>CM056050.1:143517719-143985219 GCA_029574335.1 Rana kukunoris | reverse complement strand
TTCCCCCAAAAAATGTAATTAAAACAAAGTTTATATATGGTGAGTGTTCATGTATAATTCCAGTGCAACGCATGGATATCCACAGCACCCTTATTTTTTTAAAGAAATTAACTAAAAAAGGACTAACCAAAATAGTAAGGATAACTTACTTAAAAAATATAATTTTATTTAGGAGGTGATACGTTTCATACCGAACACAGTGCTTCTTTAAATGGTTTGAAGAAGCACTGTGTTCAGTGTGAAACGCGTCACCTCCTGGGTCCTGTACCTTGTTCTTGTGGCTGTCCATTGTCATGTTTTAGAATTAAAACACGTTGGATTAATTCTTTGGTGTGCAGCCGTTTTCTTCTGTTTATTGGTTTTCGGTGGCGAGCCGTGGTATTGCACCCAGCATTATTCGGACTGCAGCAAAGTTTCTTTCTTTGAACTAGGAGGGAGAGGGGGCAGGGCCAAACCGCAGCTCAGTGTCTGAATGGACACACGGAGCTTCGGCTAAGGTACTACCATTAGCAAGCTGCTTGCTGTGGGGGGCACTCAGCAGGAGGGAGGGGCAAGGAGCCCAGAAGAGGGACCTAAGAAGAGAAGGATCTCAGCTACTCTGTGCAAAACCATTTCACAAAGCAGGCAAGTACGAAATGTATGTTATTTTTAAAGGAAAAAAAAAAAGATACTTTAGTATCACTTTAAAGTGTATGTGTACCCTTATGCTGCAAAAGACTATTGTAATACAGAAAAACATTTCTGATACCATCAACGTAGTACAATAAAAATAAATACTTATGCACTTATACAGATTTAATAAAATGTATATTTGATATACAACTCCCCTGGTGCCCAAGCACTTAAACAGTAGCAGCTATTTATTGAAAGTCTTGATTCTGCACTCTCAGCAACATATTAAGGGGCTACCAGGGCCTTTTTGCCTTTATGGTATCCCTATAATAAGAAAAGGAGCTCTAGTTCCTGTGCCCGCCTGATAGACATTTGTTGATGATTTGATGCTCTGCCCTGCTATTCTCAGAATATGATACCCAATGAACAGGTCTTGAGAAAGCTACGCAGTTACCAAAACACGCTGGCATGGATGATCTAGCAACCCATACATCTCCAGCCTATCAATTCGTATAACAAGTATACTGTACCCGAAGGGGGTGTTATGTGATTGATTTGGAACGTATTCAGACAATACTGTGTTATTTTTATTACACCAGGGCTTGACAAATTCACTCGGAAACTAGGCGTCAGCTAAAAAAGTTTTGGTATGACTCCGTGACGAGCCCACTCGAGGGAACAGTCAGATTTAACATCTGGGTCATATATAGTCCTTGGGGAGAAGGCTACACATAGAGGCCGGTGGCGGCAATTGGCGGACCACCGACTCCAAATCCCCCATGTTCACGAACCGGGCTGCTGCCTTCTGCAATAACCTAGCGGAGGGCAGCAGCAGTGGCGATGACAGGCCGCTGGGGATCCCCAGCTGAATTTCACTCTGTTGGCTGCCCGCTCCTCCCGCCGTGTCAGTGGCTGCTGCGCCATCCCCGCTAATCGCGTTACCAGACAGTGCTCTACGAGGCCCTGGGTAGCCTCCACTTTCCCGGCCAAGACCCCGCAACCTGCCCTATAGCAGAGGCACCCTGTCACTGACAAAAGCCTAGGCGCCAGGGCACAATTTCTGATCACAACAGCGCCCGGAATTTGTCAAGCCCTGCATTACACCATGCATCAGTGGCTGCTGGGGTTCTTTTCCTGGGGGGCAAACAATCATCCCTCCTCCCCCCCTCCGGTTCGGTCATGGACGACAGATTTTCAACGGAGTCTAATTAATTATTAACAATTAAGCGAAAAAAGTCGTACGATCCGTCGTACGATATTCGGATCGTGTGTACGGGCCATTAGGACAGAAAGATGGCAACACAATGTCCTGGTTGAGGTGGAATGAAGAAACCACCTCAGGTTAGGACAGCTAAAAAAAAGAGACTTCTGCCATACAAACTATACCAAATTGAGGACACACAAAGTCTTACCACTGGAACAATACGAACGACTCCTTGCATAAAGGCATGCACTAAGAACATGAAGCAATCTGCCTTTGAAAAGAGGACATTCAAGGCTTAAATTTGATCCTTAATAGTACGCAAGGCCAATCCCTTATCAACTCCAGATACATGGAAGATCAGACCTTGCAATAGAATTTCTGGTTGATCCAGAAAAGATCCATGGTTTGTCCACTGACAGGTTTACAATATCAGAGTACCACTTTCTGCTAGGCCAGGTTGAGGCAATCAGAATCACCAGAATGCCATTCACACAAAGCATACAAGATAAAAGCTGTAAAGGCAGAAACGCATCACCAGAGTATCCACTATGAATGCTTTATATTTCCTGGTGCTGAATAGCAATCGGTCCAGGTTCGCAGTGACTCCAGTGAATGCCAGAAAATCTACATCTGGGGTTCCCCACTAATGGCAGAGCTCCTTGAACATCTCTGGATGAAGAGCCCACTTGCCTGAAGACAATTGTAGACTGCCAAGAAAGTCTGCCTGCAAAGCTTTGCACCAGACAATATGGGAACATGAAGTTCTGCCCAAGACAGGATGAGATCCACTTCCTCCTGAGCAGCCTGACTTCTGGTGCCTCCCTGATTTATGTATGCCATGGCTTTGGCATTGCTAGACTGAACCCTTACAAGGAGGTCCTTCAGCTGCTACAACTGCTGAAAAAAAAAAAAAAAAAACAATCGCCATCATTTTCAGGAGGTTGATGGTTGATTGACCTTTCCTGCTATGTAAAAGTTCCCTGGATCAAGAAATTGTCCAGGCTGGAGTCCATTGTCAAGACTTACCAGGACAAAAATGAAAAAATATCACCCCCCCCCCATCTCTAGCATCTGTGAACTTTAACACCAGTCCAAAGACAGTCTCGTTCTCAGGGCTCCCCGAGCAGAGAGCTGGTAACTTTACTGCTCTCTGCCCCCCCCCCCACTCACTGGAGCGCTGGGCTATGAAGGGGGTGGGAGTGGCTGATGAGAGGCTGAGCCAGGTGTGGGTCCAGTAATGTGGATCGATCGCCACGATCTTGCCAGAGTCTGGACTGGCTGTATGACATCATCTGAAAACGGGTCACAGGAGTGCAGAATGTTTACCACAGGAGACATACAGCCAAATGAGCTTTGGCTGTACTTCTCCTTTAACCTCTTAGGGATGGCGCTCTCGGCACAGGTGTTTTGGCAGCAATTTATGCATATATATGCCCCTTTGGCTCCAAGAGGCTGCATATTTACATACGCCTGCCACCAAGGGGTTAAGATCTAGGATAAGGCTAACATATCGGTTCGGTTTCAGAACAGCAAAGAGGTGCAGGTAGGAACCGCAAAACCTTTTGCTCTCGCGGACTGGAACAATCGATTCTTGTGATCAATGATCGAGACCTTGGAAGAGGAAAAAAACTAACAGTTTCTTGCCAATTCAAAGAAATAATTGAAAGCATCAAGTGCAGAGGGGGGGGGGGGAGGCTCAGGAATTCCAGCTGCCAACCGGGAGCCACTATGTTGCGGACCCACTCATCTGCAACCTCCCCTTGCCAAACTTCTGCGAAGGCTTACAAATCCCCCCCCCCACCCACCCAAACGATTGGGGACTACCATTCATTGCGAGGACTTGGCCCCTTTAGAAGACCATGTAATTTTACGAAACTGGGATTTGGAGCCCGAGGTCAGCGTTCCGTAGGCTTCTTCAGTGGAAACAGGGTACTCCTTCCCATAGCTACCTTTCGGATGTACTCATCCCAAGCAAGACCAAAAAAACATTTCCCTTGAAAGGCCAAAATGTTCAAAATGTTTTTTCTTAGGGTTGTTACGAATTAAAATGTTCTTGTTCAATTAATCGATTTTTTAAATCGACTAATTTCAATTATAACAGATCCAACTACTTTTAGCTCATCTCCTTGCATTGCAACTCTGCATTAGTCAGTGGTAAATGTGGTATACACTATATACAATCACCCGACACTAGTTAGTTTCCACAATCCATGACTTAAAGGGTCACTAAAGGAAAGCATTTTTTTTTTTTGCTGAAATTACTGTTTACTGTTGAAAGTGAAACTAGAGGCACATTATATGATTGATTTTTTTTTATCTATTTTTAATAATTTTTAAAAGGAATCAGTTAACTTTTATGTCTCTATGACATAAAAGTTAACTGATTCCTTTTAAAAATTATTAAAAATAGATTAAAAAAAATCAATCATATAATGTGCCTCTAGTTTCACTTTCATTTTTAAACTGGTTTCATGTTTCTGTGAAGTACCGAAGACACACAGAAAAAAAAAAAAAATCCAGGGAAGTGTTCTGTTTTTAAAATGAATCTGATTGGTTCTGAGGAGTTTTAGACACGCAGCTCAGACCACAGTGAAAAACTGCCATGAGATTTTTCATAAGGAGCCAGACAAGCAGGAAGTGTGGAGATCAGAGCAGAATTACAGTAACTTCAAAGCAAAAAATGAACAATGAGAACATGAAAACAGCACTGCAGTAAGGTAAAGGAAGCTATTTAGCTAAAAAAAAAAAAAATCCTTTAGTGACCCTTAAACTTCACAGTTCACACAAATATGTTTTAAATTCAAACTGTTGCACCGACGTAAGTAATTTTTTAATTTAGTTTAACTTTAATTATAAAACGTATCTAGTGTATTGACGGTCAGTCACTTTATAGTAGGCATCACTTTAGCCAGTCACGCAGACATACCCGAGTGTTTACATTTTCAGGAAGCAGACATGATCGCATTTTATTGACAATATACCCTGAAGAACCGAACAGTCTTTTGCACGGAACAGATGTTGCCGATACACAAAGAATTGTCTGCACCAAAACTGCTTAGAACAGGAAAACAATGATTATTTTTGCCCCCTTCCCCTGATGGAGCCCGATGCATCCTCCTGCTCCACAGATGCAGAGGTACCTCAATCAAATGGGTACAGTTTGCTCGCATCAAGCAGGGTAAGTCTCACTGTCCAGGCTGTCCGGTGACGTCAAGAATTTTGATTGATCAAAGGAATTTTGATTGATCAAAAAAATTAAAGATTAATCGAGGAATTAATCTTTAATTTCCCCAGCCCTACTTTTTCTTGTTGAGCAACTCCAAGAACCAACACTCTATAGCCATAAGATCCAGCGCATGTGTACCAACAAGACCCCAAGATGAGAATGTTGTTGAATGGGGTCTTTAAAAAAAAAAAGGTATTCACTGGGAAACAGAGGCAATGTGTGAAATCTTCCACGGTTTAGGGGATATATGCCATATACGCTTGCGTCCGACGTCATCTGCGCATGCGTGAGATTCCACGGCCCCAGAAGGAAGAGGGGTGAAGATGGACGCGGCCACAAGCGGGGACATTGCGTGCTTCGTTTGCAGGTAAGTG
Organism: Rana kukunoris; assembly: GCA_029574335.1. NCBI lineage: Eukaryota > Metazoa > Chordata > Amphibia > Anura > Ranidae > Rana > Rana kukunoris. The sequence continues at coordinate 143,979,803 of CM056050.1, read as the reverse complement.
TTTGCGATACATACTTTGTGATGCATACTAGCTCATTATGCTTTTACTTTCAGGGCTTACTTCCTGTTAAATGAAGCTTGGCAGATGCCCGATGCATGCATCTCTCATACCTGCGATACCTCCAAAACAAAAGTGACGCTAAGGCTTAAAGAGGTAAAGGTTTGTTTTATTTTCTAAATAGGTTCCTTTAACCACTTCCCCCCCCGCACGCCGGCTTTTTACGGCCGCAATGCGGCTCTCAATTGCTAGGAGGCCATCTTTATACGGTCTCCAGGCCACTGGGGGGCGTGCACGCGTGCAGAGCTCCACGTCCTGTCAGGCTGGGTTCACACCTATGCGAATTGAGTGCGGCTTAAACCGCATTTAATATGCAGAACATTTCTAAATACATTGTTTTCAATGAGGCTGGTTCACATATGTGCGATGCATTCGCACTGCGCATTGCAGAAAAAACGTGTGCGGATTTTATGCCTTGCGGTGTGGCTCAGGTGCAAATTCAGTCCAATTATCTTCTATAGGTACGCAGCTGATTCGCAGACTTGTTCATTTCTCTTCAGGAATTTCTCTCATTCAGCTCAATACACTTCTCCCCCACTCTCCTCTCACCTGGAACTTCTCTCAGGTCTCCAAATTTGCAGAAAAAAATGGAGCTAATCTGCTGAACACTTCCCTTATCTATCTGCAGAGATAAAAGAGCTGAAATTTGCACCGCACAAGTGTGAATCCAGCCTCAGGGAGGGGAGACTGATGGTGTGTCCTTGTACAGTAGGTGACTGGGATATTGTGTCAATCTCGCTCCCTTTCTCGGCGAGATTGACCACCTACGAGCCCCATCGCGGGAGCCAGCGCCGAGCTGGCTTGCCGCGATGGAGACAAAGCCGTCATAGAAGCGACGGGAATCCGACGCGGATTCCCGCCAATTCTACACGTGGGCGGAGTTTGTTATGAATCCTGAAGGAGAAATCCCCGCCGGATTTTTAAAGAAAAATCCGGCATGGGTTCCCCCCTCAGGAGCATAACGGGCCCTTAGGTCGGTTATGGGTTGTAAGGAGACCCCCTACGCCGAAAAAACGGCGTGGGGGTCCCCCCACAATCCATAACAGACCCGTATCCAAAGCACGCCGGCCGGCCGGTCAGGAAGGGAGTGGGGGCGAGCGAGCGCCCCCCCCCTCCTGAGCCGTACCGGGCAGCATGCCCTCAACATGGGGGGGGTCAGGTGCTCTGGGGCAGGGGGCGCACTGCGGCCCCCCACCCCAGAGCACCCTGTCCCCATGTTGATGAGGACAGGGCCCCTTCCCGACAACCCTGGCCGTTGGTTGTCGGGGTATGCGGGCGGGAGGCTTATCGGAATCTGGAAGCCCCCTTTAATAAGGGGGCCCCCAGATACCGGCCCCCCACCCTAAGTGAATGAGTATGGGGTACATTGTACCCCTACCCATTCACCTGCAAATACAAAGTGTAAACACAAATAAAACACACAGGGTATTGAAATATTTTATTAGTTGGCCGCCGGGGGGGGGGGGGGGGGGGTGTGTATGATCGCTTTTATAAAAGCGCCCCCCTCCGGCGGGCTTCTGTGGGGGGTGGGTGCCGCCGTCTGGTTCTCTTCCGCCGCCGGGGGGCGCTTTGATAAAAGCGCCCACCACCCGGCGGGCTTCTTTCGACGTCTTCGGCGGCGGGGGGGTCTTCTCCCGCTCTCCGGGGGTCTTCTCCCGCTCTCCGGGGGTCTTCTTCTTCTTCAGGACTCGCCGCCGCTATCTTCGTGTGTTAGCTCAATTACTAGCGGCGGCGGTCCCCTCCTCTGCGACGTCGGCGTCTTCTTCTTCTGCTGTCCAGATGTTGACGCGACGCATCCTTCCGCTGTTATGCCGGGCGCGCGGCTCGCAGCGAAATATATAGGCCTGTCTTGTGACGTCGCAGTCCCATCATGCTCCGGTAGGTACCACGTGCTACCTACCCACGTGATACCTACCGGAGCATGATGGGACTGCGACGTCACAAGACAGGCCTATATATTTCGCTGCGAGCCGCGCGCCCGGCATAACAGCGGAAGGATGCGTCGCGTCAACATCTGGACAGCAGAAGAAGAAGAAGACGCCGACGTCGCAGAGGAGGGGACCGCCGCCGCTAGTAATTGAGCTAACACACGAAGATAGCGGCGGCGAGTCCTGAAGAAGAAGAAGACCCCCGGAGAGCGGAGAAGACCCCCGGAGAGCGGGAGAAGACCCCGGAGAGTGGGAGAAGACCCCCGGAGAACGGGAGAAGACCCCGGACAGTGGGAGAAGACCCCCCCGCCGCCGAAGACGTCGAAAGAAGCCCGCCGGGTGGTGGGCGCTTTTAAAGCGCCCCCCGGCGGCGGAAGAGAACCAGACGGCGGCACCCACCCCCCACAGAAGCCCGCCGGAGGGGGGCGCTTTTATAAAAGCGATCATACACACCCCCCCCCGGCGGCCAACTAATAAAATATTTCAATACCCTGTGTGTTTTATTTGTGTTTACACTTTGTATTTGCAGGTGAATGGGTAGGGGTACAATGTACCCCATACTCATTCACTTAGGGTGGGGGGCCGGTATCTGGGGGCCCCCTTATTAAAGGGGGCTTCCAGATTCCGATAAGCCTCCCGCCCGCATACCCCGACAACCAACGGCCAGGGTTGTCGGGAAGGGGCCCTGTCCTCATCAACATGGGGACAGGGTGCTCTGGGGTGGGGGGCCGCAGTGCGCCCCCTGCCCCAGAGCACCTGACCCCCCCCATGTTGAGGGCATGCTGCCCGGTACGGCTCAGGAGGGGGGGGGCGCTCGCTCGCCCCCACTCCCTTCCTGACCGGCCGGCCGGCGTGCTTTGGATACGGGTCTGTTATGGATTGTGGGGGGACCCCCACGCCGTTTTTTCGGCGTAGGGGGTCTCCTTACAACCCATAACCGACCTAAGGGCCCGTTATGCTCCTGAGGGGGGAACCCATGCCGGATTTTTCTTTAAAAATCCGGCGGGGATTTCTCCTTCAGGATTCATAACAAACTCCGCCCACGTGTAGAATTGGCGGGAATCCGCGTCGGATCCCCGTCGCTTCTATGACGCGCTCGCTGGAATGTGTTTTTACTATTCCAGCGAGTGCGAGATATCGGCAGCCTGTCGCCGAGATTCAGCGCGATGCTGGCGTGCTGAAAACACATTCTCGGCGGCAGGCACTGTACATAGGGACACACCATCGGTCACCTCCCCCAGTCAACCCCCCACAGTAAGAATCACCAATTAGGGAATACATTAACCCCTTTCTCGCCCCCTAGTGTTAACCCCTGCCCTGCCAGTCACATTTATACAGTAGTCAGTGCATATTTATATCATTGTTCGCTGTATAAATGTGAATGGTCCCAAAAATGTGTCAAAAGTGCCCGCCGCAATATCACAGTCCTGACAAAAATCGCAGATCGCCGCCATTACTAGTAAAAAAAATAAAAAGTCATAATTCTATCCCCTATTTTGTAGACACTATAACGTTTGCGCAAACCAATCACTATATGCTTGTTGCGATTTTTATTTTTACCAAAAATATGTAGATGAATACGTATCGGACTAAACTGAGAAAAAAAAATGTATTTTTATTTTTTTATTGGATATTTATTGTAGCAAAAAGTAAAAAAAAAAAAGTGTTTTTTTTTTCAAAATTGTCGCTCTATTTTTATTTATAGCGCAAAAAATAAAAACCGCAGAGGTGATCAAATACCACCAAAAGAAAGCTATATTTGTGGGGGAAAAAAGGATGTCAATTTTGTTTGGGAGCCACATCGCATGACCGCGCAATTATTCAAAGCGCGACAGTGCTGAAAGCTGAAATTTCACCTGGGCAGGAAGGGGGTATATGTGCCCAGTAAGCAAGTGGTTAAGCTAGTGCATTGTTGTAGTGAGAAATTCAGACAAAGAAAAAAAACAATTTAGAAGGGAAAAAATCGAAGGAAAATGTAAGTGAACCAACATGCACCAGCTAAAAGGAACCTATTGAAAAAATAACCTTTACAACCCCTTTAACGTACACAGGAGGTTTTACAACCTCTCCTGAACGATTTTACTTGACAGATAGCAAACGACATTTAAAAACTATTTCTTCAAATAGTAAAAAAATGTATCTCCATTAAAAACGCCTGTAAACAAAAACGCAGCTGAATGCTAGTTGTCACGGTTACAAGCCATTACAGGCATTTGGCGTTTCAAATGCCTCTAAACATCTTTCCTGAACGCATTTTTTTGCTTTCCAGAAAATTGTTCTAAACTCAACTGCCTAGAAACGACCAGGTGTACGTGTACCGATGAGATAACAGATGAAGGGGCAGCTGAAAAAAAAAACACCTAACCGTCTAGCAGTGTACATGAGGCCTAACGGTGAAAAGCCTATCTAAAGCTGTAGGTTCTGTAAGCGAGCGCTGCCATAGACTTCTATGAAGGCTTTGAAGCACCACTAAAGTGATGTGTGGTTTAAGTTTTGAAGCGAAGCAAATGTGTGAAAAGGATTGTAAGCCAACTACTTAAGTGACCAGAGGTGTAGAAAGGTCTACACTAGGCCTAGTATACCCTAGAGGGGACTGATTCTTTAGAATTCACACTTCCCTATTCTAATATTCACCATGATCACCCCCATCACCAGAGTATGCCCAACTCTGACCAGCTGTTCACCTATACATTGCATGTGCTGGGACTTGGCAGCCAGGGGAAGGTAGAAGGTGCCAGTACTAGGAGGACAGTGTGCTCCCATATACACACACACCACATTCCTCTACAACACGAGTGTGTCCAGTACTGAGCAGCCCTCACTCCCACACACAGCAGCCCTTCTCATATGTCAAAGCGTCGCCATTTCAGACCACACAAAGTAACCCTCAACAGTTTTCTGTTATTTCGGCCATACCTTTAGCTTGAGAATATCTACAGTTTCCGCCATGTTTCTTACACGCCTCTGTAGCCACACTCCCAGCGATTGGCCCGTCGCACGCGTGACGTCACTTCCACAACAAAGCGCGGGAGTTTCCACCGCTTTCTGTTTCCAGAAGCCGCAAGAAAATTCGCCGTTGTAACTTCCTGCTTACAACTATACTAGCTGCTTAACTAAAACTAAGGCTCCGCCAACACAACACTTACTTCGCTGCGGTAAGGTCATCTGACCCGGAAGCGCTTCTCATTGGCTGGCCACGTTGTAAGATAGTGAGCATGAGCCAAACAGAGAGAAGGGGAGGAGGAAGCGTGTGGGGAGAGCCAATCAGAGTTGTGCGCAGAATAAATACGTCACACCGTCGTCGCCATCTTTGTTAGGTTCGGAGACCTCATTGGGATAGCGATAATAGGGCTGGGCGCCATGTTACGTGCGGAATGTCGTCACTTGCTCTCCGCCCTGGACTTGCGGAAGTGGCGGCGTTTCCTGGAGACCAGTGACAGGCGGAGGCCCTAGATACAGGTAAATGGTGGTGGGGTGGGATGGCATGAGTGATGTTGTAGGGATTGGAGAGTGTGGTGTTTGCTGTCATACTGCATAAGATACTCCAGAGTACAAAATGTATGCTTCCTGTGTCTGTCTACACAATATGTCTCCACTGCAGGGAAGGCGCCGGACCTCCATCATGGGGCCTTCTTCTTGGAAGTCCTAAACATCAGGCACATGTACAAGCTGACTCCGCTCTGTATTCATTAATAAATCATGATATTAAACATCTTCACGTGTCCCCTCTGTACAGCTGCACTCAGACGGGAGGGGCAGATGTAGTGGCAAAGTATATGCTGACAGGAGAAGAGAGCAGGGTGACAACAGGATAAACTCATCAGTTTGCTGCTGCTTTTTTTTTTTTATTGTCCAATTTTTAGCCTTTAAAGCACAGGTCTCAAACTGACAGAGCAGTTTTCTCCATTTAAGAGCTATGCTGTGTAATTCTGCAGTCTGCTGATATATAGACTCTGTGTCCATTTTTGCTGTGTCTCCATGGTGACAGGGACCCTCACTATTACACAGTATAGGCACTTCTGTTTTAATGTTTTACATAGCTATACCTGCAAAAGGGGCCAGCCTAAAGTGATCTAGCAGGACTTCCCTGTAAGACAAAAATTCCACTTTAAGGGGAGTTGAAGAACAACAGACTTGCTGTCCGGATCACCAGGTATTAAACTGTTTCAAGGGTGACTCAGAAAAACAAAGACTGCTACTGACAGACTGTACCATATGTCCCTTTTTATTTTTTGAGCATAGTTACACTTTAAATCTGAAACCTGCGCAATGTACCAACCCACAATTGCACCACTTAACATTCTTCACTGCGGCTACACTGGTGATTACCAAAACCTAGTGCTCTTCCATCCCCAAGATCACTCACAGGTGAAATAGAAAAATGTCAGTAAGGAAGAAATGGCTGTGATCCTTAAGAGCTCAATGTGCACATTCTAACTGGTCTGGGTTTAACATTATTTACTGAAAAACGTTGATTGCCCCTTAATGGGCCTCCTAATGTATTTATCCACCCACCAAGAAAATCTATAAAACACCGCCACACTTCTCTGTATAACTATAGGGTTATACTGTTGTATGACTCCTATACACCTGGATGAAAATGAATGGAGAGAAGACGGCGGCTCCTCTCCATTCATAAACTGAAACCATTTTAAACACAGTTTACAATGTTTCAGTTATGTGAATGTACAGAGTCAGTGATCACTGCAAGGAACCGGCTCCTACCTCCGCTCTCTATTCTGACAGATCAAGGAGGTGGAGGGGGACACGGAGGGAGAGGGCAGCATGGAGGGGGACACGGCAGCAAAATGGAGGGGGGCTGGAGGAGGATATGGGGACAGTCGGCGATCGTGTGTGGGAGTTACAAGCACCGATCACTGCTGATTTTAAAGCAGATGAGAGGAAAAAAGAAAAAGGGAACGACTTTTAAATCTATACAGTGGTGAGGGGCGTGGCCAGATGTGATCGAGGCAGCAAGTGTTTCTCTGGAGCTCTGTATTGTATTGATCCTGGGTTTTATCCGTTTGTTCTGTGCTTTTTCCACCCTGTATCCTGCTCTGCATGGCCCGGCTGTGATCGGGACGTCCTGATCATGAGAAAGACCGGGCGCAAGCAAGGGCAGACATCGCAGTGCCAGACCTGCTCTACACTTTGCCTGGATCAAGGAGCAGCCGCCACCATCTTGCCTCCTAGTCTGTCTTCTAAGAGTGCCAGGAATAAGGCCAGGCAGATGGCGAAAGCAGCGATAGCTGGAGGACATGGGCCGGAGGAACCCCCCCCCCCTGAATCCTCGGATGCCATCACCAGACCCATCCTGGAGGCCATAGACGCCAGCAAAGCGGCGGTAATGGTGCGGATCGACCATCTTGCCACAGAATGCACGCTCATCAGGCAGAGGAGAGGTTCTCCGAAGTGGAGGATGTGTCTCACTCTCATGGTGCACAGCTAACGGAGCTGGTAAGATCCCTCCAGCGTAGGGCTGATGACGCAGAGGACCGCCAGAGAAGGAACAATGTCCAGGTGGTGGGACTGCCTAAGGGGGCCAAGGGGAACATAACTGCCACGTTTGAACTATTTTTTAAGCAAATCCTGAAATTAGGGGACCTTCCTCCTACCTATGTGGTGGAGCTCACTCACAGGGTGCCCACTGGAGTTCGCCCCCCTGGTGCATTCCCCCTTCCATTCTTGGTCAGGTTCCTCAAATACTGTGATCGTGACATGATCTTGCGGGAGTCTAGAAAGCATCGGGAACTGCGATTTGAGAACACCAAGGTAATGTTGTTCCCTGACTTCTCGGCCGAAACCCATCGCAAGCGGCGTTCCTTCAATGATGTCCGTAAGAGGCTGAGGGAAAAGGCGATCCAGTACAGAATGCTCTATCCCAACAGGCTCAGGGTGCAACATAAAGGATCCGTTGTCATATGGGGCTCCATGTGGACACACAAGAACGTCATCTTTGTTTGCTGAACAATTGGTCACAAGGTTGACGACTTCCTATACTTCTTTTTATTTTTTCTCCCCTTTTTTGGGACCAAGCTGCATACCAGGGTTTTATTTTTTATTTTTTTCATTTTGAGTTCTGGTATAATGGGAGGGGGGGGGGGTGGTTGTGTTAACTCAGTTCACCACCTACAGGAGGGGTACCGTTTACCAGGTGCTGCATTCGGGTTCCTGGCATTCAGAGTTTTTCCAGCGGATCGATGGCTGACAATGTTCAAATAGTGTTGTGGAATGTAAGGGGACTGAATAATAAGTTTAAACGGGCATCAGTGTTTCCGTTTCTTAAGCAATCTAAACCGCATGTCGCCTTTCTCCAGGAGGCACACCTGGATGGTAGCAGAGTTCTGGCGACGCGCAGGCCCTGGGTTCAAAAAGCCTTCCATGCTACTTTTTCCACATTTGCAAGGGGAGTATCCATCCTGATTAGCAAGGCTCTGCCATGCACTATACACTAGGTGTTTCTCGGATCAGGGAGGGCGGTATGTGGTGGTTCTGCTTGACATTTTTCAATATAAGATGATGTTGGTGAATGTGTACTTGCCTCCTCCTGTTAATATACAAGTGTTGTATGACTGGTTTGCTCATCTCCCTCTTGTGTTTTGATGGGTGATTTTAACGCTATTCTGGACGCGTTGGATTTATCCAATCCGGGGAGGCAGGGGTTGGCTGATCTTTTCTCCTGGATCTCGGTGACGGGGATGACTGGGTTGTGGCGAGCTAGGAACCCCTCTTGTAGGGCCTACTACCATGTCTCTGCGGTCCATCGCTCATCGGCCAGGATAGATTTAGCGTTTGGGAATCAGGCCCTGTTGCCGCTGGTGAGGGATGCTACCTACCTACCTGGCTGGGGGCTTATCTGATCATTGCCCCTTATCCCTCACTCTCTGCCTTTTTGCTTGGAGGGGGAGCTGGAGGCTGTCTTCGGGTTTGCTGCAAAATTAACAGGTGGAAGCTCACCTGAGAGAGGCAATTGCCTCTTACTGGCCGATGAATGAGGATACTGCTGATCTGCCTGTGGTGTGGGATTCCTTTAACGCGGTCGTGAGGGCTGAGTGCGTTTTGGCTATCAAGGCTGAGAGTGGCACATAATGCTGAAATTCTTAGGCTGAAGGAAGCGGAACGGGACTGTGTGGAGAGACCTGCCAATTGTCCTTCTGATGCCTCTTATGAGTCTTTGATGGAGGCTAGGTGTTTTCTCTCCCTACATTTCTCGGACTTGGCCCATACGGAAGCGAACTCTATCTTTTCGGAGGGTGATAAGAATGGGAAGTTGTTAGCAAGACTGGTGGCAGTGGATAATCGAATAACGAATGTCCCGGTTGTTAGAAGTAAGGATGGGAATCTGGTTAGTGACCCCTCTGAGGTACTGTCAGTGTTTCAAGACTACTTTGCTGAACTTTAGTGCACAGAGACAGGTTGAGCCAGGTCGCTAATTCTAGTCGCAATTGCGCCCCCCGACCTGTCGAGCCCTGGTGTAATCTCTCTCTCTCTCCCTCCCTCCTAGGTGTGTGTTAATTGAGTCGCCTATTGTTTCTGTATGGCTGCTATTGTGGGATGTTTGTTAGCGGTTCATTGTGTACTGATATTATTGTTTAGGATAATGTGATCAAGCTCCTACCTGATTTTGTATTTTTTACAAAAAAAGTCAGTTCTAGTTTGCACCTACGCTTGGTGCAGTGCTCAGCTATAATACCTGATTCCAGAGTAGAGGAAGCTGTATCTTGACAGGCTCCTAGGCTGGGTGCTAGACGGTCTGTCATACCTCGCCCACCAAATTTCCCACTACAAGGAGAGCTCTCCTTTATACAATTTTGATGACCCTCAGTCCAAGATGTCCAGGGAAAAGGTGCTTAAGAACATGTTGTCAAGTAAAATCCAAAATGTACATCAGGATGGCATGGAACAGAAAAGCAAACCATATATTTATGATGTATAATGTTCACATCAGAAAAACATTTCCCCTTGGAAACGGTAAGCAGCAACAGTATTTATTACACTGTATCAAACTGTCCTATTGGACTCTGTGGGCATTTAGGTATTCATTTTTTAACTCCTACCACTACATATTGGACTGACTTCTGCTTTTATATGTGCTTGTAAGGAAATTTAAAACACTTAAAATAACCCTTTGTCTTTCAGAATGAATGTTGGGGTGGCTCACAGTGAAGTGAACCCCAACACACGGGTGTTGAACAGTCGAGGAATATGGCTGGCTTACATTATTCTAGTGGGTTTTCTTCACATAATCCTCCTGAGCTTTCCCTTCTTCAGTGTTCCTGTTGTCTGGACCCTGACTAATATCATTCACAATTTTGTAAGTTATTACTTTTAAACATACTTTATCATTTTTAATATATACAAGTACATTTAGGGTAAACCCTATTGATTTTTATTTTTTTGTGTTTTTTAAAGTTTATCTTAAAAAAAACAAAAAAAAAATTATAGCTCGAGAAGGGGACATTTAGAACATGTCAAGTTTTATTTTACATTTTTGAGAAAACTATATTGAATATTTAAACAAAGCCTGGACAGGACTTGGTGCTTCGGAGTGTTGTTTTGGTATTTAGTAGCGAAATATCCTTCCTGCTGGGGTCCCCTTCCTAGCAATGTATAAAGTACAAAAAAAACTGTTTTCTGTTGGGTCCCTTCTGCTGGCTAGTGGAGCTGGGTTCTAAGGGATTTGTATTTTGTTAGTAAAACTATAATCGGTTTGTTATGCCTGCCCATGTCCACATTTTGTAATTGTCTTTTCTTATGCATTTTTCTATCAGGTCATGTACCTGTTTCTGCACACAGTGAAGGGGACTCCATTTGAAACCCCTGACCAGGGTAAAGCACGACTTCTCACTCACTGGGAGCAAATGGATTATGGAATCCAGTTTACATCCTCTCGCAAGTTTCTCACCATAACTCCAATTGTTTTGTAAGTAATTATTTTTTTGTGCTGTTTATGGCATTGTAGAGTCAGTAGGAAATGCATTTCCCAAAGCGTCTTACAGGACAGCTTAATGAGAGATTGGTTCTTATAGGATTTATATAGCGCCAACAGTTTGTGCCGCGCTTTACAACATGAGGGCAGACAGTACAGTTACAATACAGGAGTAATCGGAGGGCCCTGCTCATTAGAGCTTACAATCTATTCCTTTGCCTCTCCTGGATCTCGCTCCCTACATGTGGTAGAGATTGACTCCTGTAGCCTCTTGTATGCTTGTTTATGGGAGTCTCTGTAGCAGTCATCATGTTTGGAGGTCCAAGATGGATGGAGCTTGGCTTCTGACAGCAGGAGTTGTCCTACGGATTGGGCACCCCTAGACGTTTTTCGAACTGTAGTTGCTGTAATGCAGGGCTTGCCAAATTTGCTTGGAATCTGGGAGCCAGCTAAAAAAAGTTAAGAGCCAGTCTTTCGGCTGCTGATTTTTCAGCATGCTCGTCTGACAGAAGCTTGCCAAACAGCTTGCTTCTTTCAGATCTACTGCCATACACACGTGCTGAATGGCAGCCAGTTTTTTTGAGCCGGCCGATGTTGCCTGACATTCAGCCCGTGTGTACTTGGCTTGATGATGTGATGGGCATCAGCTCGCTAGGAAGTGACAGTGCAGTAAGGTTACAACTGTAGCATGAAGTTCAGTATCCCGTGAAAAACTGTACCCCTTGCCGCTACTGCACATGCGCTATGTTCAGACAAAAGAAACTGCTCACGACGGATTGGACACTTGACACATTTTTGGGACCATTGACAATTATAGAACGATCAGTGCTATAAATATGCACTGATTTACTGTGTAATTGTCACTGACAGGGAAGGAGTTAACACTAGGGCAATCAAGGGAGTTAACTGTGTGTTCCCTCACTGTTCTAACTGTATGGGGATAGGACTAACTAGGAGAGATGACAGATCATTGTTTCTACTTTGTAGAAACACACAATCTGTCTCCTCTGGCACAGGGGTGTGTGTTTGTGTGTGTTTGTTTTTTTTTTACACACACAAATCCCCATGCTGGCTCTCAGGCATGTGATCAGGTCCCAGCAGCGGGCGTACGTGCCTCTGGTGGCTCTCCTGGGCAAAACTCTATCCCTAAATATTTTTTTTTTTTTGTTTTAAATCTTGTCAATTTGTCCTCCCATGCTGTTTGTGTGGATGGAGAAATATGTTGGATTAGCTTTTACTAGAAATCTGTTCAGCTGGTCACAGATGGCTCGACTTTTGAGATTCAAACAATAAAGAAAAATCGCACCGTCTATGGCCGGCTTTAGTGTATAAGCGGCTTACATTCCCCTAAGAACAAATCCTTTTACCCAGAATTAATTTGTGACTTCGGACCCAATTACCTCCTCTGTTTTCTTTCAGATATCTCCTTGCAAGTTTTTATACCAAATATGATGTAGTCCATTTCCTTATCAACACTTTGTCATTGATCAGCGTCCTCCTTCCAAAACTTCCACAGTTCCATGGCGTCAGGATATTTGGGATAAACAAATACTGAAGAGGACTTTCTATCCAGATATCTGCCCATCAGATAAGACACAGTCTGTTCTGCAGAGCTTGCTGGGAAAGTTGATATTTATTCTTGTGCTGAAGAGAACTGGCTATGTTACCTAGTGTGCAAAGCAGCTCTTCTTGTATGCAGTTGTCTTTTCTAACAGAGCTCTCAATGAATGTGGGCAGATGGGTGACTTCTCATCCGACGTGGTCCATCAAAGCCCATATTTTACACATTACATCTTGGACAATGCCTTTGTGCTTTAAAATCATTTAATTGATTTATTTCAATCAGCCATATGTTTTTACTAACAGAAGAAAAATGTACAGTGATAATCACCAGCTGTGCTCAAGGGAAGGAAAATGTGCTTCTTTATAGTGGGCAGGGTAGCGTCCTTTCCCAGCTACTGTGAACGATTTTTCAGTTTTACCCTAGATTGTTTCTGCAGTGACTTCTTCAGCATCTATTTAAATGTACAATCCAGTCATTGGTGAATTTAAATTTCTGAATGTATAAAAGGCAAAACATCCACCTATTCAGGTTATGATTCTTCTTTTTTTTTTTACACATTCAGGTGTTTCTGGATACAGCTTGCTATTAAAAGTGAAGGGGCTGCTGTTTGGTGTTCTCCTTCTCTCCTATATATTAAAAAACATTAAGCAGGGTTAAGGGTCCAGGCTGAAGCTTGAATAATTTCCTGGCTACTACTGTCATGGTGGTAGCCAAGTGCTTCCTGCATAAAGGACATTTGGGTGCATATTAGCTTCTGGGAAAATTTGAGATTTGGAAACCAGTTTTGACTGTCACGCATTTTCAGTATTGGTCGGATTGCATTAGCACCATGGAGTGTCTTTTTTTTTTATAATATAGTACATTCCCAACTTCAAAACTAAGAAAAGGGCCAATTTAATAAATATAGTGGGACAGATAGATATATATATATATATATATAATCTATGTACATAATTATAATGTAGCTGTTCACTAGATCAGTGGTCATCAACCTTGTCCTCAGGGTTCACTATCAGGCCAGATTCTATGTATTACCTTGGGGAGATGCAGACTAGAATACTGCAATCTCTGAGCAGCAAATGATATCACCTGTGATGTATTTCAGTTATCTTGCAAACCTGGCCTGTGAGTGGACCCTGATGACAGGGTTGATGACCACTGAGCTAGATGACTAAACTGGTCTGGCTGAAATCTACACAAGCATTCAAAATTGTCCCAAGGCAAGGACACCCTTTAGACCAGTGTTTCTCCACTCCTCAAGGCACCCCAATGGGTCATGTTTACAGGCTTCCCATTATTTTGCACAGGTGATTTGATTAGTTTCACTGCCTTAGTAATTACCACAGCTGTTTCATCTGAGGGAAATCCTGAAAACATGACCTGTTGGGGCGCCTTGAGGGCTGGAGTTGAGAAACGCTGCTTTAGACAACATGGCTTTACGGTTTGGTCTGTTTACTGCTGTTAGTTTTCTAACTTGTCAATGTTTATTTCTAAAAGGCAGTCAACTCTTAAACTTGGGATCCAGTAAGGCACCCCCCTTCCAGTATTGGGTATAGAATATAATGCCTTTTCTCCCCTTTTTTAGATCTTGATAATCCATTCCTTATTTTTATTTCAGTACATGACTTTGGAGCAAAGCAATCCTTACGGGCATAATGTAGAAAAGTGTTACTAAGCCCACAACAATTAAAATCAGTCTGTATCTTCAGTTGAACAGTGGTTCTCAACCAAGTATAGGCTGTTTGATTATCCCCTTCTTTTACTGTCCCCAATCCATCTTCCAATGAGACAGAGCCTTTGGAGTCACTCTACACATGCTCAGTTGTGTGTGTTGCTAGAGTTTTATTTTCTTCCTGGTGCATGTGCTCTGCGCAGAGGGTCAGGGGCCCTGCAGCCTCATAGGACAGTCGGAGGAGGCTATTGGCCTAATAAGCAGACCTTGCATTTTACTGCAAAGATTGTTTTGACAAAGAGAATAAAAGGTGCTGCTCACCATTCAGTGCATTAACATATAGATGAGAGTGACCTGTGAGCAGGGTGAAACATGTTTGAGGGGAGGGCATGGCTTGAGCAGCGCTGTCTGAGGCCAAATTCATCTACATACTGTATTGGTGAGTGGTGCCTTTCCTTCTCTTTTGATAATGTTCTTGCACCTTCTGCATGGGGCACTGGCACCAGCTGCCTTCAATACATACCATCTGGGAGATCTGTCTTGGCTCAGAGCGGCATGGCAAGTTTTGTTTGAATCTCAAAGGTGGTTTTAAAGTTGTTGTTTTTTTTTGTTTTACTTATTAGGCTTACTTATCCAAAGCAGAATTATAATTGGCAATTATTATTCACATAGTTTATCTTAGTTTGCTGTAACCATCTTCAGCATGCAACTGCATTTCTTTCCCAAGGCTACGTACATATGCTTTGCTCAAATGCTTTGCATGTGCCTATAGTGTTTTTCTAGCCATTGGTAAGCAACTTGGCATTTGATTCTTTTCATATCACTTCCTAAATTCTTACATATAATAAAACCATACTTTAGCAATGGTTCCAAGGCTTGAAAGCCTAATAACACACTATGTGCTCCCATTGTTTGAATTAGTACCTGATGCCCACAGCATGCTGGCAGCTGTGACTTTCTGAAAACAATCCCCTCTAAACTGCTGGCATAATTACTGTCAGTTGTTTTCAGCTCTAAATTGTACATTTAGGGTTGGCAGGCTATGGGAAATTTTTAAACATTGCTGGCATGAAAAGCTGTAAAACGTCCTTGCCTCATTTTGGTTAGGCAATAGCCAAGTACCCATGGGCTCTTCTATGTATAACAAGATTTGTATGCAGCGCTACATCTATATTTCTCTTTACACATTCCATTGCTATCATGTTGCAAACATTATCTTGGCACCATGTTAATACTTGAAACCACAGCAGAATTCATTCCATTTGCTTTTAGATGTTTTTTATGACTTTACGTGCTCCTTGGAACTGCATTCTAGAATTATATCCGGGGATTTGTAAAGGAGAGAATATCTGAGCATAGAAAGTAAAGGCGGCTATGCAAAATGCCAATAGCTACTATGCACAGTAATATGTTGTGTTATATAACTCAAACATTTAACAGAGATATTTGGAGGTCTTTCACTGAAGCTGGAGAGTGCAAAATCTGTTGCAGCTGTGCATAGAAACCAGCTTCTGCCCTGGTTCACACTGGGCTGCGGGAGTGAAATCGCGGGAGTTCAGCTGAACTCGCGCGATTTCACTCCCTCTGGCAGTCCCGATTTCGGCGCAATTTAGGAGACATCTAAGGTTTCTGCACAGATGTCAATCTAAATCGCGTCCTGAAATTGCAAAAAGTAGTACAGGAACTACTTTTTGAAATCAGTGCAGCGCCGCCGTACCGATTAGGGCGGTGTCATTGCCGCCGATTTGAGATGCAAATTCACATGTGAATAAATCGTACCCAGTGTGAACCTGGGCTCCAGGTTTATTGCTGAAGTTAGAAGAAGGTGCTCCGGTTCTAGTAAATCTCCCCCATTGTCACCTTGCCCATTCATGATAAAGGGACAGTGTCTTTGTAAATGGCAACTGCCAATACCTTCTTTCCACTTCTGTCTCGGCAGGAAAATTCCTAGTGTCAACTGACATGGTAGGATCATTCCCTCCAATTACTAATTGGTTGGTACCTAAGCAGTGTCACAGGGAAGGTGATCAGATTTTCTGCCATACAAAGAAAAACTGGGTATTGTCACTGGTTGCATTGGGCGTAGCAGCAGTTTGGGAGTACTGGTAAGGTGAAAGTGTAGTTGTTTTACTAAATCTCAAGCTTTACAAAAAAAAAAATGGAAGTTGATTGGCTACCATGCACAGCTGCACCAGATTTTTTGTACTTTCCAGTTTTAGCAAATTAACCCCAGGGTCTCTAACTTAAAGCGGTAGTAAACCACCAAAAAAAAAAAAACCTGCATACTAGCACATTATGAAATACTCACCTTGGAACACGGCCCTCTATCACTGTGCTATCACCACTGAGAGGGCGGACATCTACCCCTGGTTGGTTTCTCTGGGTTCGCACGCTCCAGCTATGTGATTGGCCGGAAGCGCGATGACGTCACTCCCGTGCATGGGAGTCCTTGGTTCTGGTGCAAAGGTTTGCCGGATTTTCAGAATGCATGCACTGGTGACGTAACTAGCTGCATGCAGCCTGAACATCTCCTAAACTATGCATGTTTAGGAGATATTCATTTTATCTACAGGTAAGCCTTATTATAGACTTACCTGTAGGTGAAAATGACCAGGCGGGGTTTACTACTGCTTTAAAACTTCTGAAGTTGGTCATTGTCAGCCTCTGACCTAAAATGACATGCACATTGTTGATGGTGGGGAGTTTATGGCACATTTTGTGCAATAAACTTAATTTTATTCTCTGTTCACTACTATAGTTTACTGAATGGAATATGCTGACTATAGGTACATTTTCTGCAGGGGTGAACAAATGGATGTAGCATTTAAGCACCAAGAGTTCTAGTCTTGCAAAGAGTAGAGACGACCCTGGAGGATGCATTATAAAAAATAAAAAAAAATATTCAACCGCAGCAGAGGCAGTTTGTGTGCTTTCAACTTTGCCTTTAAAGTGTATTTCTACTTCTGCAGCCAAATTTGAGAACCCCTACTCTGTTTGTGTTCCCATGCACACAGCATCCATACATATTATAAAGATCTCCAGTCTTTTCTTTGAAGCAGGTGTGTGTGTGATAGATATCTATCTAATTACACACACAGCTTCAAGTGCTTGTAATAGATGGCACTGTGAAGAATATGGACTAAAGCCTTGTACACACCACTTGTTTTTATGTCATTCAACCCAGCGAGTTGTTGAGGGACAAAAAAAAAAAAAGCTCAGGTTGGAGTCGCTGTATTAAGAATCTGATGTTTGGTACAGCAATCTCCACCCCGCTGTTCTTGTGTTTTGACAGGGAGACAGCCCCACCAGACCACTATGGTAAGCCATTGACTGAGAGATCTGATCAGGAGGGCCAGTCAGCGGACCTTTTCTGGTCATGAGACTTTGACAGAAGCCAGCCCGGCTGCCATAGACACACAGGCTCAATGTCAGCCAGTTTCTATTGAACAGACTGACATTTGGCCCTGTGTACTAGTCCTAAAGAGGAGTTCCACCCAAAAATGCAACTTCCGCTATAAATGTAGGTGACCCTTCTGACATGCGACATTTGGCATGTCATTTTTTTTTTTTTTTGGAGGAGAAGCGTGTAACTTGTTTTTACAGCATCCAGCACCCACTTCCTCCCTGGCACCCAGAAGGAAGATCACCTCTCCCTGCAATATTCTGGGATACGTCACAGGTCCCAGAAGATTGCCCGGCCAAGCATGGCATGCGCAGTGTTCGAATGGCTGTGAAGGCACAGCCGGGCGTCCACGGTAACAATGCTGGCGCCGCGGGGCTTCGTGCACCCGCATTATAGGACAGCTGAGTATCTGATTATTAAAATTCAGCAGCTACACTTTTTGTAGCTGCTGACTTTTAAGATGGGTGGAGCTCCACTTTAAGGGAGGTTTTCTTTTTTTTTTTTAAACATCCATTAACATGCAATATACCACCCACGCTTTCAGATCTTTAACACTTTGTTAGGACAGACAGTGTACATATCAAATTTACAGTAGATACTGTATACTATACCTGTGTATCTCCATCAACTCCTCAGCCCCCTTAACATTACATATCAGTGTAAAAGTTTGGTTTTATAATTATCAGGTAGGAAAAAAAACATAAAAAAAAAAAGGTAAGCTGCAGTTTTTGCAAATAAATAGTAGGTGTTGTGCCAATTTGGCTGAAAAAGTGGAAATGCACTTTAAG
The DNA here is from genome assembly GCA_029574335.1 of Rana kukunoris. Classification (NCBI taxonomy): domain Eukaryota; kingdom Metazoa; phylum Chordata; class Amphibia; order Anura; family Ranidae; genus Rana; species Rana kukunoris. The sequence continues at coordinate 143,961,462 of CM056050.1, read as the reverse complement.
GGGCCATGGGCAACAAAAGTGTTTTTTTTTTTTGTCCCGTTGGCTACCTGAGTCATGAGATTTGTCCAGCCCTGATTTACCACAAGCAAACAAAGATACTATGCTATTCCTAATGTGACGTCTGCAGAGTGTACAGCAGGGAAGTCTTCCCATCCATGTGCATGTCCTACAATAGTTCTGCCTGAGGAAATTATTGGAATTCACACTAGCACAATATATTTTTAAGGTGTTGGCAAGCTTCCGCATATACTATATAGAGCAACAAAATAACTGGGGGGAAAAACAGGTTGACCTTACAAAGAGAGACCACAGCCTTCGGTCTTTCAGTCATTTTGATGCCTAATCTGTAAGTGTGTGTACATAAAAATTTATATTTCCAATGTAATGTTCTGGCAATGTAAACCAATAAATGTGATAAACAATTGGCCTAATTTTTCATTCATGCAGTCTCTTTCCACCAATGGCAGACATTTGGATATTGAGCGCAATTATTAGTTGCACTAGTTGATACATTAGTCTGAATAGCCAGCATAGCTTATAGAGAATTGAATTTAAGTAAATTGATCCGTTTGTGCATAAAAAAAAAAAAAAGGACGTACACCGAATAAACCAAAAGGTCAACATAAAGGTTTGTCTGGAATTTTCCTTACTGGCTGTGCACAGTTGGCAGATCTTTGAGATCCATTAATCTGACAGCTACTGTATTTAATGCATGTCCGGTGGCCCCCCTTTCCTCCCAATGTGCTTCACCCCGCCAGTTCTTTTGCATTGCTGATCTCCTACAATCTTTTTGGCATGACTGTGAATCAATAAGTACTTGAAAAGCCAGCATGGAAATGTATTCTAAAAAGGAAGTCGGTCAAGAACCTTTGGGAAAATCTTCAGGTGGAGGTATGAATTGCTGATATTAGTTCAAACAAAATGAAAGCCACTGCTATATCGCCTGGATGTAAACCCAGTCCCCAAAAACAGTATGCCCCTCAATAGACTCAGGTCCAGTGTTAATTTTGGCAGCTCACGTTTATGGAGGAACATGGACGCTGCCACTGCAAACCTTTCCTAAAAATGCAAAGCCTGTGCGAGAATCTCTGGCTTTAATAATTTCCATCAATGACCAGAATCAATTATGCAGATAATATCTGACTTTTGTGATCTGTATATTTTCTACTAAAAATGTAAAATTTCCAGAAACGTGGGTATAGATTTACATATTGAAAGTAATTTTGTTACACTGGGAAGGTGAAATTCAGTGTGTGTGTGTGTGTATATATATATATATATATATATATATATATATATATATAATGTATTATGCTTAAAAAAACCTGACTGGACGTCTGTTGACATCCTGCAGGATAACACCTGCTGCGCGCCCGTGGGGGGCACACATCGCGGTGGTGTGGTGTGTCAGTCTGACACGCCGCAACACCGGTCTCAGTAAAGAGCCTCCGCCGGAGGCTCTTTACCACGTGATTAGCCGTGTCCAATCACGGCTGATCATGATGTAAACAGGAAGAGCCGTTGATCGGCTCTTCCTCACTCGCGTCTGACAGACACGAGTAGAGGAGAGGCGATCGGCGCCTCTCCTGACAGGGGGGGTTTGCGCTGATTATTTATCAGCGCAGCCCCCCCTCTGATGCCCACACTGGACCACCAGGATGCCACCCAGAACAACCAGGGAAGCACCCAACATGTTTACATCCACAAGAAAAAATGTATGCATAACACATGCCAATCAGTGCCCACAAATGGGCACTGACTGGCACAAATTTGTGATGCCCACCAGTGGCACCTATCAGTGCAGCCTTATCAGTGCCCATCATTGAAGAAGAAAAGGTACTTATTTATAAAATAAATTAACAGAAACAAAGAAAAAGTTTTTTTTTTTTTTTTGCTCTTTTTTTTATTTGTTGCGCAAAAAGTAAAAATCGCAGAGGTGATCAAATACCACCAAAAGAAAGCTCTATTTGTGGGAACAAAATTATAAAAATTTGGGTACAGTGTAGCATGAATGCGCAATTGTCATTCAAATTGCGACAGCGCTGAAAGCTAAAAATTGGCTTGGGCAAGAAGGTGTATAAGTGCCTGGTATGGAAGTGGTTAAGCAATAAATAAAATAAACTTGCCTTGAGTAAGAAGTAGCGAAAAGCTACTCGCTTCCATTGTGATCCTCATTAGATTTCATAAAGTATTTTTTAATGTCTTTAGGGCACCTCTGGCATGCAAGGATGTGCTCTGTCACCCTTGTAGCATTTGGGAAAGCATATATTTTTTTTATTCTTACAGTATTCGCAAATTGCAGCTTTGCTCTCAGCAGAAATTGCACTGTGGAAATGTTTCCAAACTCTAGAGAAACATTAATAGGAATCATTTAAAGAGTAATCAATTTGTCAGACAAGTTTACCCTCTTACCTATCAAGGCCAGAAACTATCATCTACACTGTATCCCAACAATCATCTGACTATAGGAGGTATAAGATTGAGTCTACAAGCAAACTAAACTAGAGCCTTTCCCCCTAGTGGCAAAAATGCATATTTCTCTTATTTGATAACGCATTGGGAAGTACAGTGTTACTTGAATTGTATTTGCAATAATTTTAGACTTTACATATATAAAGATTGAAGTGATGTCATCTCTCCTCGTGGAAGTATTTTCGTTCCAGAGAGAGGAGAGAAGACACCAACACTACACAGACACCAGTACACTTGTCACCCCCCCCCCCCCCAGTTAACCCCCTTCACCCCTCCTCAGGGTGTCACCCAGTGCAGTGTTTATATTTTTTTTTGGATCACTGTACTGGTGTCATTAGTAACGAAAATCAGTGTTAGGGTACTTAGTGGTAGGGAGGAATAGGTCTAGGGACCCCCCCTCCCTCAGTAGTATAGGATCTGAATGGATCAATATCTGATCTGATCAGATCTATACTAGCGTCCCCAGCAATTTAGGGTTTCCAAAAACACAGTGTTAGCAGGATCAGCCCAGATGCCCGCTAGCACCTGCATTTAGCCCCTCCGCCCAGCCCACCCAAGTGCAGTATCAATCGATCACTGTCACTTACTAAACACCAAGAGTCTCACTACAGTACCAGTAAATTTAGAGACCACAATTTCAAAATGAAGGTACAGTAGTGGAGAGGCCTACACGTTTCTGAGCATGACAGATAGTGAAGAGGAAGTCACCCATCTATCAGATTCTGGCTCAGAATACGAACCCGTAAACAGCAGCGGCACTCTGACAGATAGCTCTGACAATGGAGCTGTGGTCCCTGCCAAGGTCAGGCATTCCTGACCACGTTCTTCTGCGGTCGTTCAGGTGCAAGAACCGCAGGGCTCTCCTATGGAGCAGATAGCCAGCATTAGTGCCACTCATCCTTCTGGTGAACTGGCAAGCACCAGTAGCCTAGTACATCCTGGTTGTACATCTAGCACTGCAGTATCACTTGGTGATGTGGCGAGTCCCACAGCCACCAAGAAAACAAATACAGGCCTGTCAAGCCCATTGTGCCCTTCCTGCTGCATTTGCCAATCCAAATTGGGAGCCCATCACTTCTGCAGCATCCATTAACCCCCCCCCCCCCCCACATTTACTGGCCTATTCATTTTAAGACCTTCCTGGGCCCATCCCTTCTCATGGGCATTACTAAAATGAACGAGTTGTGGTCATATTGGTCCACTGACCCAATTCATCATATGCCCAAGTTCTCTGCCTCCATGACCAGGACAAGATACGAGCAGATCTTGCGGTTCATGCACTTCAATGATAATAAACTCTCTCGTCCTCGGGGTGACCCTGGATTTGATCATCTCTACAAAATTCATCCCCTAGTAAATCACTTCAACCAACTGTTTGCAGCTTTGTTTATTCCTGATGAAGTTGTCTGCGTCGATGAGTCCTTGATTAGGTTTTCTGGTCACTTGTCTATCACACAGTATCTTCCCAGCAAGCGTGTCAGATATGGAGTCAAGATGTATATGCTCTGTGACAGGGCAATAGGCTATACATGTAGTTTTATGGTTTACGAGGGAAAAGATAGTCACGTAGAACTGCCCAGACTACATAGGAAGCACTGGTAAGATTATGTGGGACTTGGTGTCACCCTTATTCGGAAAGGGGTACCACTTATACATGGACAATTATTACACAAGCATGCCATTTTTTAGTAACCTTTTTGATTTGTGGAATTGGCGCATGTGGCATTCTGCAATCTAATGGCCGGGGATTCCCACACCGGCTTGTACAGTCATGGCCAAAAGTTTTGAGAATGACACAAATATTAATTTTCACAAAGTCCACTGCTTCAGTGTTTATGATGGCAATTTACATATACTCCAGAATATTATGAAGAGTGATCAGATGAATTGCAATTAATTGCAAAGTCCCTCTTTGCCATTAAAATTAACTTAATCCCATAAAAAAACATTTCCACTGCATTTGTGACGAAGGATTCAGGGTGCCCAAGAAAGTCCAGCAAGCGCGAGGACCATCTCCACTGCAATTAAGCTGCGGGGTCAGGGCACCTGCAATGCAGAGTTTGCTCAGGAATGGCAGCAGGCAGGTGTTAGTGCATCTGCTCGCACAGTGAGGCAAAGACATTTGGAGGATAGCCTGGTTTTAAGAAGGGCAGCAAAGAAGCCACTTCTCTCCAGGAAAAACATCAGGGACTGATATTCTGAAAAGGGTTCAGGGATTGGACTGCTGAGGACTGGGGTAAAGTAATTTTCTCTGATGAATCCCCTTTCCAATTGTTTGGGGCATCTGGAAAAACCCTTGTCCGGAGAAGAAAAGGTGAGCACTATCACCAGTCAAACGTCATGCCAACAGTGAAGCATCCTGAGACCATTCATGTGTGAGGTTGCTTCTCAGCCAAGGGAGTGAGCTCACTCACAGATTTTCCCAAGAACACAGCCATGAATAAAGAATGGGAAAACACATCCTCCGAGAGCAACTTCTCCCATCCATCCAAGAACAGTCTGGTGAGGAACAATGCCTTGTGCATGATGGAACACCTCACCATAAGGCAAAAGACATAACTAAGTGACTTGGGGAACAAAACATCAAATTTTGGGTCCATGGCCAGGAAACTCTCCAGACTTTAATCCCATTGAGAACTTGTGGTCAATCCTTAAGAGGCGGATAAACAAAAAAAAAAAACGCCACAAATTCTGACAAACTCCAAGCATTGATTCTGCAGGAATGGGCTGCCATCAGTCAGGATGTGGCCCACAAGTTGAATGCCAGGGTGAATGACAGAGGTCTTGAAAAAAAAGACGGGTCAACTCTGAAAATATTGACTTATTGCATAAACTTAATGTAATTGTCAATAAAAGCCTTTGACACTTCTGGAATGCTTGGAATTATACTTCAGTATATTATAGTAACATCTAACAAAAATATCCAAAAACACTGAAGGAGCAGACTTTGTGAAAATATTATATTTGTGCCATTCTCAAAACTTTTGGCCACAGCTGTAGAATCCCAACTTAGACAGGGTGGGCGAGAGTCTGCTTAAAATGTAATAATTTGAAGGCAGTGAAGTGGCAGGATTCACAGACTGTTTTCGTTCTGTCCTCCCTTCATGCAAATTCCTACAGCGACTGGTGTTGTGGAGAAACCCCTCTGTGTCTACGAATACAACCTTAACATTGGAGGGGTGGACCTCAACGACCAGTTGACGGCACTGTACCTAATTGCCCGTAAAGTCAGATGCTGGTATTTAAAAAAAAAAAAAAAAAAGCTTCTATATATTTATTTCAACTGGCTCTGCTAAATGCTTATGTGCTATACAAATCTTCAGGATGAACTGGATTCTTCCTAAAATTGCAGGAAGAGATCGTCACAGCCTTTCTGTTTTTAGACGATGCTGTGCCTCACCTTCCAAATGCAGTGAGCCAGCTGCATGAGAGGCATTTTCAGTATACCCTCCCTGGTACCCCTAGCCAAAGAACACTCCTAAAGAAGACGTGTCTGCAGAAACCGCAGATTTAGGCGTGACACTGGATTTTATTGTCCCTCCTGTTCTGACCAACTTGGTTCCTGCATCGGTGACCGTTTCAAATGCTACCACACACTAGTGACATTAACGTAGGGTATAGCACTGCACAGTCCCAGACACACCAACACAGGGTCTCAAAAGACGAGATGGCCATCCCATTTTGAGAGACCCTAATCTGGAACGCTTACAGTTTTTATAAAAGTGAAACAAAACACACCAAAAAAAAAAAAAAAAAAAGAAAAGCCAAAAATCGTGAGTTTTATTTTTGTTCCCTCTCTTATGTTCATTCTTTATTGTTCGCTTTCCATTTAGAACTGTAATGTTTTATTTTTACTGTTTTATTGAATTTGCTTTGCAGGTATGGTATGTCTTACTGTAATGTTAGTTTATTTTCTTGTTAACCATCATTTTCTTAGCAGGTACACCATTCAGCTGCAGCACTGATTTATCTGGACAGCAACAGCGTTTGCTCCTACGATATGCAAATCAGCAACTCCAGTGCTGTAGGCGGTTCTGCCAGCTGATCGTAGACCAGAACAGCTCCAATAATCTCTATGGCCCAAGAAACTGGAAGCTACAAGCATTTAATGACTTTTGCCAGATATAAACAGCGCCAAACAAAGGAGATAGCTATAGATATTTTTATTTATTTATATTTAAAAAAAAAGGAACAGTTTAAAAATAAGCACGGATTAATGTAAAAAAAATGAGACTGGCAGTGAATGGGGGTTAACCACTAGGTGGCGCTGAAGGGGTTAAGTGTGCCTAGGGATATGTTCTAACTGTAGGGGGTGTGGGCTATGTGTGACACAACAGTGATCACAGCTTCCGATTACAGGAAAAAGACTGGGGAAATGCTTGTTTACATGAGCATTTCCCCCTTACTCTTTACCGTGACATGATTGTGGGTATGCCCGCAGACATTGAGTCCGCGGGACATTTTGCGACCTTTCAGGCTTCAAACAGCCCTTTGTGAAGAATCAACAAGTGGGACACAATCATGAAGTGGAACAAAATTTATTGGATATTTCAAAACTTTAACAAATAAAAAAACTGAAAAATTGGGTGTGCAAAATTCAGCCCCCTTAAGTGAATACTTTGTAGCGCCACCTTTTGCTGCGATTACAGCTGTGAGTCGCTTGGGGTATGTCTATCAGTTTTGCACATCGAGAGACTGACATTTTTGCCCATTCCTCCTTGCAAAACAGCTCAAGCTCAGTGAGGTTGGCTGGAGAGCGTTTGTGAACAGCAGTTTTCAGTTCTTTCCACAGATTCTCGATTGGATTCAGGTCTGGACTTTGACTTGGCCATTCTAACACCTGGATATGTTTATTTGTGAACCATTCCATTGTAGATTTTGCTTTATGTTTTGGATCATTGTCTTGTTGGAAGACAAATCTCCATCCCAGTCTCAGGTCTTTTGCAGACTCCATCAGGTTTTCTTCCAGAATGGTCCTGTATTTGGCTCCATCCATCTTCCCATCAATTTTAACCATCTTTCCTGTCCCTGCTGAAGAAAAGCAGGCCCAAACCATGATGCTGCCACCACCATGTTTCACAGTGGGGATGGTGTGTTCAGGGTGATGAGCTGTGTTGCTTTTACGCCAAACATAACATTTTGCATTGTTGCCAAAAAGTTTGATTTTGGTTTCATCTGACCAGAGCACCTTCTTCCACATGTTTGGTGTGTTTCTCAGGTGGCTTGTGGCAAACTTTAAACGGCACTTTTTATGGATATCTTTAAAAAAAAAATTTCTTTCTTCTTGCCACTCTTCCATAAAGGCCAGATTTGTGCAGTATACGACTGATTGTTGTCCAATGGACAAAGTCTCCCACCTCAGCTGTAGATCTCTGCAGTTCATCCAGAGTGATCATGGGCATCAGTCTTCTCCTTGTATGAGCTGAAAGTTTAGAGGGAAGGCCAGGTCTTCGTAGATTTGCAGTGGTCTGATACTCCTTCCATTTCAATATTATCGCTTGCACAGTGCTCCTTGGGATGTTTAAAGCTTGGGAAATCTTTTTCTATCCAAATCCGGCTTTAAACTTCTCCACAACAGTATCTCGAACCTGCCTGGTGTGTTCATTGTTCTTTAAACGGACCTCCGAGACTATCACAGTGCAGGTGCATTTATACCGAGACTTGATTACACACAGGTGGATTCTATTTATCATCAGTCATTTAGGTCAAGATTGGATCATTCAGAGATCCTCACGGAACTTCTGGAGAGAGTTTGCTGCACTGAAAGTAAAGGGGCTGAATAATTTTGCACGCCCAATTTTTCAGTTTTTTATTTGTTAACAAAGTTTGAAATATCCAATAAATTTCGTTCCACTTCATGATTGTGTCCCACTTGGTGTTGATTCTTCACAAAAAAAAAAATTACAGTTTTATATCTTTGTTTGAAGCCTGAAATGTGGCAAAAGGTCGCAAAGTTCAAGGGGGCCGAATACTTTCGCAAGGCACTGTGTGTGTGTGTGTGTGTGTGTGTTTTTGGGGGGGGGGGATATTTATTATAGCAAAATAAGAAAAAGAAACAATATTTTTTAAATTGTCGCTATATTTATTTTTTGTTTATAGCGCAAAAAATAAACACAGAGGTGATCAAATACCACCAAAAGAGAACTCTATTTGTGGGGGGAAAAAAGGATGCCAATTTTGCTTGGGAGCCATGTAGTAGACTGTGCAATTGTCAAAGCGTTGCAGGGCCAAATGGCAAAAAGAAGCCAGGTCTTTAACCTGCATAATGGTCCGGGTTTTAACCGGTTAACTGCTTACCGACCAGCGCACGGCGATATAGGCTGAAGAATCTCTCTCTCTCTCATATATATATATATATATATATATATATATATATATATATATATATATATATATATATACACATATATACATACATACACACATACACACATTCTTCAGCCTGTCTGTGCCAATCTGTCAACCTATATCGCCGTGCGCTGGTCGGTAAGCAGTTAACCGGTTAAAACCCGGACCATTATGCAGGTTAAAGACCTGGCTTCTTTTTGCCATTTGGCCCTGCAACGATTTGACAATTGCACGGTCTACGACATGGCTCCCAAGCAAAATTGGCATCCTTTTTCCCCCCACAAATAGAGTTCTCTTTTGGTGGTATTTGATCACCTCTGTGTTTATTTTTTGCGCTATAAACAAAAAATAAATATAGCGACAATTTAAAAAATATTGTTTCTTTTTCTTATTTTGCTATAATAAATATCCCCCCCCCCAAAAACACACACACACACATATACATATACATAGATATATAGATACACATATACATTTCCCCTCAGTTTAGGCAGATACAGTGCAGTAAATAAGTATTTGAACACCCTGCTATTTTGCAAGTTCTCCCACTTGGAAATCATGGAGGGGTCTGAAATTGTTATCGTAGGTGCATGTCCACTGTGAGAGACATAATCAAAAAAAATTCCAGAAATCACAATGTATGATTTTTTTAACTATTTATTTGTATGATACAGCTGCAAATAAGTATTTGAACACCTGAGAAAATCAATGTTAATATTTGGTAAGTAGCCTTTGTTTGCAATTACAGAGGTCAAACGTTTCTTGTAGTTTTTCACCAGGTTTGCACACACTGGAGGAGGGATTTTGGCCCACTCCTCCACACAGATCTTCTCTAGATCAGTCAGGTTTCTGGGCTGTCGCTGAGAAACACAGAGTTTGAGCTCCCTCCAAAGATTCTCTATTGGGTTTAGGTCTGGAGACTGGCTAGGCCACGCCAGAACCTTGATATGCTTCTTACAGAGCCACTCCTTGGTTATTCTGGCTGTGTGCTTCGGGTCATTGTCATGTTGGAAGACCCAGCCTCGACCCATCTTCAAAGCTCTAACTGAGGGAAGGAGGTTGTTGCCCAAAATCTCGCAATACATTGCCCCGTCATCCTCTCCTTAATACAGTGCAGTCGCCCTGTCCCATGTGCAGAAATACACCCCCAAAGCATGATGCTACCACCCCCATGCTTCACAGTAGGGATGGTGTTCTTGGGATGGTACTCATCATTCTTCTTCCTCCAAACACGGTTAGTGGAATTATGACCAAAAAGTTCTATTTTGGTCTCATCCGACCACATGACTCCTCTGGATCATCCAAATGGTCATTGGCAAACTTAAGACGGGCCTTGACATGTGCTGGTTTAAGCAGGGGAACCTTCCGTGCCATGCATGATTTCAAACCATGACGTCTTAGTGTATTACCAACAGTAACCTTGGAAACGGTGGTCCCAGCTCTTTTCAGGTCATTGACCAGCTCCTCCCGTGTAGTCCTGGGCTGATTTCTCACCTTTCTTAGGATCATTGAGACCCCACGAGGTGAGATTTTGCATGGAGCCCCAGTGCGAGGGAGATTGACAGTCATGTTTAGCTTCTTCCATTTTCTAATGATTGCTCCAACAGTGGACCTTTTTTCACCAAGTTGCTTGGCAACTTCCCCGTAGCCCTTTCCAGCCTTGTGGAGGTGTACAATTTTGTCTCTAGTGTCTTTGGACAGCTCTTTGGTCTTGGCCATGTTAGTAGTTGGATTCTTACTGATTGTATGGGGTGGACAGGTGTCTTTATGCAGCTAATGACCTCAAACAGGTGCATCTAATTTAGGATAATAAATGGAGTGGAGGTGGACATTTTAAAGGCAGACTAACAGGTCTTTGAGGGTCAGAATTCTAGCTGATAGACAGGTGTTCAAATACTTCTTTGCAGCTGTATCATACAAATAAATAGTTAAAAAAATCATACATTGTGATTTCTGGAATTTTTTTTTTGATTATGTCTCTCACAGTGGACATGCACCTACGATGACAATTTCAGACCCCTCCATGATTTCCAAGTGGGAGAACTTGCAAAATAGCAGGGTGTTCAAATACTTATTTTCTGCACTGTATGTATTCTACATATTTTTGGTTAAAAAAAAATTGCAATAAGCATTTTCACGATTGTTTTGCGCAAAAGTTACAGCGTTTATAAAATGGTGGATAGTTTTATGGCATTTTTATAAAAACAATTTTTTACTAGTAATGGCGGTGATCAGTGATTTTTTTTGTGACTGCGACATTATAGCGGACACATCGGACACTTTTGGGACCATTGTCATTTTCACAGTGAAAAGTGCTATAAAATGCATATACTTTGTGTAATTTTTTATTTTTCTTGGTAGGGTTGTCCAGATACCGATACTAGTATCGGTATCGGGACCGATACCAAGTATTTGCGGGAGTACTTGTACTCGTGCAAATGCTCCCGATACCTAAATAGAATACTTTTTTTGTATTTATCAACATGTTCTGTGAAAATTCTTTGAGTTTTTTACTACTGCGTGACAAGAAAATAAAACATTTTTATTCATTTTTACTCATTTTTATTCTTTTATAATGTCTTGAGTTAGAGTTCTTCATAATTCTAAAGAAAATATCCTTAGTCTGTATTGTGGTTTGAAAACTGTCACATGACATTTAAAAAAAGTATCGGTAGTCAGTATCGGTGAGTACATGAAAAAAAGTATCGGTACTTGTACTCGGTCCTAAAAAAGTGGTATCGGGACAACCCTATTTCTTGGGCATTTTTTAATCACTTGGGACAATTTATTTTTATAAAAAAATATTCAATGGGCTCAACATGCCTCTCAGCAATTTCCTTGGGGTGTCTACTTTCCAAAATTGGGTCGTGGGGAGGTTTGTACTGGCATTTTAGTACCTCAAGGAATGAGATAGGCAGCCATCTAAAAGCTGCGTAAATTTCAGAAAATGTACCCTAGTTTGTGGATGCTATAACAACTTTTGTGCAAACCAATAAACATACGCTTGACATTACATTTTTTTTTACCAAAGACATGTGGCTGAATACATTTTGGGCTAAATGTATGACTAAAAAAAGGATTTTTAAATACAGCTTACCTGTAAAATCCTTTTCTTGCAGTACATCACGGGACACAGAGCGGCATATTCATTACTATATGGGTTATATGGAGTACCTTCAGGTGTGGACACTGGCAATCTCAAACAGGAAGTCCCCTCCCTATATAACCCCCTCCCCTAGAGGGAGTCCCTCAGTTTTGTAGCAAGCAGTATGCCTCCCAAAATGTTTCCCCAAAAGAGGGGTGGGAGCTCTGTGTCCCGTGATGTACTCCAAGAAAAGGATTTTACAGGTAAGCTGTATTTAAAAATCCCTTTTTCTTTCTCGTACATCACGGGACACAGAGCGGCATATTCATTACTATATGGGATGTCCGAAAGCAATGCTTTAATGAGGGGAGGGAGACATCTTCCAAAGAAGGATTCAATTTAGAGGTATACTCAAATAATAATAATTCCAACTTAGTCAAGAAAAAAACTTTTTTTTTTTTTTTTTTTTTTTTTTTACAACCAAGGGTGCTTCTGATCCCGAGGATCTTAAACTGCAGCCTGTAGTACTGCCTGTCCAAAGGCAGAATCCGCATTCCTTCTCACGTCTAGTTGATAAAACTTTGTAAACGTGTGGACTGATGACCACGTCGCCGCCTTGCATATCTGAGCCATAGAGATCTGATGGTGTGCTGCCCAGGAGGCGCCCATGGCCCTGGTAGAATGGGCCTTTACCGACAAAGGAGGAGGCAACCTCTTCAAACCGTAGGCTTGAATGATTAATTGTCTAATCCATCTCGAGATGGTGGATTTTGCAGCTGCCTGCCCCTTCTTGGGGCCATCTGGTAGAACGAACAACGCATCTGTTTTCCGGATCTTTTCTGTAGCTTTAAGATAGGCCTTCATGGCCCGGACAATATCCAAGGTATGCAGCAACCCCTCCTTTCTAGATGTGGGTTTTGGAAAGAAGGATGGAAGTACCAAATCCTGGTTCAAGTGAAAATTGGATATAACCTTTGGTAGAAAGGAAGGATGGGGCCGGAGAACTGCCCTGTCCTTATGTAGAACGAGATATGGTTCCTTACACGATAAGGCTGCTAATTCTGACACTCTCCTGGCCGAAACTATGGCGACCAAGAAAACCAACTTTCTTGTCAGTAAGACTAAAGGAATCTCAGCCAACGGCTCAAAGGGTTGTTTCTGTAGAGTGGACAGGACAAGATTTAAGTCCCATGGACAAATTGGTGACTTGACAGGAGGATTAATACGCAAGACCCCCTGTATGAAGGTCTTTACCAGCGAGTGGGTGGCCAGCGGCCTCTGAAACCACACTGACAGAGCTGAAATCTGTCCCTTGATTGTGCTTAATGCCAGGCCTTTATCCACTCCTAGCTGGAGAAAACTTAACACCCTATCAATGGTATATTTGCGGGAATTCCATCTTTTGGATTCACACCAGCCTACGTAGTTCCTCCACACCCTGTAATAAATCACCCTGGAGGCCGGCTTTCTAGCCCTAATCAGGGTAGGAATTACCTGCCTAGACAGACCTCTACCCCTGAGAATCAGGAATTCAGCCTCCAGGCTGTCAAATTTAGACGTTGTAATGTAGGGTGGAGGATCGGGCCTTGTGAGAGTAGGTCTGGTCGTAGAGGAAGAGTCCAAGGGTCTCCCACTGCCATCTTCAGGACTAGTGAGTACCATGTCCTCCGGGGCCAAGCTGGAGCTACTAGAATGACCGGCTTGTGCTCCACTCTGATCCTGCGCAACAGGCGAGGAAGTAACTGTAGCGGAGGGAATGCATATAGAAGTTTGAATTGATGCCAAGGGCAAACCAACGCATCGGTTCCGCAGGCCATAGGGTCCCTCGCTCGAGACACGAACCTGTCTAGTTTCTTGTTGAACCTGGATGCCATTATATCTACGTCTGGCATTCCCCACCTCTGGCAGATTGTCTGAAAGACCTGGGGATGCAGAGACCACTCCCTGGCAACAGACTCTGGCGACTTAAGAAGTCTGCCTGCAGGTTGTCCACTCCGGGAATGAATATCGCCGAAATGCAGGGTACATGAACCTCTGCCCACTGAAAAATCAAGCTCACCTCCCTCTGAGCGGCCTGACTCCTGGTTCCCCCTTGGTGGTTTATGTATGCCACCGCTGTGGCATTGTCTGACTGGATTCTCACCGGGAACCCCTGTAATCTGGAGGTCCATGCCAGAAGGGCTCGGCGAGCAGCTCTGATCTCCAAGATATTGATGGGGAGCTGCCTCTCTGTTTTCACCCAAGTTCCCTGGCGAGAGAACCCCTCGAAGACCGCCCCCCAGCCTGCCAGGCTGGCGTCTGTGGTAACTACCTTCCAGACAACAGGGCTGAAGGATTTTCCCTTTAGAAGATTCTGAGGGTTCAACCACCAGGCCAGGCTTTGTCGGACCCTTGATGATAGCGTCAAAGGGGACTCTAAGGCATGTGCTCTTGCCCCAGGCTGCTAGAATGGCTGCCTGTAGGACGCGAGTGTGGATCTGAGCGTATGGTACTGCCTCGAACGTGGCCACTAGCTTGCCTAGTAATCGCATACACAGGCGAATAGTTGGTTTTTTCTTGCTTAGAACCAACTGAACCAACCCCTTGATAGCCTCGATCTTTACGAGGGGCAGGAACACCCTTTTGCTGTTCTGTGTCTAACCTCATGCCGAGGTATTCCAACTGCTTTGTAGGCTGGAACGCTGACTTTCCCCGGTTTAGGACCCAGCCGAATCCTTCGAGGTACCGAACCGTGAGGTTTACTGCCTGTTGCAGACACGGCCGTGAGTGATCTATGATTAAAAGGTCGTCCAAGTATGCTAGGACTGTGACCCCTTGGATCCTTAAATTGGCCAGAACTGGGGCTAGGATCTTCGTGAATACCCGGGGGGCCGTGGCCAGCCCGAAGGGGAGCGCCCTGAATTGGAAGTGTCGCTGCCCCACCGCGAAGCGTAAAAATCTTTGATGCGACTGAAAGATTGGTACATGAAGGTAAGCATCCTTTATGTCTATGGAGGCCAGAAAATCGTCCCTCTGAAGCGCGGCGGCTGCTGACCGGATGGATTCCATCCGGAAGGAACGAACCCTTAGGTAACCGTTTAACCTCTTTAGGTCCAAGATTGGCCTGACATCGCCGTTGGGCTTTGGTATGACAAAGAGATTGGAATAGAAACCTAGCCCTTGCTCTTGGGCTGGCACCTCTATTATTACGTCCTGGCAAAGCAGGTGATCCAAAGCTGCCAGCATTGAGGCCTTCCTTGCTGGATCCTTTGGTAGCCTTGTGTATGACGCTGCAGGCACGCCCCCCCCCCCCCGCCCTCCTCTCTGAACGGCGCGAAAAACGTCTATAAGACGTGCGCGCGCACGCGTATGCCGGAACAGGAGGACCATGGAGGAGCCGCGCTGCTGGAGACCCAGGACTGCAGTATCAGGCGGCAGATTCAAACCCCCGGCCAGGTAGGACTCTCCAAAAGGCCCCATAGGGATCCTTACCAGTCCTAGGAAGAAAGCAGCAGGTTAGCTAGCAACACCATTCTTAGACAGGGGAACCTAGTGATGGGGGAAAAGGGATCATCCTGTCTCTCAGACATAGTGAGCAAGGTTGCCAATGCAGAGCATACTTAGGCTACCCCCCTTTTAGGTTACCCCGGAGAGCCTGCTGTCGAACCAAGTCCCGCAGGCTCCCCCTTACCTGCTCCATGCTGCAGGATGTTTGTCCAGCAAAACGATCCAATCTTCTCCCATCTCCGTGGGTAGCGTAGTAGACCTTCAGGCCCTGGGGTCCTATGAAGGTACCCACTGTCCTGGACCTATATAGCACCCTGGCAATGACCAACACCTAAGACACTGGCGAAAAAACTGAGGGACTCCCTCTAGGGGAGGGGGTTATATAGGGAGGGGACTTCCTGTTTGAGATTGCCAGTGTCCACACCTGAAGGTACTCCATATAACCCATATAGTAATGAATATGCCGCTCTGTGTCCCGTGATGTACGAGAAAGAAATTGAGTTTATTGGATTTTTCTTATAACAAAAAGTAGAATTTTTTTTTTTCTAAATTTTCTGTCTTTTTACGTTTAGATCGCAAAAAATTAAAACCGAAGCGGGCAAATACCATCAAAAGAATGCCCTATTTCTGAGAGAGAGAGAGAGAGAAAAAAAAAAAAAGACAATTTTTTTGGGCTACAACATTGCATGACTGTGCGATTACCAGTTAATGCATTGCCAAATTGGAAAAAGTGCTCATTGTGGGTCATTGAGCAGCCTAATCTTCCAGGGCTGAAGTGGTTAAAAGGTCTTCATGTTATATAGTATGAATACCATTTCATAGATGTATTTAATCATTGTAAAAACATAGCCCACACATTTTTCTCAAAATAACCCAATTTTTCAGTTTCCTTTTCCAAAACCCTAAGGCCCCTTTCACACTGAGGCAGTTTGCAGGCGCTATTGTGCTAAAAAGCGCCTGCAAACCTGCCCTCGACTTTCACACGGAGCAGTGTTCTAGCAGGACCACTCCAAAAGTCCTGGAGTCTTTGGAGCGGTGAGAGGAGCAGTGTGTTTACAGCTTCTTCCCATTAAAAGCAATGGAAAACTGCAGAGGCGTATTGCGAGAGGTATTGACCCTTTTTCGTCCGCTAGCGGTGCCATACCGCCACCGCACCTCCCCCCCCCCAGTGTGAAAAAGGCCTAATCCCCCCCCCCCAGTTATTTTTTTCCCCCCAGGCCTCCCCATCTCTACTTGGTACAGATCATAGACTCAAGGGAGGTAGCTGCCAGTATAACAGCCTGGTTATGACTATTAAAAAACGGATCTTCTTTTATATTGCTGTTAACAGTTTCAAAAGTATGTCTTTGAATCCAAGCCATGAACAGATTACACAAAACCATAAATTCAAAGCATAAAAGTTTTAATTTAACAAAATGTGATACAAGACCATTTTACCACTCAGTCCCGAAGTTCACCCTCAGTCCTGTACAGCCATTCACAATTGAACTGTTCCTTCTTTTTAAAACACAGTATAAAACTAAAAAGGGTTAAGAGGACTTTATTAGGAAAGGTGCATTCTATGGAACATCTGGAACCCATGCTCAATTAGGACTGCCATGCTCATTTTAGAGGTTGGCACCAGTGCCCCACGTCCATTGGTCTTGGGTTCCAATTGTTTGCTTCACAAGAGAATATATATTATGGGATATTACAAACAAATCATTTGTACAGTGCAGACATGTGTGAATCACTGTAACACAATGGAAACAAATTATGTGGCTGATTTATATTATTAAAAAAATAAAATGAAAGTAAAACCCTGAGCTATGGCTATGAATTGGCTTTCATTATTCAAATAAATAGACTATATACGACTTTTTGTGATGGCACCACTTTTGCTCCAGGTCTCAAAAACCAGCACCTACATCATCTAATCTCAACAACTCTTTACTGCAGGTTTTTCACTTGTGTAATAAGGAACCTAAATGGGATTCTGACAAAATGCCATAGAAAGCAAAAAGCGTAATTTATTACTAAAACCCGTTATTACAAATCTACATCAGCAACATTTTAAGAGGCGTTTCCACTACCAGGTTCCATAATGTGCAACTCCCCAGCTGTAACACGAATCCCTAAGTGCACCAAGCAACTTTTGTTAGGTTAACATCAGGTTATCTATCCTGCAGTATTACCGGGGGGGGGGGGGGTCCACCTGTATGAGGATAAACCTCAGGGCTGAGAGGTATCACACTTGTACAATCAGAAAATATAAAATACTCAGAAACAAAAAAACACAACCTGTTAAAATTGATTGTCCTATACACTGTTCCTGCAGAAATTTACCATATAATAAGATCTAGATCTGAGTGACCACCTCAGACCAAAATAAAAAGCCAGCATTGCAGCAGCCACAAACCATATCCTTAATCTCAAATACTGTTCACATGGAAGCTTGGGACGGCTTTCTCACTTGCTTTGCCTGAGTATGTAGCATAAAATAGGGAAATGAAAGCAGACAGTCAGGGGTGGTGTACATCTGATTACAATGAGTGTTGGTACAAATCACTTGCATGGCAGACAATGAAAGCATCATGACTTCAAAGCAAAAAATGCATGTTCAAGAGTTTTACAGAGGAAAATATTTAAATAAACAGTAAATCCCAATTACAAACAGGCTTGCATAAGCAAAAATTAGCAAATATGCATTTAGCATCCTAAAACCAAAGATTTGAAAAATGTGGTCATGTTTATAACTTAGAGACAGCAACTGATTTTTTTGTTCTTAACATATGGATACTTTTAAAGTAATATTACAAAGGTTTTACATTTTTTTTAACAAACATGTCTGCTCTGTGCAGTGGTTTTGCACAAAGCAGCCCCAAGCCTGCTTCTTTTTGGGTCCCCCACCGATGCCGTTAGCTTCTCCCCCCTGACCAGAGCCCCCAATATAGCAAGCTGCTTGTGTACTGGTGCGCACTAGATGCTGAGCCCCACTATGCATCAATAAGACACGGCCCAGTGCCACCCTCTCTTCTCATTGGCTACGATTGACGGACGGGGGGGACGGGAGAGAGAGAGAGAGAGAGAGAGCGCTCCTGTGCACATCGCTGGAGTAAGAAGGGGCTTAGGGGATTGGGGGGGGGGGGGGGGGGGGACGCACGGAAGGTTTATGACCTTCATGCATAAATACATGAAGGTAAAAAAGCCCTTCCAACCACCTTAGAGCAAAAGTGCACCTATTCTTTTAAGGCCAGTTCAAACCAGACGCAGCTCCGTTCATTTGTGTGCTTTGTTTTCCTGCACAAAATGCATGCACAGCGTTTTCCATGTATTCCAATGGCTCTAGTTCACGCCATGTAGTCAGTTTCCGGTGCAGAAACTGACTGCATGGTGTGAACTAGAGCCATTGGAATACATGGAAAAGGCTGTGCATGCAATGTTAGTGCAGAAAAAATGCGCACGAAACTGCACAGGTGTAGGAGATATTTTTAACACCTTCCGGAACTGCGTCTGGTGTGAACTGGCTCCTACTCTAAATGCTGTATTTACACTTGCCCATGCAACCTCATGGGGGGGGGGGGATCAAAACAGTTATCTTTACTGCCAATAACCCTAATGTGTCTGAAAATGCGATTTGCAGCCTACCAACACCATTCTGGTTGGTGAACAAGCCTCTCAGTCAGCTCAAAATCTACAGATGGGAGGTTGGCTGCTCACTCAGCTTAGAGTCAGTCCCTTGTCTCTAGCTGTGGCCAAGGACAACTTGGTCATTAGCTAGAAGACTGAAACTCAAGGTCAATTCACCCCTCTATGTTGTGATGCGCTAAAGATGTTGCGCACCAAGAAAAATGCTGCGTCTTAGTTTCAAGATACACCTTCAACAAGATTAAAAAAGAAAACGCATCTCCTTTATAGAGGTGTGGATTCAGCCTCTTTGCCATGAAAATTTACGGCGGCAAGCTGGTATTACTGGCTGTAAAGGAAACTCATACAAATGTGAATTCAGCACTTAAAAAGGTTGTACACCTGAAAAAAATTCACCCCCCCCCCCCCAAAAAAAAACACACCTGCAAGACAAAAGGCACAAGACAAGGGCACAATGAGCTAGTATGTATTGCATACTAGCTCATTATGAAATACATTAAAACAAAGCTGTTGCAGCAGTAGCCGCACACTGCGGTCAGGGCCGCCATCTTTCCCAGAGCTTCTTCTGGGTTTGCATGCTCCGGCACTGTGATTGGTCAAAGCCACGATGACATCACCCCTGCGCATACACGCAGAAGCCGCTGTTCACGGCACAGGCTCGGAAAGAACGGCACCCGTTCCTTCAGAGGGCATGCGCCAGTGATGTCACTGGCTGCACGCATTGAAAATATCTCCTAAACTGTACAGGTGTAGGAGATATTTTTAATACCTTCCTATAGGTAAGCCTCATTATAGGCTTACCCATTACTTCCTCTTTAGGGCAGATCATCATATGCGAATGTTGGTAGATTTACCATATTAGGAATGCATACAGTGGACATAAATGTTTTTGAATTCTTTTACTGCCCACCACTGCATTTATAGAGAGTGTACTTTATGGCTACCTTCACACTGAGGCACTTTAGTGCTAAAAATGCCTTGTAAAGCGCCTCTCCTGTCACTCCAGTGTGAAAGTCGGAGTGCTTTTACACTGGACATTAAAAATAGCAAACGCTTTACTGTCGACAACCCCCCCACGCCCCAGTGTTTTTTTTTTTTTAGCTTTTTTGTTCTCCTTTTTTTAAAGGAACTGCAAACATGCTAATAAAAACACCAACGCTCCTAAGACGCTACTACAAAAAGCTATTGCCAGCGTTTTTTTGGGGGCTTTAAAAAAATGATAATAATGCTAGTGTGCATGGAGCCTAAAAGGCCAATTCAATCTTTTAGTCAAATTCAGTTTGGCGAGGCAAGCAAGCTAAATCTTCTTTTAGGCTTGCAGGAGGCTCATGATGTTTATTTCACAGCCCCTGGAAAATATTGAACTTTTGCATGTTGCTTTGAGAGAATTTATTGCCCAAGCATACCTGTTCCGATAAAGTGTTTAGAATAACTCGTAGCTAGCAGATTTCAGGTTTGTTAAGCATGCAGCCAAAAATTCTGAACTACTTTTATTAAAGATACTGGATTACGACGGCCAAGAACCTAACTTTCACAGGGAGAGGTCATCAGTGCTGGCCTATGTGGTCCTCTCACGACAGGTTTTCTTCAAGAGTTTTATCTTTAGGCTTCTATGTTTCAGGCCCCTAAGGCTGGATTCACACCTATGCATTTTTAGTAAATTGTGAAGATTTGCACTACATATCATTTAACATGGTTTCCTATGGAACACATTCTGTAGTACAAGTCTGCAAAATGCAAAAAGCACTAAAAATGCCATAGGTGCGAATCCAGCCTAAAACAGTATTAAACCCAAAATTACATATATTGCAGCGTACCAATCCTTAGATGTCTGGCTGCATTTTTTCCCCCCGCTTATCTGGGCAGTAATACACCTCCTGTATTAGAGTGATACACACACACACACACACACACACACTGGATGAAGGAGAATAGAGAGCATAGCAGACAGCAGCAATGTCAGTCTGGGGGGAGGAAGTGTTAAATAGAAATTGGGGGTTACTAAAGGCAAATCCACTTTGCACTAGAAAGTGCACTTGGTAGTGCAGTCGCTGTAGATCTGAGGGGGACATGCAAGTGGGGAAACAATTGTACAATAAACTCAGCAGAGCTTCCCCTTATTTCAGATCTACCCCTCAGATTTACAGCGACTGCACTTCCAAGTGCACTTGTACTGCAAAGTAGATTCGCCCTTTGTAAATAACCCCCTTTGTGTTACAGCAGAGGTCCCAAAACCGCTGGCCGCTGCCAGTCAGTGGCGTGTTGCGGGCCAAGCGAACAAGGCTCGATCAGTCTGGTCAGCAGCGGGGGCCCCGCTATGCACTGCACGTGCAGGGGATCTGGATCCATGTGTCGGTCTTGTACTCTGCCACCCACTCCCCCTCTCCCAGCAGTACTACTCCCTGTGCACTTTGTATACACATATATAATATTAGAATTTTTTTGTATCCGTTTGGCTGATCACATGAGCCTTATATTAATATTTAAGTGAGCCAATGTAATCAGTCAAAACATATACAAATAAGGATTACAAAAAAAAAAAAATTATATATAAAAAAAAAACTTTATATTTTTTTCATAAGAATAACTGAAGCTCATGTGGTCACCCAAACATACAAATAAGGGATTATATATATATATATTAGGGCTGTGCAAATTAACTTTTAATCGATCGATTAATCTTTAATTTTTTTGATCGATCAAAATCTTTTTGATCGATTAAAAAATTCTTATGACTGGTACTCACCTCTCCGCCGGCTTCTGGGCCTTCAGGGAGTTCCGGTAACATGAACACCGGGGGGCTTGCCGTGTCCATCTGAAGGGCTCCTTTGCTGTACCTTCATATCTGCATGCCGGCGGGACCTTACTATCTGCCACACGCAATGGCTGTTACACTTCCCTCTATCAACCTGGGATTCTACAGCCATCCACTGGGAGTTGTGATAGTTCCCTTCATGGGACATCTACATGCCGATGGACTGATGTTAACCCCTCCTCATCTGGATTCAGCAGTGGCATTGTTGTACACATTTTTATACCAGTATCATACATAGCTACAGGTTTTTATGACTGTTTTTGATACCATTTGGTATTACTCGCACCATTTTTACAGTTTATGTAGCTACATCGATTTAATCTCCAGTGCAATATTTATTTTGTTACCTACTTGAAGACTATAAAAGTTTTAATGCTATTCCCATCGAGCGCTGCCTTTGTGTGTTTTTTGCATCCTGCTATTCATTTTCCAGTGGTTGGAGCTGCACTGGGAATCGGCCTGCAAGGAGATCAGCTAAAAGTAGTTGGATCTGTATGTGCGTTATAATTAATCGAAATTAGTCGATTAAAAAAAAACCGATTAATCGAACACAAAAAATTTGATCAGTAACAGCCCTTATATATATATATATATAAAATATTTTCTCATAATAAAGAATGATTGAGCTCACGTGGGTCAGCAAGTCTAATCATTTATTTTTTGAATCTTTATTTGTACTTGGGCGATTACATGAGCGCAAGTTAATATCAGTAAAATAAATACAGCTGGTGTAATCGGCCAAGCAGATACAAAGATTTAAAAATAAAACATTTCAATAATAATAAAAATAAAAGATGCGAGTGGCAGGTGAGAGGACAAGCTGCAAACTCCCAACAACCCCCTACCCCCTGGTGAGCAAAAGGCCAGTCCCTGGTGCCGGGAAGGTTGGGAAAAGTTGTGTTACAGCAAACCGTTTTTTGTTTTCCTTTTGGGATAAACGCTTTACATTATTAAAAGCTGATCATTGTAAGCACCCACCCCTGCCACTGTTAAATCGGTTTGTCTCATCTCTGTAAACCAATACATCTGGAAGAGAGCTTGTGGTTTTGAAAAAAAAATACCAGACTTTCAGGCAGGTTTACAAAATAAATAGGAAGAAAAAAAAAAACAATATAGTCATTGCATCCAAGAACTGGTACACTGCAATATTATAAATGTTTGCTTTTGGGTTTAATACTGCTTTATTTCTGCCCCTGTCTGTAACCAGCAAGGAAAGTGTTGCTACCTTCCTGTAAGATCAGCCGTTTGAGAAAAGCTCCAAAAGCTACCAGTTGGTTGCCGGTGATCCATTGTATCCATTGCCATGCAAACTATTCTCAGAAAAACCATAGCAAAGCACAGGGATGCCGAGCCTGGACTGATGTCACCGTAAGAAAGGAAGAAGCAGCGGTGTACAGAAAAAGCAGTGCACCCCTTAGGAATGGCAACAAAATAGCTACTAGGAAGCCTTGCTTTAACAGAATATCACTTAGTAGCCTAAAGATGCAAGTTTAAGTCCCTTTCAAGTTTACATTTATCACAGCACTACCTCCATGACTGGTTACATATATTCTTACTCCTTATCAGAAATCAGTCAATAAATTACAATACCTATAAACTGTGTCTATACTCATTTGGTACCATGCAAAATCTGAAATGTTTCCACTGCACACAAAGACTTTGCAGGATTAAATTTTAACTCCCCCCAATAGATTTTTCCATTGAGTTTTTACTGCTTTTTAGGAGCATGACCCCCCCCCCCCCCAAACTGCCAGAAATGAAAGGTCGAGGTCAGATTTCTATCTGAAATACCCTGTTGGTGATAGGTTACAGTATCTATATATTGCTACAAAAGAATCCACTAGAGGACAAATGTCACTACATTTCTTCTCCTACAGCTCAGCTGATTAAAGTGGTAGTAAAACCCACTTTGTAACTTTTACCTACAGGCAAGCTTATAATAAGACTTAGCTGTCGGTAAAATGAATATCTTCAGCTGGAATACGGATGCAACCGGCGAAACTTGCCGAAACTTCAGAGCTCCGTGCCGGAACTGAGGCACATGCGAGTGCGACGGCATTGCCGCTTCAGTCAATCACACAGCTGGAGAGCGCAAACCCAGAAGAAGGATCGGGGGAAGGGGTCAGCCCTCTCAGTGGTGACAGTGTGCTTCATAATAAAGGCATTTTATAATGTGCTAGTATGCGATGCATACTAGCACATTATGCAAATGCCTTACAGGTGTGTTTTTTAACCAGCAGCTTTAATTCTCTGCCCTGTCCTACAAACGTATCAGAAGGAGAGCTTGGAATTTAAATTACCTTGATCCTATGCTGAAGTTTTTCACTGAATGATTTTACAGTCACAATAATCCTCTTGCAGCTAAAAACTGTAGGTAAATGGAATCCCTTCAGACCAACTCTTTGTAATGTTTAAAATGACAATAAGAGGCATCTAAGACAATATGGGAAAATTATTTCACAACAGAATGGCCAAAATGTCTTCTCACTAACAATGTTAAAAAGGAAGAAAAACAAAAACACATGTACTCCTTCACTTTTCTAATGCTTGAAACTGTTCACAGCAATTTCCACAGCTTTATAACAGAATAACTGCAGCAAGAAGTACTATATTAGATTGTCCCAGAGCACTATATAATTCTGGGAACAATAGGGTTTCCTGGCGCAATGTACATTCATACATTCTATTCACACCAGAGCCCAGGTCTCCAGGCACTGCATGCGCTGAAGTCTTGCAATATTTCCGGTAAAATGTCTACACCAGCTTTCTTTGGTATGAGAATAGGTTTCTCGTTATAATGAAAAAGACCAACCTTTTCTATCTGTGAATTTGTTAAAAGGTGCTAGCAATGGAAAGCTTTGCTGGTCGCCACTGCAACAAGAGTACAAGGTGAATGGGAAAAAGAAAAAACAAAGAAGACCGTAGTGAAAGCCCTTGGCAGCTTGGTTCTAGTCAGCACATGATGATCTGACTTAAAACCACAGGAGACTACATAGTTAGGAAAGAGTTGTGCGACTGGTGTCCCAGCCATCCCACCCTGATCACAAGGCAGCTGGAATATAGGAGAGTATGTTGATCACCGCTGAACAGGACGCCTCATTTTCTTCTTCCGTTTGGGCTTTGTGTCACTCTTGGAAGCAGAGTCAGGTTTAGATGGTCCGGGAGGGGACTGAGCTCCATGCGGGGGTTGTTGTGGAGGGGTGAAAATGTTCCCATTGGGCATCTGAGCTGGAGAGCCCTGGAATATTCTGTTCAAAAGATTCTGCAAATCAGCAGCTGAAGTCGGACTACTTTCGGATGGAGCCCTGCAAAAAAAAAAAAAGAACAAAAAAAAAGAAAAGTAGAATGTAATAGGAATTCTGACAATTTAAATGAGCATTGCCACCCACACAGTCAAGCTAAACTTCTTTTGAGGGTTCTTACAGTAATTGCAAAAAATAATCAATCAATCAATCAGTCATTTACCCATAGAAGTGCATCACCTACTTTCAGGCACTCCCACGTAGGTATATGGTTTTGACTGACGATATTGTGGTCAGGAGTTTTACTGCTGGGTTAATACCTTATTAGTTCAAGTCCTGCCTGTGTAACCCAACTCCACCACTATTTGTTCCTACAATTTGATTTCCTCATACGGCTGTGTAATTGGACGATGTAACAAATCTATTGGAGGCAAGGAAGACCGTTGCAACTTCTGGGCTAAAACACCACCATCAGCCACTCCGTTTTCTAATAAGGCTCCTATAATGGCCACTGAAGTTGACTGGACAGTAGGATGCAATTTGAGTGGTCAATCTTCTAATAATAAAAAAAAAAAAATGTTAAATTCTAAAATCCTGATATACAAGGTTTCCAGATAGACCAACAAGACTATAAAATAGCGGCATACGCGGATGATCTTCTATTTTTTTTAACACAGCCTCAGGTCTCAATTCCGAAGCTTTCTGAAGCTTTTAAAATATTTAGTTATATCTCCAATATGAAAATTAACTATTCTAAGTCAGAAGCTCTCAATCTCACATTGTCAGCTGAACTCTTAGAGAGTGCACGCTCTTCTGGCTCGTTTAAGTGGGTAACGTCATCTATTACATATCTAGGAATTAAACTTGCGCCCAAATTCAGACATATATATAATATTAATTTCCTCCCTTTGTTAAAAAAAATTCAAGTAGAGCTTAAAGGTTGGACCTCCAGACCCTTCTCCTGGTTTGGCAGAGCTGCTATTCTGAAGATGGTAATCTTACCCAGAATCCTATACCACTTCCACACTTTACCCATCTTTCTCCCAGGTTCCTTTTTCAAACAACTTCAGGCCATTTTACGCACTTTTATTTGGAAGGGGCAAAAACCTAGGATAAAGTTTGATACGCTTATAAAACCTAAGGAAGAGGGAGGTATAGGTTTACCCGATTTTAAACTCTACCATTCTGGAATACACTTAGCTAGAATTATGGATTGGAATTGCCATAAGGAGCAGAAGGATTGGGTCACATTGGAGGAAGCCTCCACCTCACTTCACCTTAAATTCTTACCTTGGATAAAACTGCCGCAAAATGTGCAGCAGCATCCCCTGGTGGGGACTACGCTTAAAGTGTTTCATACGATGACGAAACACCATAAACTCTCCTCATCTCCTGGTCCGCTCACTCCCATTACCCGTAACCTGGATTTTCTGCCTGGGATGAACCTGCACATTTCTGCTCCTACCGATAAATCAATGCCCCTTCTATTGATACACTGTGTAGAGGCAAATGCACTAAAACATTTTGAGATATTAAAACAAGAATTTAATCCTCAAAGCTCTCTTTCATTTTGGACCTACCGCCAGCTGCATAATTACACACAGGTTCCCCAGATCAAAAAACAGTTGTTTAGACCAATAACTCCCTTTGAACAAACTTGTTTGGCTGGAGCTCCGATACCTAGAGCTACCTCCCTTACGTACTCATGGCTCCAACTAGATAGGGGGGGGACACCCTCCGGAATACGAATACAATGGGAAAAAGCGATGAAAACAAGCTTCACTGATAAGCAATGGAAACGTGCCTGTATTTTTGCCCATAAATGTTCCACTGGCACAAGATTCCAGGAAGTGTCTTATAAACTTTTAACACAATGGTATGCCACCCCGGATAAAATTAAAAAATGGTACCCACAGACATCAGATTCTTGCTGGAGATGTGAGCAAGACCAGGGGTCTATCTTTCACATCTGGTGGGAATGTTCCCGTTTGAGACCCTTCTGGGATAGGGTGAGCGAGGTGATTAAGGTCATTACGGATACCACAATCTCTCTCTCTCCCGCATGTTGTCTACTCCATATTGTGGATTGTTCTATGCAATATTATAAAAAATCATTGATAAGACATCTGCTGAACGCAGCGAAAGTCTTAATTCCCAGGCACTGGAAATCGAAGGATATCCCTTCCATTTCAGAATGGTTTAGCTCCATAGAGAATATCCACCAAATGGAGGAAACTGTAGCCATTGCCAGGGAATCGTCGAAAAAATTTAAGCAGATATGGTCACCTTGGTTGGCGTTCAGATACTCAGATCAATATTCACAATTAGATTTGAGATGAGATTGTGGTTGTAGTTTTGATTTCTTTTATTCACTCCCATTGGTATATAGAGATTGTCGATGAGCTGTTATTGCACAGTGTCTTTCCCCTTTTTTTTTTCTTTTTATCTAATAGCAGTCAGCAATGGGCAATATCCTAGGTTGTGATGTTTCCCTTTGCTATCTTGTGTTTATAAGACATAAAAGTAGCTTATTTTTTTTTTTTTTCTTTCTTCAGGGCATATATTTGATATGTTATTTGAATTGTGTTATCGGTATTTTGGTTGTATTTTGTACCCTGATTTTTATTTTATTCTTTCCAATAAAAAAAACTTTAATGTTAAAAAAAAAAATTCTAAAAGTAATAGCAAGCTCCTGATGTCATCTGCTCTTATGCAAGACTCATGGCCTGTACACACAATCTTAAAAATACCGTTTTCGAAGCAACTGTACACAGTTTGAGGAGCTGATCCTGATAATTTATGGGAAATTATCCAATGGGACAAGCACAAACATTTCTCCCATACCAGATCGGATGATTTTCATTTAACCACTTGCCAACCACCTCCTTCACTTATACGTCAGCAGAATGGCACGGCCTGCACAAAATAACGTATATTTACGTTACTTAAAATTTTGTGCCATGCGGACGCACTCTCCTGTCCACAGGACCCACAAAGTCAATGTCCTGCGATCGGGTCACAGAGTGGCAGAACAAATAGAGGCCAGCCTATACAAGACCTTTCCCTGTTCTGCCTAGTGACAGGACAATGATCGTCTGCTCCCTCTCATCAGTGTCGTGTCCACACCCAGTTAGAACACATCACTAAGACACGCTGATTTTTTATAAAAATGCCATAAAACAATCACCTATCTTGTAGACGCTATAACTTTTGCGCAAACCAAACACTTATTGCGGGTTTTTTTAACACAAATATGTAGAATACATAATCTGCTTAAACTGAGTAAAAAAAACGTGTTTATACATTTTGGGGGATATTTATGATGGCAAAAAAAAAAAAAAAAGTAAAAATATTGCTTTTTTTTTTTCGAAATTGGCGCCCTGATTTTTGTTTATAGGGCAAAAAATAAAAACCGCAGAGGTGATCAAATACCACCAAAAGAAATCCCTATTTATGGGAAAAAAATAAATCAATTTTGTTTGGGAGCCACGTCACACGATCGCGCAAGTGTCAGTTAAAGCAACGCAGTGTCAAATTGCAAAAAGTGGCCCGTCATTTGGCAGCTAAATCCTCTGAGGCGGAAGTGGTTAATCAGTACAGTTGTCTGAAAATACAATACAAACACACGACAATGCATCACTTCTGAATTTGTATTCTGTCTTACAATAATTTTCGCAAGTAACCTCTAAATTTTTTGTTAGGAGACTAGTATGCAAAAAAACGCAATATTACTCAATTTACCAACTGTTGATGGTGGAATCCCTCCTGCTGCATTATTGTGTTTTGACAGCGAAAAAAGTTTCCCCGCTGTCAGAATACAATGATCAATGCTGCTGTTTATAGCCAGCAGCAGAGATCACACAAAACCCGACAGGCTAGTTGTACTCAAGTTGATTGATGGATCGACTTCAGTACAATTGGCCTGCTGCCATAGATGGATCGAACTTTAGCTAGTTCCTGCTGAAACTGGCACAAAACAGTAAAACATTTTTTTTTTATTTATCTGTACAGTATATTTCTTGCTATTACTGTGACCTACCACCAAAGAACAACCCAAAATAAAATGTTACTCCTGATGATCACAACAATGTCACATAAATGCATGTTTGTACTCACAGTAAGACCCAGAAACAATTTTTTTTTTTTATCCTACCTAAAATACACTGACCCCAACTGACTAAGCATGATCAGTTTGGCAGGGACTTCAATTCCTGTATGGCCAGGGTGGTTGTACCGATCGGTTTTTCTTGCTTGATCACAGTATTGTGACAACAGGGACGCCTCCCCACTGTCAGAATACAAAAAAAAAAAAAAAAACACACAAGAGGACCCCCCTTTACATTGAATGTGTGGACGTGGGAATTGGATACATTTTCTCTGTTTGAATGGAAAAAATAAAAAATTTGAATATTATATGGACTGCCTAACCTGACCTAGCTTTTTTTTTTTTTTTTAAAGCTTCAGACCCCTTTCACACATGCTGATCCGTTTTCACCGACTCTGCTTGCTCAGCAGGGATCGATCTGCTGAGTCGGCAGATAACAGGTCAGGCTCCGCTCTCTGTGTAGAGACAGACCTGTCAGATCTCTGCTCTCCTCTATGGGGAGATTGGCTTAAAACACACCAGTTTTCATCTGATCCATCCAGACGGATGAAAAATAGGGTTTCCATCTGTCTGGATTTAGCAGATCGGATGTCAGCGGACATGTCACTGCTGACATCTGTCGATCCATAGGAGGTACATTGAATGTCCCTACAGGTTCGCCTGAAAAAAAAACTGACAGGCAGACCCTGAAGTGAAAGGGGCCTTGTTCTATTTTTTTTTTTTTTCCCCCACACGGTTTGTTTACAATTTTCGCTCTAGCATAGAGAATTTCTTTTTACAATGTATCCTTTTCTTAACTCAAGAGGAAGAAAAAAATCACAGGGACAGGCTGTAAAGTGACTGATCACTGTGGTAGTCAATCAGCAAATGGAAACCAGTCATCTTGGTTCCAGAGCACCAAAACAAGACCTGGAGCAGGTCAGTTACAGCTTGGTATCTGCAGTACAATCACAGCAGCACATATACAGTGAGGGGAAAATATTTTATCCCTTGCTGATTTTGTACATTTGCCCACTGACAAAGAAATGATCAGTCTATAATTTTATTGGTAGGTTTATTTTAACAGTGAGAGACAGAACAAAAAAAAAAAACATTTCAAAAAAAGTTATAAAATCGATTTGCATTTTGAGTATTATTTGACCCTTTCGGAAAACATGATTTGGTACTTGGTGGCAAAACCCTTGTTGGCAATCACAGATGTCAGACTTTTCTTGTAGTTGGCCACTAGGTTTGCACACATCTCGGGAGGGATTTTGTCCCATTCCTCTCTGCAGATCCTCTCCAAGTCTTTAAGGTTTCAAGGCTGACGTTTGGCAACTGGAACCTTCAGCTCTCTCCACATATTTTCTTTGGGATTAAGGTCTGGAGACTGTCAAACATGCTCATTATATGGCGGCTCGACAACCCCCTCTGGGAGTGCTTTCATGCACATTTACAGCAAAGCTGTATAGGGACCGAGATGCGGTCCTCCTATTCACCAGAGAAAAAAGGCAACATCCCTTTTCAGAATGTGAAGGTGGCCGTCTTTACAGACTTTTCAGCTGAAACCCAACGCCAGTGCTACAGGATTCCTAGAGGTCAAGTGACGGCTCCATCTTCAACATCTCAAACATGTTCTTGTATCCAGCTAGTCTGTGTGATGGGGAAGACAGGGTCCACTTCTTTGATCATCCTGAGATAGTGACTCAGAGCAGATCTGGCTTAAACCCACTTTGCCATGCAGGCCTACTGCGAGTACATTTTTTGCCTTATCTCTTATATCGCCAAGCTCGACATAAGCCATGGGATCGGGCCCACGGCCATTTTCAACCAACTTTTCATGTCCATTATTTGATGTCTTCATGCCACTCCTTTTCTTTACATTTCCGTACTCCTGCACTTCCTCAACTCTCTGAACATAAATATTTAATATATAAATACCTGAATGAACTTTTCCAGAGCACCAGAAGTATAATAGCTATACTCCCAGCGCTCAGTAAAAGTGGTAAATACATTTGGCGACATGCACTTTTTTGGACTTAAAAGTTGGACTCCCTGCCTGAAGAATGCATTTTTTTACAACTCTGGCGAAAGAAAAAAAAAGAAAAAAAAAAAAGGAAAGAAAAAAAAGGAAAGAACTGACAATTAGATTATTTAAAAGCCGACAATGACAGTCAGCATCGGCAAGTGAGGGAGCCCATCTGTACAGACTGCCCCCTCACTGTATGTACATGTCTTCTCCCCCTCTCCTTGCACACACTGCTGGCCCCCCGGAGGTGATCCGGGGGGGTGGGGGGAGTGTTTGCAAGGAGAGGGGGAGAAGAGAGGACACAGCACCACCGATCTCCGCTTGCCACTTTGGGCGCGCAATCATGGCTTATCCTGCTGGATGTTATACCACGCCAAGTCAGGATAACTAGACCAGCGCCTGGCCATAATTCTACTATAGGCTGGGCAGAGGGTGGTTAAAATTGATAATTAGGCTCGGTTCACACTCGTGCGAGGTGGGAACCCTGCAAATCCACTGCGGATTTCCGCATCACACCCAACTGGCACAGCAGTTCACACTGCCATATGCAAACTGCTTGGAGTGTCAAAACATTGTTAATGATACTTCCCCATGTCAGCTCGTATATTGGACTACGAATTGACAGTTTGGACATGAATTGGATCACGTGGGTTTGGACAAAAAAAAAAAGGGGGGTCCTGTGTGATGCAAGATCAGCCATACAATCTGTATTTGCATCGCAGTGCAAATCACATGCGATCACACACAAGTGTGAACCAGGACTAAACATCTGCTTGCACAATACAGACAGGGTAATTACAACAAACACAGCTGCCTAACCCCTCATAAACAAAGAAAACCATGTAGGATTTTTTTCCTAGATATAGGTTGCCAGAATAAAGCATCTAAAAAATAATAATTAAAAAAAAATAAAAAAAAATGTATGCTATGTAAATGGGAAAATGTAAGAAATCTAAAGTAGGCGTTATCCCAATTTGGCTGCAAAAGTGGAAATATACATTAGAGAAAACAAGGCATTAAGATATGTACAGTACCACATTTGGCCAACCCCTTTTTTCCATACAATAAAATGATACAAACCTTTGTCGTCCTGCATTTACTGTATTCTTTGCGCCAAACGAAATGTGATATGGGACCCGATGAGTGTCTGGAGAGATTACCACACGCTGACACCCTGCCCATTCTATAAAGAGAGAGACAAGGCTTAATTAATACAGAGATACTAACTGTCATACTGCATCCAAAAAAAAAAAGTCAAACTCTGTCCCCCATGATGTGTTTAAAAGGTGAGGTTTTTTTTCTCGAGTAACAGACTTGCGCATGCGCCATAAGGAACCGGGCAGTGAAGCCACAATGCTTCACTTCCTGGTTCCCTCACAGAAGATGGCGGTGGGGGCAGCAGAGTGACTAGCGATCGCTCGTCCTCTGCTGCCGACGCTGGACTCCAGGACAGGTAAGTGTCCTAATATTAAAAAAGTCAGCAGCTGCAGTATTTGTAGCTGCTGGCTTTTATTTAATTTTTTCGGTGGAAATCCACTTTAAGATGCGCATCTCTAGCCATCACTATAATCCCATGGCTTGGAGAGAGGAGATGCTGTCCTCTCTTACACAGTATCTCTGCCTGCTCCTACTCTCCAATATTCATTCACAGAAGCCTCTGTATTACAAAGCGCTCTGTGATTGGGCAGGTGGAGGGGAGAGGTGGGCACAGCAGCTGCTGTAGCCGAGACAAGAGGGTCCAGAGCACCAGAAGTATACCAATAGCTATACTCCCAGTGCTCAGTAAAACGGATAAATCCACAAGGCGACAAGTACTTTGTTTGACTTAAGGTGGCCATACACTAGATGAAAAAATGTTTTAAAAAATAAATATTTCATTTGGACAGTTTGTTTATAGTAAAGTTAACGGGCACAAAACAAAAAAAAAAAATTGGTTGTGATGTTTTTTGACCTGAAAAAAAAAAGAAGTTTGGAAAATTTCAGCCGAACGGACGATAAATTGAAAGGTTAATACGTTTCTCACCCTAGGCCAGCGTTTCTCAATTCCAGTCCTCACGTCCCCCCAACAGGTCATGTTTTCAGGATTTCCTTCAGATGAAAAGGCTGTGGGAATTTCTAAGGCAGTGAAACTGATCAAATCACCTGTGCAAAATAATGGAAATCCTGAAAACCTGACCTGTTGGGGGGGCGCGAGGACTGGAATTGAGAAACACTGTCCTAGGCATATGTGACAAAACAAACAAACAAAAAGTTACGCATGTTAAACGATTTATCGATCAAAATTCAAACTACATATTGGCAAAATCGTTTGCTCTCATGATCATGTGTTTGTTTTTCGAAAACTTGTTCGAACAGCTTTGACAGGTATATGGCTAGCATTAATCCCTACTAATCCAGCACATTTTACAAAGTGGCTGATATCCTGAAGTTGAGCTTTAACTCAGTATTAACTCAGTATTTTTTTCAGTATCTTTACAGTA
This sequence comes from Rana kukunoris, assembly GCA_029574335.1. NCBI lineage: Eukaryota > Metazoa > Chordata > Amphibia > Anura > Ranidae > Rana > Rana kukunoris. The sequence goes on along the minus strand of CM056050.1, from coordinate 143,927,794 downwards.
CATGGCAAGGCTTCTGTGTTAAATAATGTCAGTTATCAGAGTATCCAATCATATTCAAGCTATTAAGCGTAATCTAGAAAAATATTAAAGGGGTAATTCCCCCAAAAACCTTTTTTTAACATTGCATGAGGCTCGTTATGTCAAGGGGAATCGGGTAGTTTTTTATTAGAAACGAAGCAATACTTACCGTTTTACAGATGCATCGTCTCCGTTGCTTCCGGGTATGATCGTCTGGTCTGGGCGTGCCTATTTGATTGACAGGCTTCCGACGGTCGCATACATCGCGTCACGAGTAGCCGAAAGAAGCCAAGCGACGGTGCGGCTCTATACTGCGCCTGCGCACCGTCGTTCGGCTACTTTCGGAAAATCGTGACGCGATGTATCCGACCTCGGAAGCCCGTCAATCAAATAGGCACGCCTAGACCCGGAGCCCATACCCGGAAGCGTCGGAGACGATGCATCTGTAAAACGGTAAGTACGGCTTCATTTCTAAAAAAAAAAAACCTGATTCCCCTTGACATAACGAGCCTCAATCAATGTTAAAAAAAAGGTTTTTGGGGGAACTACCCCTTTAACTGACTGATTGCTTTGGAGGGCACCACTATCTTATCCGTTTTAGTTTCCATAACAAATATTGGAGCAGTAAAAAACTATCAATAACAAAAACAATTGTAACAGTAATCATACATGCAACCTTCTACAAAAGAATACAGACAAGTTATTTTTAAGGGCTCATTTCCACTGGCGTTTTTACAGCCACTTTTCTGAGCGTTTTTTGCAGCTTAAAAACGCCTGTCCATGTTAGTCTATGGCCTCATGCCCACCATGACGTTTTTGAGCTGTAGATGGCCAAGCTGCAAAAAAAACGCGGGACCAGTGCGTTCTGAAGCTCCAGCAATATAGCTATAAAAACGCCAGACATTAAAAACGCTCAAAAACACGCACAAACGCTCAAAAACGCGGCAGCGGCGTTTTTAAAGCTTTTATTCTAAAATAAACATTTAAGCTGTAAAAAACGCTCAGAAAAGTGGCTGTAAAAACGCCAGTGGAAATGAAGCCTAAATGCGCAGCCAAGTTTTTGTTAAAATGTACAGCTGTATTAAGTCACCCTCTGAAAAGTGTTCCACAGTGGATCATTTTTCAGAGGAAACCGACAGGCAGGTCAGGGACATATCCCCTCTTCCCCACCTGTGTTAACCATTAAAAGCCCACAGCATCGCAGCACACGCTGTTGTGGCATGGTCCAATGCAACTGAGTGGATGAGAGATGGTAACATTTTAACTGCACCGCTACAATTGCTGCCCATGTTAACAGCCGAGCTGCAAGTTCTTACCATCTTTCAGCTGCCCATGTAAACCAGGCCCAAAAGATTAAGCTTGGCTTGTCCTTGCCCATCTGCTTCTGAACTTTAATGTAAATGGCTTCAGTGACCCAAGGGGAGTCTTGGGACATGGAAAAAGGATGTGGCCACACTCAACCCTCACAAAAAGATCTTTTCATCAGAGGTCGATATACATGGCCAAACCACCTACCCACTCTACATAAACACTAAACGTGTTTAGGTGGATAGAGAGAGATATAGATATATAAATAGTCTACTTTCTAAGAAGGAGTAATTTCTGCGTTTTCAAATGGCCCTGCATTTTTATTTGCACCATTTTATAAAAGTAAGAGAAACAGGCGATTTTGCTTTGATCTTTTTCCTTTTATATAGTAAAAAATAAAAACCACCAAAAGAAACCTTTTAAATATTGATTTGGGTACAGTGATGTACGACGTAATTGTCAAATTATCACAGCACAAACCTGATAAATGGCCAAGACAGGAAGAGTGTTTGATATGCCAGACCAAGTGGTTAACGAAAATGTAATTTTGTTGAAAAGTTGTGAATGGGGGGGGGGGGGGGGGGGGGGAGAATTCATACAAACAATGCCAGTCCCTTTATCATTCCAACTCACCTGTTATATCAAACACTTTGCCCTGCATCAGAGCAAAGTATGTGATTTTAAGCCCAAGCATGCTTGACTCCGCCCAGAAATCCCCTTCCTCTGCAGGATGCATTTTCCCACACTCAGAACAGTAACGAGCATTGGCAGGGTCCCGATCCATTTCAAATCTCCTGCAAAACATTGATCTTTTTAGTTAAACAGAGAATTTTTATAAAACAAAGTTACCTTAAATACATCTAACAGTGCTGCCAAGTTCAGTTCAGACCTGTTAAAATGCAGCATGAGAGCAACCAATGGAACGTCCATGAAATACATGCATTCTTAGTAGAACTGCATGAATGCAATCAGCAGTTTTCACCCAAGGTCCAATAATAACCATAGCCGACTCATACTTTGCCACACCCAGTAAGCAAAGTAAGAGGCTTACACAACAGAGGTCTAGACTTCTTTTGTTGGGGCAAAAGGGTATGCTCCTCCCTAGTGATTTTCTTAATAAAGTCTAGGAACGTGCCGAGAGGCATTACCTATTAAAGGGCATGTGCAGGAAGTGCTTTACAACCAAACACTTGATCCAAAAGCTCTTTTGCATGGGAACCAAGAGGAGCTCTATCTAAGTGGGAAACTAGGTGCATGACATCTGCTAGTCCGTCCAGGTAGTAAAGCAGACTTGATAGCATAAGCTCAAACTGTTGGAGAACCGATGGATCCAAAAAGGACAGATCGGCCCAGATTCACAAACGTTTTACGCCGGCGTATCTAGAGATACGCCGGCGTAAGAACAAATGTGCACCGTTGTATTGTTACACCGATTCACGAAACTAGATATGTCGTAAAACAAGGCTTCAGCCGCCCGACGTAACTTGCCTACGCGGCCGTATAGTTACGCTGGACGCATTCGGCGTTCCCATTTAAAATATGCAAATGAGTAAGATACGCCGATTCACGAACGTAGATGCGCCCGGCCACTTCATATACGCGATTTGCGTAAGGCTTACGTCAAGCGTAAAGTTACCTCTCATATAGGAGCAGGTAATGCAAAGGTATGGGACAGGGAACGACGCAGAATTTTACGCTGCGTACGCTGTTTACGTAGTACTACGTGAAAAGGGCTGTGCGTAGGTTACGTTCACGTCGTAGGCCGTGTTCGACGTATCTTAGGCAGCTATTTTGATGCAACTGAGCATGCGCACTGGGATGCGTCCAAGAGACGACGCATGCGCAGTTCGTTTTTTGAAGCTGTGGCCATCATTTGCATGGGGTCACGCTTCATTATAATATATCACGCCCACTTCCACCTACTTTGACTTACGCCGTCAACTATACGCTACGTCGGCGCAACGTTGAGCGCATATTCTTTGTGAATAGCATGCTTGCTTCTCAACGCTGCGCCGGCGTAGCGTAAAGTAGATACGCTGCGCCGGCGTAGCGTAAAGTAGATACGCTGCGCCCGCACAAAGATGCGCCACTCTACCTGAATCCGGGCCATCAAGTATACCAAGTCATATCCCTAGCCCAGACATTTAAAGTGTTACTAAACCCAGGACCCTGCATTCACTATATCTGGTCTCCCACAGTACATGGATGTGCAATCGTTTTAGTAACTATAAACTGCTAAATACCTTTTCTCATTGGCAGTTAGCAGAGTCTTGTTACTTCTATCAGTGTCTGGTTAAAAGGTTGCAGTAGTAGTTTTCATTCTGCTGCGATTGTCCTATAAAAGGCTGTTCACCCCCCTGACCCTCTGTCTGGACAGTGTCGATTGGCCCTGGGCTGATCACATACACTCTCCCAAGGAAAAAAGAACCTGTAGCAATACACATCAAACGGAGCATTTGCAGATTGTCCCCTAGCCTCTGTTCCTTCAGGAGATAGTTTGGGGACAGTAGAAGGGGGAGTATTGGAGAAAACCGTATCAAACAGCCTTTTTACACAATGCAGAGGATTAACCCCTTAAAGTTCCTTCGCGAGTATAACAAGAATGCTTTACAGCATATACAGACTGATTTTATGGTTGTGGGTATAGCAACACTTTAAGGCAGGGGTGGGCAATTATTTTTTCGATGGGGCCACATGAGAAACTAAAAATATTTTGGAGGGCCGGGCCAAAAGGCTAAACTCAATACTGCATAAAATCAATTGTATTTCTTTATAAAAAGCAGTAAATATCATTGTTGGACAACTGGTACGAGTACTTGTTATATAGTTAAACAATGAAAAAAGTGAGGTTGCCTTACAAGAAAAAATAGCTTCTTTCAGTTCTGAGGCCTTTTCAAAACTGAAAGATGCAATATGATTGGTTGCTATGGGCAACTCAGCAACTTTTCCTCTGGACAGGTTTTGATAAATCTCCCCCAATGTTTAAAAGAAAATGTTTTTCAGTTAACTACCCCTTTAAGCAAGATACATCATATTGAACTGTCACTAAACATCACTACTAACAACATTTCACTACTAACAACATTTGTAGTCTTTGGTGTTTTAAGTTCTTTTCTTGTTCAGTGAGAGAAATCTAGTCTCTGCTGGGCTTTAACAAGTGCATCGAAGTCAGGTTGAATGTCTGAGGTGGAGATGCGAAGCAGAGCTGACAGATGATCATCAGTGAGAGAGGATCTATACCTGGATTTCGTGAACTTCATCATTGAAAATGTTTGCTCACATACGTATGAAGAGCCAAAGAGAACCAACATCTTCTGAGCACGTCTCCTCATGTTTGGAAAGTTCTCCTCCTTGAGAGAAGAGTAGAAATCTAGCAGAGATCTTGACTTAAAGTGCTCTGCCAATACTGCATCAGACTGCAGGTCGATGAGTTCCAGTTGAACATCACTGGGTGCATTATCCACACTGCAGGTAAAGGGAGAGGAAATCAGGGACATTTTGTCTTCGATTTGTCTGAGATCTTCAAATCGCCTTGAAAACTCACCATGCAATGATCCCAACATGGATGAGTACCTGCGGAGGTGATCAGCTGGTGGTGTGACTTCCTTCAGGGTTTGCATGTGAGTTTTATTGTTGCTCTCCAGTTGTCTTGAAAGAAACTGTAACTTTGTCATGAAAGCCTTCACCAGGCTGTGCATTTCATGAACAAAAAGGCCCTTGCCTTGCAGTTTGGTGTTCAGTTCATTCATCTGTGCAGTCACATCAACAGAAAATGCAAAATCTGCCATCCAGTCCTCATCTGAGAGCTCAGGGAAGTCTTTGCCTTTCTTCTCACAATACTCCCGAATCTCTGCTTTCAGGTCCCAGACTCTTTAGCACTTTTCCCAGTCTGAGCCATCTGACAGCTGTGTGGTAGCCGATGTCACGATGCTCGGTCTCATGCTCCTCCAATAGTGCGACAAACTGTCTGTGGTTCAATGCTCTTGCCCTGATAAAGTTTACTATTTTAGTAACAACATCAATGACATGGTCAATTTTTAGCACTGATTTGCATAACACATGTTGGTGTAGAATACAATGCAAAAAATACCAGTTTCTGATCCATGTCGATTTCAGTCACTTTATCTTGCATACGTTCCAAAAGTCCGACATTTTTTCCGGTGAGATTTGGACATCCGTCCGTTGTGACGCCTGTCAGTCTGTCCCATTTCAGTCCCAGCCTGTCCATGCACTCATTTACCTCCGTGAACAGATCACTCCCTGTCGTCGTTCCTTTCATCGACCGCATTGCTGCCAGCTCCTCCATAATCTTGAACTCTGGGGTTATCCCGCGGACGAATACAAGTAACTGGGCTGTGTCGCGGACATCACAGCTTTCGTCCAAAGCCAAGGAGAAAAAGTCGAAACATGCCACTTCACGTTGCAGCTGAAGCTCCAAATTCCCTGCAATGTCCTCGAACCTTCTAGTCACGGTTCTCCTGGACAGCGGGACTTGCTCAAATGCCGCTTTTTTTTCCAGGGCATATTAGTGCTGCAGAGTCCACCAAGCACCCTTTGATAAACTCCCCCTCTGAGAACGGCTTACTGTATTTCGCGATTTTGTGGGATATCACAAAGCTGCTCTGGGTTGCTGCATCCCTGGCTGCGTGAAGTTTTGTAAAACAGCCTTGCTGCTTTTGCAACTTAGCTAGCAAAGCTTCCGAAGTCTGCACCCTTTCTGCGTCAGTCAAGTTTTTATATTTTGCCTCGTAATGACGACTCAAATTGTGGTCCTTAAAAACGGCGATCTGCTCCCCGCAAACTAAACATCCGGCTTTACCTCTGATTTCGGTAAATAAATACTTAGCAGTCCAATTCTTTTGGAAGACTCTGCATTCAGCATCTACCTTTCTTTTTTAGCAGACATTTTGAGACCTAGAGTCCTGTTGTGACAAGGATCCAATCACGTGCACCCAGGGCTGCCTATGCAACCAAAAACAAAGTATTAGGTTGGTTGCATAGTTCCCCCATATTTGTAGCATAGTTTCCCTATATTAGGTAGCAGTTCCCCCACATTATGTAGCTGCAGCAGTTCTCACGGATTTGTAGCATAGATTACCCCCAAACACCCCCCCTCCACCAATGCCGTTTTATTTTTTGCTTGCAGGGTTGGGGGGGGGGGGGTTTGGATGCCCCCCCCCCCCAAAAAAAAAAAAACCTGCTACACACTTCTGTACAATTATACCTTGTATGACAGTCAGACAGTTACTTCCCCAGCAGCGGGCCAGCGCTCAGTCATGGCTTACTTACTTTCCTCCTTTACCTGGCTGAGGGCTCTCACAGCACCACAGCACACACTCCTCTCGCAAGGCCTCACAGGACGCCGGGGGCGGCCTTTGGATGACGTCACGCCGCCGGGACGTCAGTGCTTGTGTTTAGTACTGAAGGGGAGGAGCATGCTCAGCCTCGGCGCACAGGCACCGCCCGGGCCGCAAGAGGCTCTATTGTTGTGTATAATAGCCACGGCTCGCGGCTCTGCTGTGTAACTATGTTAGCTGCGGCCTGTGACTCGCGGCCCACAATTAAATGATGCTGAGCAATATCGGGCCTATGAATAATGCAGCTGCCTGGACAATGCGGATCGATCATGTATTATATAGCGGCCGTCGGCCGGACACAGAGACATTTGGGCCTACATTGTGATGGGGGCCTGGAGCTGCAGCTCCATCAGCCCCATTGTTAATCCGGCCCTGTTGCTAGCGATCCGCCCGGGGGCCGGATTAAAAGGTCCGCCGGGCCGTATACGGCCCGCGGGCCGTAGTTTGCCCAGCTCTGCTTTAAGGTCTGACATGCAGACATGGCTGCAATAGCAGGTTGAAGAGCAGGGACTACAAGGGCAAAGAGGGCCTCTAGGCATTTGTCCCCAGGATCTTTAAGTGTCTGGATGTCCTTCACAGGGAAAGTCCAAGTCTTAAGGTCAGGTCAGGTCAGGCAGCGAGTCAGTTGAGTTGAGGCATCCGGATTAGCTACAGGAGCTCACAACGGCACACGTCTCCTAGGAGTAGGAGCGTGCGGGCTATAGCTCCAGGCAGGTGTAGGCTAGCAGGCAGTCAGGGTTCCCCTGCCCAGCCAAGCTCCAGCACAGCCGCATCTTACCCGGATCACCTACACCTCCAGCCGTCTCCAGCACTCCTTCCCCCACCTCCTTTGAGCATCTGAGCCATCACACAGGTAATCCAGCCTGTCCCCCCCAGGACCAAGGGCGGCCGTCCTTTTCAGGATAGCCGCGGCAAACCAGCCCTGGGAATCAGCTCCCCTCACCCAGACCGCAATCGAGGTACCCCCAGCCCGTCCCCACCTCCCCGCCGCTGTTCCCTTGCCATTTTCGCCAGTCCGCGCCAGCCACGCTAGGTCCGCGGGAGCCATGGCTTAGGAAAGTCTGCGGCTTCAACTGCGGCCTAGCGGCGCACGGCTACAGCACTCTGCATCGCCCCTGTGCTTTCGCCCAAACACCCCCCCTACCCACAGATGTCCCCATCCACCTCCCTGGCAGCCAACCACCCCCTCTCTGGGGTTTATTTCAGCAAGTTGGTGGCCCGGCTTGGGCCCTGTGTCAGGCCATCGGCCAGCTTGGTACACCCCCCTAGCAGGAACTACTCCCTTCGTACCATCCCCTCACAATATCATCATATTTGATCCAGGGTCTCAACCGATCGCCTCTGAGGGATCAGGAAGGAATTTTTTTCCCTGCCCAGCAGATTGGCTTAGCTGAACCAGGTTTTTTTTGCCTTCCTCTGGACCAAATAAAAAATAGGAGAGAGAGGATTCGAGGAATCTACTCCCCACCGCCACCTGACCCCCAACCCCCCCCCCCCCTCGGCGGAATATGGCCATTCGGCAATATTCTGAAGAAATCTGGGGCCTGAGGAAATTTGCCACAAAGCTACCAGCCGTCACCAAAAAGGCCCTGAGATTTGAGCAACTTTTGAGGATCGATTGACGATCATCAGTCAAAAAATTTAGCTACCCACCCCAAGCAAAGCACATATCATGTGCTTTGATCAATACAAGATCGGCAGTAAGACACCGATTAGAAATCCATGATTTCATTCTACAGAACAACTTAGACTTTATTACAGAAAGCTGGCTCACAGCCGACTGTAACACCATTCTTGGAGAACTGGTGCAAGAACACTACCGGATTATCACTGAAAACAGAATAGGGCAAAGAGGAGGAGGACTGGCGGTGATCCATAAGACGCATCTTGTGATCTCTAAACCAGCCCTTCAGCACTCGCTTCCATTTATGGAAACCCTTACTCTGCAACTGCAAACAAACCCCCAGGAGACCGTCCGTATTCTGCTCTGCTATAGGCCACCAGGGCCTAAATCGCAGTTTTTACCCTCATGGTCAGAGTTCATCTCCACTTACGCCATAACCAGCAAACACCTTTTGTTGCTCGGGGACTTCCATCTCTGGGCCAACTCCTCACAAGACCCCGTGGCCGACGCCTGTATCGACCATCTGGAAGGATTAGGCCTTCAGCAACTAGTACGTGGGCCCACACATGCTTCAGGTCACACACTCGATCTTATCTTAAGACAAAATCTGAAAGTAAGTATTTTGGAAAATGAACCATTGCCATGGACAGATCACCATGCAATTAAATTCATAATTTCCAATACTGCCCTATTGATAAAAACACCCAAGCCAGTGACAACACACTGGTCTAGATCTCAGAAGAAGCCCCATTCGGAACTCTTCAAATCTACCTTGGAAAATGAAATTAAAACAATTCAACCAGGTCAAACGGCCGCAGACATACTGGACGACATAAATGCAGCCCTACTACAGTCAGCCGACTTAGTAGCACCAGAACGCAAAGTCCTTACCCGGAAAAACAAGGCAGGCTGGTTCAACAACCAGCTATCGCTACTGAAGCAAGAGCGTAGAAGGGCAGAAGCCGCCTGGAAAAGAAACGCTTCCGAGGCGAACCTCGCCTTCTAAAAAAGTAGCAACAAGAAGATACCACATAGAAATCTTCAAAGCCAAGAAAAACTATTTTTCCATGGCTATCAACAGCGCCATAAACCGCCCCCGGGATCTCTTCAAGCTGGTCTCGCAGACCATGAATCCAGACTGTCTTGAAGCCCCCAACTCAGACACCCAAGAACTTTGCAATGAATTGTCGGATTTCTTCATCAATAAAATTGAGGGAATCCGGGAAAGCATTCCGCAAAACAATACCCCTGAGCTACCACACAGCACCCGGAGGAACATGCTACAACCAACAAAGTTCACTCTGGAACCCATCTCCATCGATGCCACAGAAAATATCATCGGCGCTTTGCGTAACAGCACATCACCTAATGATATCATCCCCACTAAGCTGCTAAAGGAATGTGCCGATATCCTGGCACCTCCCATTACGCAGCTTATAAACCAGTCATTTAAGGAAGGCATAGTGCCCTCCCTGCTCAAAGAGGGCACAATCCAGCCCATCTTGAAGAAACCTACCCTGGATCCCAAGGACCCAAATCACCGCCGTCCCATAACAATGCTAAACGTTTTCTCCAAGGTAATGGAGAAAGTGGTGGTACAACAGCTGCAACAGCATCTAGATACCCACAAAACCCTACTCGATCCACTGCAATCAGGATTCCGTCCCGGACACGGGACGGAAACAGCACAACGTTCTGGAGGCCGCAGACAAAGGAGAATCTTGTCTCCTGGTTCTGCTGGACCTAAGCGCAGCCTTTGACACCGTAGATCACAAACTGCTACTGACTCGGCTGGCTGAAGTAGCCGGAGTCACAGAGGGTGATTTACCATGCTTTTCCTCCTTTTTGGGAAGCCGATCTCAAACGGTGAAGTTGGGACCGTTCACTTCTGGAAAACGCACTGTGTCATGTGGAGTCCTCCAAGGCTCACCTCTGTCACCGGTGCTCTTCAACATCTATCTTCGACCTCTCTTTGAAGTCATCAGTAGTCATCAACTACTTTATCACTCATATGCAGACGACACGCAACTGTATTTTCGCATCTGCAATAGAAAGGATCATCATCTGAGCTTAGAGAATTGTCTCTCTTCAATAGAAAAGTGGATGACTAGGAGATCTCAAACTCAACAATTCCAAAACAGACCCATTCTGGGCCAGATCATCTCCCCTAGCGCCAAAGTCAAAAGTCTAGGGATCATTTTTGACACCCACATGACAATGGACGCACAAATAGGGTCAGTAGTCAGCGGATCTCACCATCTGCTGCGCCTACTCCGCAGACTTATTACATTTATTCCCAAAGAAGACGTAGCAGTCGTGGTAGGAACAATTGTGAACTCCAGACTGGACTATGCAAATGCCCTCTACCTCGGACTCCCAAAGTACCAAATCGCGCGTCTGCAAGTCGTACGAAATACGGCCGCCAGACTGGTGACTGGGAAAAAACCCTGGGAATCAATCTCACCGTCGCCGAGATCCCTTCACTGGTTGCCAGCCAGTAAAAGACAGAATTGCTTTTAAAGCTCTCTGTCCGACTCATAAATGCATCCATGGAAAAGCCCCGCAATATCTTTGCAATAAAATAGAACCCCTCAATCCAAATCGCATTCTGCGATCCAGTGACCAAAATTTGGTCAAAGTACCCAAAGCCAGATTCAAGTCCAAAGGAGAAAGAAGGTTTGCGGTCCAAGGTCCCAGACTTTGGAACGCTTTACCAACCAGCATTCGGTTGGAGGAAAACCACCTGACCTTCAGAAGACAGATTAAAACTCTGCTCTTTTGAGGTCAAGAGTGACTGATACAACAAGCGCCCAGAGGCGATTTGGTTCGCATGTGCCGCGCTATACAAGTTTTTCATTCATTCATTAAGACAGGAGCTGGCTGGATCCACTGAAGGGACAGTTCACTTCCCAACAACCCTTACTCAAAAGGATATTGACAATCATGAACAGGCCAATCCTTGTGCAACACAGGTTGCAGGGGTGAAAGCACAGAGGAAGGCTTTGACATTTGGGTACTCTTAAGGCAGTGTTTCTCAACTCCAGTCCTCAAGGCCCCCCAACAGGTCAGGTTTTCCATTATTTTGCACAGGTGATTTGATCAGTTTCACTGCCTTAGTAATTCCCACAGCCTTTTCATCTGAGGGAAATCCTGAAAACATGACCTGTTGGGGGGGGGGCTTGAGGACTGGAGTTGAGAAACACTGTCTTAAGGGAACTGGCAACCATAGGGTGATTGACACAGATAGCACAAGTCTAAACAAGGAATTACTGCATACCGCAAGGACTGAATGGCATCCTTGCCTACATAAAGCAGAGATGGGGGTGGGCACACCAGATGGGGTAAAGGGCTCCGGGGACAGTATGGACAGGGAAAAGGGGTCAGGGGTGTCTGTTTTAGACCTGTAAATGAAACAACTGCAGGACCGTGGTTAGAGGTTAATAAGCTAGCAAAACCCACAGAGGAACCCCCTTTGTGCTTAAGTTTAGACATCCTGCAAGCGAGACAAAAGTCCCATTAGGATACTCAAATACCCATGTGGAGCAGCAAGGGTTAATGCCGTTTGTGACAGTTGCAGGGAGACATCAAGGACTTTGCTTCTCAGAGCAGAAGACGCAAAAGGAAAACAATGCATGCACATCCAAATGTGTCATGGCTCTTGCAGGGGGTGGAGGTGCCACCCACATATTGCAGCCCTTTCAAGGGCTTTTTGGAGCCCTGTCACAGCACATACAGGGACACACCACAGATTAAGCAAAGTCTCACCCAAACAGCAACACTCACTTTTAGAATGTCGCAAGCACCTGATCAAAGCCCTGGAGGAAAAAAGTAAACTTACAAGTGGGTGCCAGCTTCTAAAAAATAGGAGAAATCAGATGGTCAAGAGAGGATCCAAAAGGGCATTTGTTACTATGGTATACAGATGTATAATTCCAAGCATTTCATAAGAGTCAAAGGCTTTTATTGAAACGTACGTTAAGTTTGCAGTGTTGACCCTTCTTTTTCAAGACCCCTGCAATGCGCCTCGGCATGCCTTTAATCAACTTCTGGGCCACATCCTGACTGATGGCAGCCCATTTTTGCATAATCAATGCTTGGAGTTTGCAGTTTTTTTCCCCCCATTCACCCGCCTCTTGAGCATTGACCATAAGGTCTCAATAGGATCAAGGTCTGAGCAGTTTTCTGGTCATGGAACCAAAATTTCGATGTTTTGCTCCCCACAACATTTCGGGATAATTTATGCCAAAGTGCTCCACCATGCTGGAAAAGGCATTGTTTTTCAAACTGTTCTTGGATGGTTGGGAGAAGTTGCACTCCCTTAGCTGAAAAGCAACCACACACACGGTGTCTGGATGCTTTACTGTTGGCATGACACAAGACTGATGGTAGCGCTCACCTTTTTTTCTCCCGACAAGGTTTGGTCTGGATTCCCTAAACAACTGGAAAGGGGATTCCTCAGCAGTCTAATCCCTGAACCTTTTGCAGAATATCAGTCTGTCCCTGATGTTTTTCCTGGAGAGAAGTGGCTTCTTTGCTGCCCCTCTTGACACCAGGCCATTCTCCAAAAGCCTTTGCCTCAATGTGCATGCAGATGGACTCACACCTGCCTGCTGCCATTCCTGAGCAAACTCTGCACTGGTGGTGGCCCGATCCTGCATCTGAATCAACTGTAGGAGACTATCCTGGTGCTTGCGGGACTTTCTTGGGCACCAGAATCCTTCACAAATGCAATGGAATTTTTTATTTTTATTTTATATATGGTATACGTTCATTTTCATGGCAAAGAGGGACTTTTCAAATAATTGCAATTCATCTGATCGCTCTTCATAATATTCTGGAGTATATGCAAATTGACAAAAACTGAGGCAGCAGAATTTGTCACTCAAAAACTTTTTGTCATGTCTGTAGGTGCCTGGAGAGAGCACTTATGTATTGTTTGTAGCCAACCACAGAGGTCACATTACAGGATAATCCTGCACATTTCTCTCAGCAGGATCCAGGTGCGCTCTCCAAGGCTATGCCAAGTACCGATCAATCTGGAAATCTGCAATACTGAGCACTTTTAGACTAGACTATACAGCTACTGAAAATCATGCTAGGAGAAAAAAAAAAAAAAAAAAAAAAAAAGATAAAAAAAAGCAGAAAAATAAATACATGTTTACTTCTCTCAGCAGAGAGGCTGTCCATTCTCCTGGGACACTAGCAAAACAAAGGGTTAGAAAAGTATATACTGGCCTGTCCCAACAGCTCTGATTGGTTGCCAATGTCCAAAGTCTTACTTCTCTAAATTTCCTCCTGTGTCCCCCAAGGATCGATTAGGAAACACTAGTTACCCGACTTGTCTCTGGGCTTGGCCCTTTCACAGTTACAGGCCCATAACTACCACCCAAACAGGTGCATAAAAAAAAAAAAAAAAAAAAAAAAAAAAAACACCACTATCTGCATACTTGTCCCTGGTTACCGACTCAAAACAGTGCTGAACCCAGTGAATCAGCAAGACAGTCTAGAAACTATCATTTTAAGATAAGAATATATGTTTTCCTGTCAGTACAGGTTTGCCCCTTTTCAGATTTAAAAATTTATTTGATTTTAATGGTACTATTTGTATTACACAATCCATACTGTACCGGTGTTTTCCCTGACATTTGCTGCACATCATGCTGTTCATTGCCTCTTTTAAATCATCTTGCAGTTTAGAAAGAAACTCGTTCATTGACTTGGCTAGCTCAGTTTCTGACATTCGTTTCCTGGTTGAAAGAGAGAAATGACAAATAAAAAAAAAAGGGTTAGTTCATTGTATTTATATATCTGTCAAAAATGTAGTTATTTAGCAATGTGGTCTCTGCATCAGAGTTTTGTCAGCCTGCTGTAGTCATTAAAATGGCTCTCACTCGCCCTGTTATATTTTTAATTTATTCTACATTAAAAAGAGCAAAACATAAGCACTGTAAAACATTATGTCCAAAGCACATTAACAGCGCTAGAACAAAGTTCGTGAAAATCTCAGAACTTAAAAAATATGTGTTACCTTATCCTGCTTCAAAGAACCATTTATGTAGTACAGAACGTACATGTGAACGCATACACATACATATCTTACAGAAACATGAGGTATGTCTTAACCTTAGTAATTTACAAGCTGTTGCTGATTTGAAGCTAGGTATCAAGAATACTCAATAGCACTTAAGAAAAGTATATATACTACAACAAATTCATAATAAAAAATAAACAACATAAGTAAAGAAAAAACACACAACTCAAGTCCTTCAGTGAGGCCTATAAATAAAGGTTTAGAGAGCACTTGAATATAGGGGTTCTGCTGATAGGCTTGTGTTAATGTAATGTAAGTATTTGCCTCGCCGCAACATAGCAGCCAGTCACTATAGATAGGCTGAGGTACAAGTTTAGAACTAAAGGGAAATATAACAATGTTTCCTATGGAGGGAATAGGCTGTGAGGATCATTCAAGAGTTTTATATAATAATGAACTCTTTTAGCCTTTTTTCACCTTAAACCTATAGAAGAGTTTTTTTAACTTTTCGTTGAGTATATGTATGTATTTAAAAACATACCAGTATATATACACATATATATATTATTATGTTTTACTTTTTTTAATCATTCATTTACCTTTTTAATATTGCATTGACTTTGTAATGTGTACTTATTTTAATGATGAATTTAATTGGTATAATAGTGTCTGATGATTTAAGACTAATAACATGCATATAGTTAGATTTTACTTATGATCCGTTTTTAATATACGACAGGTTTTTTATGTCCACGTAATATCTGTAAAATAGAGGACTACACAAAGGCTTGCTAAACGTACCTCATGTTATGTAGCAGTAGTTTTCGAATTATATGCAATGTCTCCTGTCTCCACTAGGAGTACGGGCATCCGTTTTACTTTTGCTCCGTAAACAAGGTTTTTTTTTAGCTACAGCTGACGCGCGCAGAGAGAGCAGCATTGCATCAGCTGTGTGCCGATAAATATTGAAGATGTACGCCCAGCTAGTAATTCACGTCACACGGTGGGCGTGCGTCTTCCTAGCTTTGCGCTATATAAAAAGAGTTGTATCACGACACGTGGCCACGCCCTCTGAAGACGTGCATCCAATCACGAAACGCATCAGGGCGTGGCCATGTGATCCAACTAACCAATCGGGTGAGCAGCATCCCAGGACTCACGGCGTCAGGAGGAGGAATCCCCCGTCAGACTGCACAGTGAGAGCCGCTCACCATAGTATTAGTTTTAAGCGCTGCTTTGAACTCGTTTTATCTGTAAGTGTAAATTTGAAGAATGCCCATGTTAATAAATACGGTTTTACACTATGTGGAGTTTCTTTTCTCTTTGCATGACCATCTACCGATGGGAGGATCAATAGATCTAACACTGACCAGGGATGAGCAGAGCCTGCGAGGAGCCCTCCAGCCACACTGCATAAGTGTGAGACAGCAAGTGTTTGACTGAATGAAGAACTTATATAGCGCAGCACATGTGAAGTAAATCGCCTCTGGGCGCTTGTTGTTCCTGTCTCCTTTGAGATCAAAAGAGATGAGTCTTAATCTTTCTTCTGAAGACTAAGTAGTTCTCCTCCAGCCGAATGCTGGCTGGTAAGGCGTTCAATAGTCTGGGACCTTGGACAGCGAATCTCCTGTCTCCTTTGGACTTGTATCTTGTTTTTGACTGCACATCTTACTCTATCTGGTGAGTGAGGTCCTCTTGGGGGATCCCGGCGAGGTAAATACACTTACATTACATTAACACAAGCCTATCAGCAGAACCCCTATATTCAAGTGCTCTCTAAACCTTTATTTATAGGACTCACTGAAGGACTTGAGTTGTGTGTTTTTTCTTTACTTATGTTATTTATTTTTTATTATGCATTTGTTGTAGTATATAGACTTTTCTTAAGTGCTATTGAGTACTTTGTTCTTGATACCTAGCTTCATATCAGCAACAGCTTGTGAATTACTAAGGTTAAGACATACCTCATGTTTCTGTAAGATATGTATGTGTATGTGTATGCGTTCACATGCACGGTCTGTACTACATAAATGGTTCTTTGAAGCAGGATAAAGTAACACATTTTTTTAGTTCTGAGATTTTCATGAACTTTGTTCTAGCGCTGTTAATGTGCATATGATTGATGGTACATTTGTATCATTTTTTTGGACATAATCTTTTACATACTCTTATTATATAACAGCTGCTTAAACTGCTGACCACTATACATAGAGATAAAATACCCATTGATTTTATTTTCCATTTGTGCGCTGGGTTCAGTGTTATTAATCTAATCTTTTGATCAGACGTGATTATACTGAGTTTTTGGCAATCTAAAACATAAGCACTGAGTTTTTTTTTTGGTGGAGCGGTGGTTTTGCATGGCCTTTTAAACAGTTTAGCGGTACAAAATAAAATATTGTTGACAACTAATGGGGGTAATATATATTTATACTCCCCTTAGTAAGCAAGAGCCTGCTTGGGCAGTTTTGGATCGAGATCAAGCTGAGGTAAGTATAAGGGAAAGAGGGAGAGATACAGGCTTTTTATCTTAATGCACAGAATGAGACCTGCTGCCTTTAGAACAGCTTTAAGTTAAATTATAAGGTGACCACCACTGGACTTTTAAACTGGGTTCACACTTAGCAGCTCACATCAGGGGTTCTGGTGTGTCCCTGTTCACCATGGGTCTTCAAACTATGGCCCTCCAGTTGTTCAGGAACTACATTTCCCATCATGCCTCGTCATGTCTGTGAATGACAGAGTTTTACAATGCCTCATGGGATGTGTAGTTCCGCAACAGCTGGAGGGCCGTAGTTTGAGGATCCCTGCTGTTCACCATTCTGGGTCTAGAGCAGGGATCTCCAAACTACGGCCCTCCAGCTGCTGTGGAACTACACTTCCCATGAGGCATTGTAAAACTCTGACATTCGTAGACATGACTAGGCATGATGGGAATTGTAGTTCCTGAACACCTGGAGGGCCGTAGTTTGGAGACTCCTGGAGAGGATGCACAGGACTTCTGTGAAATCCGCTCCGCAGCCATCCTGAAGCTGTGTGAACCAGTGTTCCGTCTATTTGTGCCCCCCATCGAAAAAAGTGCATGCACAGAACGGAAGGGCACTCCAGCCGATTTCCCGATTAGCTGCCTTAACTTCACCATAGTGCATGCACACATCGTAGGAGGATTTAGACTGGAGAGATAACATTTGACGGGCACAGTTGAATGCTACGCAAACAGTGGAGGGACACCACATTTGTCATTGTGCCTCACTGTTGCGCCGCGGGTTTACAGTGTGCTCAAGGTTCCGTTTTGTCCATCTAAGGGCGGGTTGCAACACAGACAAAACCCACCCTTCAACACACCCAAAACCGTGAGGCACAAGCCGACAACTACGGTATCCCTACGTTCTTTGCATCGCTTTCAATTGTGCCAGATCTCCCATCAAAAAAATCCCTGCTACAATGTGCGCATGCACTATGGTAACATCACTCCAGCTGATCGGGAAATCAGCTGTCTGTGCATGTCTGCATGCTGGAAATACCGAAGGGTTTAGAATACTGGATCATGTCATGCACAAAATACATTTTATTTTTATTTTCTGGGAAATTTTCTGCCTAAATGTTCAGAAAAATAAAAAGTGTTTTCTAGAAATCATTTAATTAAACGTGATAAATCATTAATGCTGAAGCATACTTACAGTTCATACTCCTTCCTCTTCTCTGGGTTGCTTACTGTATCCCACGCTGCCCTTAGTACCTTAAAAGCTTCTTCAGCATGAGGATGATTGTTCTTGTCTGGATGGACCTGTCAACATAAAGAAGGTGCAGCTCCTTCCAATAAATAATGGCAACACACTCATAAAGTTGTTATAAAAAATAAAAATGGTTTTACTGAACCGTTGAAGAAAAACAAAAAAAATTAAACAAAACCACAAACTCTACCGACGAGCATTATTCACCTGACTAGCGAAAGAACACCACTTTCCACAGAAGGCAATTACTGCTCACGGCAACTTCCTGCCTATAGCAAGCCATATTTATGTAGAAGAAATCAGGTGGGAACCAACCACAAAAGATCCCAATTGCCCAATTTATGTGATAAGCTAAATTTACTGTATGTTAGGCTTCCTTGCAGCTTCAGAACCAAATATAAATTATATGTATAATTGGAGAGTGAAAAAAAACTGAAGACATTAACTGGTGGGCATTTCTATCAGAAATTAAACTGGCTACTGAGAAAGAACACAGGCAACTTCTACTGCCTCCACTAATGCCTATTTTGTGTGCAGAATTACCCAGTACCCAAAAATCCAGGTAACTATTAAGCAAACAGTAACCAACACTAATGCCTCGTACACACGGCCATTCCCCCCTCCCCTCCCCCATTTGGAAAACTGCCATGACAGCTTTTGGCCAGGAAAAAAACTGCAGAGAAAATGAGAACATGCTCTTTTTTTTTCCTGACACGATTCCCGGCGGTCGTTTTTCTGGCAGTTTTCCAATGGAAAGCACTGCGGTGGAGCATACACACGGCCAGGATTCCCGGCCAAAGCTCTCATGGCAGTTTTTCTGCCAGAAAAAACAGCCGTGTGTAGGGGGGGGGGGAAAGCTGCTGAGACGATTCTCGGCTTTCCCCTCGGTAAAAAGTCCACTGGGAAACCTGTACGCGTGTACGGGGCATTACAGTCAGTCATACTGTGACCCCACACCTTCTGTTTCCTTTTCATCCCTATTGGCCACAAAGTGCAATTGAAAGCCTCAATGGTCAATAGGTAGGGGAATGGAAATGGACAGAACTGTGATGGCTCTGGTCGCGGTTTCCATACTAGCAACACAGCCCATCTCTAAGAAACTAAAGCGGGCCATAAGCGGAGCGATTTTCCTTTCTTTAGAGGAAAGAAAAATCAGTAAAATTCCACTTCACTGTGTTCTCCTGGGAGGACTGGGTTACGCATGGAAAGCCATCCCCGCCAGGAGAACACATTGATAACTGCTAGCAGCTATGACAGCAATAAATCACATGTAAAATATGGCAGGCTGGTTGTACCAAAGTTGATTCAGCCTTCGCATACATGGTTCGAATCTCAGCTGGTCGGGTTGAGATTCGAACCAGCTTAAGACAATGTCACTTTTACCCATCATATCATAAAAAAAATTAAGTATTTTTACCCTCACGTTGCTAAATCCCTTGTACTGCATGAAATAAAAAAAAAAAAAAAAAAAAAAAAAAGGGGAAAAGGCAAATCATACAACACTCACCAAAACAGCCAGCTGCCGATACGCCTTTTTCAGCTCCGTATCAGAAGCATCCATTTCTACTCCCAAAACCTGAAAAGGGTTTAAATCCTCCTCTGGAATGTCCGCCATGGTTAGAAGACGTTCCACCTCATCTCTAGCCTGAAAGCGACCTGTACTTGTTGACCCCATTGAGGTTTTTGTGGTGTCTTTATCTGTCCTTGACCTCAAAGGCCATAATTTCCCTGTCCATTTTTTCAGCCGACTAAAAAATAGTTTGTATATCCTGTTTTGGGTCACCAAGACCCTGACTCGCTGAAACTTGGAGGCAATCCAGGATCGTAAGTTTCTGTCTGCTCCAAGATTGTCCCCTGTTTTCTTAATATAGTTCCAGCAGACTCGAGCACAGCCCACGGAAAGAAGAAGCAGCGAGAATAATAACGCACACAACATTTTCATTACATGTACAATCCATAAAGAGCAAACGCAAGCAAAACTCCATAAGTCTTTAGTACAATGCTGTGCCCATACACCAAAGGTCCAAAGCTGACTTTTCAAATGGCCCAAGTCATGAGCAGGCAACCATAACCGGATATATAGCTGCGTGCCAAGTGCCTCTACATATTCACCAATCCACAGCACAAAATCTATAAGCATCTGTATACAGTAATTTGAAACCTGCAACA
Source organism: Rana kukunoris (assembly GCA_029574335.1). Taxonomy (NCBI): domain Eukaryota; kingdom Metazoa; phylum Chordata; class Amphibia; order Anura; family Ranidae; genus Rana; species Rana kukunoris. Next base: position 143,907,553 of record CM056050.1, on the reverse strand, counting down.
ATGGCTGAGGAACCAAGGCTCTCAGTTGGTGTTTCCCTTCAACACGGCTCTTCTTGCGACCTAGTTTGTGCTTGCTGTTGGAGGATGGATGTTGACGGCCATCCTTTCTCAGCTCATCTCTTGCATTATTACGGGATTTTCCTTTACGGCCTCTTCTTCCACTTGCTGGCTTCAAAAAATCCTCCTCTGCCAGCCTTCCACGATCTTCATCATCACCTCCTTTTTCTAATAATTCTTGCTGGTAACAAGAGAAATCACCCAAGTCTTGGCTACAGATATGGTCACTAATATCAGGGTATACGCCTCCAGCAGACTCTATGCCATCACTGATGTGCCCACAGTCTGGGAACAAGGATTGTGCTGGTCCACAATCACAAACATTGTTTTCCTCCATTTGATGTTTGGAACTGCAGCCAGATTCACCAATTAGATTTTCTTTAGATGCTTCATCAAAAAGGAACTCCTTAGTCCACATATCTTCAGATGTTTCTTGGTTTTGTGAAGATCTGTCAAAATCATACAAGCAGTTGTGCTGGGGCACATCAAATCTCTGATTTATGTACAACCCTGCTGTGGATTCTGGAGTTCCTTTACCATTTTTCTGAGATGCAGATTTTGAATTTAAATCTGCAGAAAGGCTATGGTTTTTTCCTTTAGGAAGATTTGCTCCATTACTTTCTGATGTGTTATTGCAAGAACGATGGACCGTGGCCATGCTTTCGCAGTGTTCTGTACTTCTTACTTGCTTGTTCATGTTTTCTTCTGGTCCCTCCAAGGGGCGAGGCACATGCTAGGTTACTGCATTCATTTTTGTTTTGCTGTCCTGTATGGAAAACATAAGAAATAAGATAAGCCATACATCTGCTTCAAAGAGCAAATGGCAATAGACAAAAAATGAGCAGTGTGTCAAATGATCAGGTTAATCAATTTTCATAAACTTCATTTCACAAGCATCAGGTGCCATTGCACACACACGCGGCTCGTGTTCATGACTGGTGTTACCCAGTGACAAGTGCTTTGCCGAGTGATCAAATATTGAGACATGCTGCTCATAGACAATATAAGGAGAAGTTTGCGCATCAAAATATACCTATTAAGCACACAAGTGTAAATAAATTACGACCCCTTTTACAATGAGGCCACCTGTGCGTCGTTTTAGCGGTGATTTACTGCTGTTTAAAGTGGCACTTTTTGGCCGCTAGTGAGTTGCTTTTTACCCCCACCGAAGAGGTTAAAAACAGCTGTGTTGCGAAGCTTCGGAAGCATTGCCTATTTATTGGGATAGGCAGGGGCGTTTTGGGAAGACTCCCAAACCACCCCAAAAAGATGCAAGCACACCACTCCAGTGTGAAAGCACCCAGGCTGTCACACTCCAGCAGCATGGGAGGCAATTTTCAGGTGCCATTTCTAGCCCTTAAAACACCCAAAAACTGTCTGTGTGAAAGGGCTCTAAAGCAAAAAAAAACTGATGTGTTGAGTGCTGCTCTACCAATACACAAAAAATATGCTTTCTAAATTTGTAATGTATTACCATCACTAACAGTTGCAAATTAAAAATATATAAGCACAAAATGTGGGTCCTGCAATTATTCAAGAGGTAGCAAAACGTCAAGTTATTTTTTTCACCTTCATGCATTTCATGTACAGTAGCCCCCCAATACGATACAGCAATGTGCACGACAGTATTGATTCTCTGGGGACTCATCGGCTGAGGCAGCAGCGTCATTGACTCCCGCTGCTGTCAATCACAGCCAGTAAGCCAATGAGGAGAGAGAGGGGGTGGGGTCGAGCCGCAGCTTGGTGTGTAAATGGACACACAGAGCAGCGGCTTGGGAGCACGCCTGCTCGGGTGTGCCCACAGCAAGCTGCTTCCTCTGGGTGCATTCTCCGGGGAGGAGTGGCCTGGAGCACCGCCAGGGTACCCCAGAAGAGGAGAATCCAGGCTGCTCTGTGCAAAACCCACTGCACAGAGCAGGCAAGTATAACAGGTTTGTTTTAAGAGAAATTAAAAAAACAAACACACCCCCCCTTTACTATCATTTTAAAGCCCCAAACAATCTGTGCTCAAAATGTTGAGAATGCCACCACATCAATGTCCAGAAAACCAGTGTGCGATCCAATCCAATATGGATCACAGAGAGCATGAAGCTCGCCACCAGGAACCCTCAAGGGTAAGCGCACACCTCACCTTTATTCTAGGGGCCAAAGCTTTCAAATTGCCGCTCCAGACAACTCCCATGGCATGCAACAACACTATAGTGTGCTATACTCAGTGTGCTCAACAACGACCCAGTTTTAGACAGACGCCCAGCTCAAAAAAAAAAAAAAAAAAAAAAAGCCTCATATTGTACACGGTTCGGCCAGTGGTAATTTTACTGCTGGCTGGCGGCTCCTCTGGGCACCGCAATGTAAATCGCGCCAAACTTCTTGGGGTTACAAACATACACCTCTTGCGCTGTGGTTGGACACAGCACAAGTTCGTCAACAGACTCGCAGACAGTGATTTGGCTGTGAACCCGATTGCTTTGGCCAATAGTTAAGCCTTATTATAGGCTTACCTATAGATAAAAGCAAAAGATGGAAGTTTACTTCCACTAAAAAATGTCTCCTTTCCTCACGCTGTGAATGGATAGAAAAAAAAATATGCTTGGAGCTCCACTTTAACATGATCATTTACCGTAGTAGAGAAAACTGAATGTCCATGCTCAGCCAAAATATATCTTCTTTGAATAAAGTAGGGAAGGGTTAGGCTAGGTTCACACTGCTGCGAATTCAAAATCGGAATTCAGATTTCGTGGCTGCGTTTTTGCCTCGATTTCAGGGAATGCCAGTCTATAGAGCTGAATTTGCATCGCACACGGCTCAAACTCGCACAGGACCCTTTTCCCCCCCAAAGCTTATATTCGCAATGCATCAAAGTGAACGGCACGAATGTTAAACTATGTAATTTAAATGCCTTGCGAATTTAAGAAATTGCAACGGCTCAAATTCGCAATAGAATTCTTAGCAGTGTGAACCTAGCCTAAGGCCCCTTTCACACTGAGGAGTTTTTCAAGCGGTTTAGCGCTAAAAATAGCACCTAAATACCGCCTGCCCTGCAGTCTCAATGTGAAAGCCCGAGGGCGTTCAAACTGAGGCAATGTGCTGCAGAGGCGCATTTCGGGCGGTATTAACCCTTTTTCGGCCGTTAGCGGGTTAATACTGCACCGCTATCGGCCGAATACCACTGCAATTCTGACTGTATAGTGCAGCACTATACCGCCACCGCACCCCAGTGTGAAAGGGGCCTTAGACCCAATGTCTGATCTGAACAGTTATCCAGAGCTCAGTTAAGAGATTTAGCCTCATGTCCTGTCCGACGGACAATGTTTTATTGCTTTTAAATGAATCAAAAAACAAATGATTGGCTTAAAGTGGATGTAAACCCAAAATGTTTTATTTATTTGATGTCACAATGTACAGTATAAGATTTCCTATTATCTGGGCCCAGTCTTGCCACACAGAGTTCATCCAGCTCTGAGCAATCCTCTTATTGTTCAGTGAACTAAAACGGACTTACAGAGAAAATCCTTAGTCTGTTCCGCCCCCTTGCTGTGAGAGACAGGTTATTTACATATCTCATGCACTAGCCTGGAGAAAGGCATTATTTTTCAATTCCCACCCCCACTCCTTTTCTAAAGTCATGTGGTTACTTTTCTGGAATTTGACTGGATGTTAGTGATCATAGCAGAATTTAGTGTAAGGGGAGTGTAGAGGTGGGCGGGGAGTCTACCGACATCACGACTCCACCCACCAAGCTCCAGACAACAGATCCACCCAGAGAATCTGCAGTTTTTTTTAGTTCTTATAGCAGACAGAGGGGAGACATTTGACAGGTAAATATACATGCAGGAGGCATCTATATCCTTATAGGATCAGCACCATGACAGTAGTTTAGAAAGGAGGAGAGTTGGTTTGCATCCACTTTACATTTACTTTTAAGCATTGTCATTTTCTCAGACAGCTATTTTATGGAATAAAACAGGATCAAAATACCCCAGCTGGAAACGGCCAACAAGCTTTTTAAAAAAAAACTATGAACTAGATTTTCCACCTACAAATTAGCTGCATCTATTGTGCACTTTGAATATGCCTTCCTCTAATGAAGAAGCATAGCTTGCACCACTTTCATGAACAAAAAATAAATGTATTTATACGAGGCGACTTGGCATAATGGCCTTATCCTACAACCTCAAATACAGTCTCACCATGGTACATGTGTCTCATGTCGTTTGCTGGGTTATAGCAACGCATTTTTACCAGTACCCTTACAACTTGTGTACAGCTGGCCAGAAACACATTAAAAGAATTACACATTAGAAGAGGGCCCAAAATAACACAGGGTTAGGCAGAGAAGCAGAGTAAGTGTCGGACAATCTCAACCACAAATAGTGTCTCTACTACTCGGTGTGTCTGGCCAAACCAGTACAAACATTCCGCTGGCAATATTTGCTGAGAGCTTTGCAGATTTCTAGATCTATTATAGGAGTAGCCTAAAATACAGAACTCCAGTCTAGATAAAACATTTTCCACAGAATCCAATGTCAAGGTTACTAAATATAACACGTCAATTTGTTTCTGATCCTAGGATGGCTGAAAATGTGTTAATATGTTAAACCAGACACCTAGAATAATTGCCCTGCTTCAAAGTAGATCAAAACCCTAACCTGATGAGGTTAATCTGCTCAAATATAAAACAATTGCTATAACTTATCCTTTATTACACACTTTTTTCATCCATCTCAGTTCCTGCAGCCTTCTTCAGCCACTTCCTGTCATGCGCTTGCTCCAGTGTCTGTACCATATCTTTTCTGTTGTAGTGACCTTCCGATAGCGAATAGATGGTACCATGCTTCCATAATGTTTCAGCAAAGTCGTAAGCATTGTTCACCAGGAGCTTGTGCGACAGTAGAGCAATTCATTTTTTTATAGCTGCATCTTTAAAGGGTTAGTAAAGGATTTTTTTTTCCCTTTAAAATAACAAACATGTTATACATACCTCCACTGTGCAGTTCGTTTTGCACAGAGTTGCCCCAATCCACGCCTTCTGGAGTCCCTCGGGAGCTGTCTGTGCTCCTCCCCGCAAGTATTGACCACAGTCATGCAAGAGAGCTCTCATGATGGTGGGTAATTGCGGACGCGCTCCAGTGATACAGCGAGCGGCCATAGCCGCTCACTGCATCACTCGGGCCTGCCCTTCGGCGCGCCGCATCACTGGATGTGATTGACAGCAGTGCCAGCCAATGGCTGTGCTGCTCTCAATCCATCCGCTCTAGCCAATCAGCGGCCAGGCTGAGCGGCAAAGAGGATCTCGGGACAGTGCGCGGGACTTTCGAGGGATCAGGTAAGTGTAACAGGGGCTCAGGCGTCAGCATCAGATGTTTTTTCCCCTTAATGCATAGATTGGTGAAAAATATTGTTTTACTTCACAACTCCTTTAAAATGACTAAACTCAAAATGTTGCTATTACCTTAGTCTGTTCCACCGGCAATACACATATGCAGCAGCTATGCTTTACCACCGATATGAGTCTATGGGGGGGTGGGACAGCTTTTTCTGTGCCGAGAATGTGCTCATTGGTCGCTCTCAAGACAGTAACTAAGCTGTCACAGATGGCTTCCAATACATAATTGCGAACGGTAGTTTCCAATCATGTGACCACTGTTATAACTAATCACAGTGATTGGAAAATCCCGCCTCCTGGCAGTTTGGTTTTCTTGGGAGGGCTGGGGGGCAGTGGCAAGGGGTTAACATGGTTAAAGCTTTTTTCAAAGTCAGGGCCTGTCTGAATAGATGCAATAACAGTTGGGAACCCTGGTTAGCTTTGACAAGCTAAGATACCTAAAATATAAAAACAAGTCTTTGTATTGTTTATGCTTTACTGTACAGCTCTGTGATTGCTGTACCTTCTGCGTCAGAGCGGCTGGAGCACATATGTACGTTTTGTGATTGGAGGAAGACTGGATGAATGAAAAGGTATGCCTCCTCGAATCACGGAACTTTTAGCAATGTGGGAACCTATAGAATGTATGCTTAAGCCTCATACACACTGCTAGTTTTTCTTTTCATTCAACCCAGTGGGCTGAATGGAAAAAAAAAAAAAAAAAACGTTAGTACAGCAATCTCCCCCGCTATTCTAAGAGGGAAATGTCCCCCCTCAAGAACACTTCAGTCAGAACAGGAGCCGATGGGCAGACCTTTTTTGGTCATGTCCCTTCCCATTCAGCCGGCTTCTGTCGGCCTGTCTCCAGTACACACAGGCTGAATGTCGGCAGGTTTCTAAAGAACACCACCCGACCTTCGGCCCGTGTGTAGTAGAAGCGAAGAGTAACGATGAAAATACCATAACCGTGTAGACCATCACATGGAAATTCTTTTCGGGTGGGTATGATATGACTGAATACGCTTACCGGAGTCGGTGAATCCGATTTTCAATGACAACGGATCAATTGAGCATGGATAATCCCATCGGCAAGTAGACACAGCTTAGCTGGATGATATCAGCCATGAACATGTTGGGCAGAGACAATGAATGACATTATGTTAATGGAGGAAAAACTAGCTAAAGAACTGGATACATGGGGGAAAAAAATTTAATAATTCATGACCCTCTGGTACATCTGGACGCACTACACCACTTCAGAAAAATTGAGGAATAGACTTAAAAAATAAGCCCTAATTTTTATGTGTTAATCAACAGAACTAATTTCCACTGTATACCATTTGCTTTCTTTTCGGCCTCTTCTCTTCCCCCTCTATTTTTTCCCACGATTGCTATTTATCACCACGTGTCACCTGACATTGCACTAAATATTTATACCTGTGACTGTGCAAAGGTTACTTGATATTAGCTCTGCATAGTTAAAGGAGTTGTAAAGGAAAAAAAATGTTTTGCCTAAAATGAATGTCTGCAAGGTAGACAGAGAGAATAGTGTAATGATTCGGTTTAAAAAACGAGTAAATAAGTATTAAATTCCTTCATCTATATCACCTCCGGCGTTCTAGTTTCTATTCTCTCATTCACTTCCTGGTTTGCGGCGCTCGTTCATGTAAGAACTACATTTCCCATTATGCATTGCGGCACGCCTAGTAATTCACACCTCCTTGAAGTCTCTAACACGTAGAGCGTCCTGCCACACAAATGTAGTTCCCAGGAGGGGGCTTTGAGACCGATACTGAGCATTTGTGGGAGTACTAGTACTCCCGCAAATGCCCCCAATGCCAGATCCGATACTCAACCCCCCCCCCCAACGCCTCTGCCACATAGTTAATACGGGCGGGGAACATTACAGCTTTCATTTGAATAGCTGTAGTGTTCCCCGCCACGTATAGACACCCCCCCTTGCTCGGGATTGGACAGGTGATCTGTCCAATCCCGAGCAAGGGGGAGTGTCTATACGCGGCGCGGAACACTACAGCTATTCAAATGAAAGCTGTAATGTTCCCCGCCCGTATTAACTATACGGCGGCGGCATCTAGGTATGGGGGGGTCATGGCTGCATCTGTGGGGGGGGGGGGGCACACCTGGCTGCATCTGTGGGGGACATTTAAAAAAAAGTATCGGTATTGGCGAGTACTTAAAAAAAATAAGTATCGGTACTTGTACTCGGTCCTAAAAAAGTGGTATCGGGACAACCCTACTTATTATTAAAAATAAATTCCTTTACAACCCCTTTAATTGTAGACATCTCGATTTCCGCAACAGTCACTTGCTTATCTTAATTTATTACCAACCTAATACCTACAGGTTACAGTCTGGTAGATTGTAAATAATTTTCCAGCATGAAATTACCTTTTAAATGAATCCAAACATGATATTGGGTGGACAATTTAACTTAATTTAATGATGTAATGGGTCCGTATTGCCTCCCGTACCTTCAAATATAGTGGTAATTAGGCTTAAAAGCTGATAATTGATATGGCAAATATGACCTTAACCTTGCAGTACCAGTAATTATTGCAGCTAAACTATTAAAGCGGAGGTTCACCCTAAATATAAGATCTCCCATGCGATCCAGCATACTGGCGTCAGCGCCAGTATGCTGGGTTTTTTTTTTTTTAATCGCACACTTACTGTATTATTGTGGAATTCCTTTTTTGTCCCCCGCGGTGGACGGCTGTAGTATAGCGCGTCACATCTTCCTAAAATACCCGATATGGACTCGGGTAATCTCGGTGAAAATGCGGCGCCTGCGCACAGACCTAGGAGCTGACTGCGCAGGCGCCGTATTTCTCCGAGTCCTATTTCGGAGGGCGTGACGCGCCATAGCCGTAGGACTCGGAGAAATACGGCGCCTGCGCAGTCAGCTCCTAGGTCTGTGCGCAGGCGCCGCATTTTCGCCGAGATTAACCGAGTCCATAGCGGGTATTTTAGGAAGATGTGACGCGCTATACTGGCGCCGTCCACCACGGGGGACAGAAAAGGAATTCCACTATAATACAGTAAGTGTGCGATAAAAAAAAAAAAAACCAGCATACTGGCGCTGACGCCAGTATGCTGGATCGCATGGGAGATCTTATGTTTAGGGTGAAATACCGCTTTAACGATGGGGGTTATCTGAGAGGGCATTTGATCTTAGCCCCGGGTAAGACATTTTATTGTCAATTTAAAATATCCTGCAAACCATGATGAAATTGTTTTACAAATTTAGGATAGCTAACTACACCATTACCTATTACACGGGGCAGCCCCAAACCGCCTCTTATGGCACCCTCTGCTGTCACTGTCAACACTTCCTTGTGTGAACCATAAACACACAGTGAGGCTTGGGCCTGCCCCCTGCTCCCTCCTCCCAGGATTTGATTGGCTGCAGCAGGAGCATATGGCTCCCACTGCTGCCTCTGTGTCCTGTAAATACAGGAAGAGTGTGCAACATTGCTGCAATGAACACTGGATCAAAGGAGACAGGCAAGTATTTAAGGGGGGGGGGGCTAGGGGGAGCTCATCATGAAAGGATTTTTACCTTAATGCAGAGAATGCATTATAGGGTATATAAAGAATTTTCTTTTTTTTAAATAAACATGTTATACTTACTTGCCCAGATCCTGGTCTTCTGGGGTCCCTCAACGGCTGTCTCAGCTCCCCCTCGCATCACCTTAATGCGAGCGAGGTGATGAGTTCTTGCGGGCGGGCTCCTGTAATACAGCAGGCAGCCATAGCTGCTCACTGTATCACTCTGCCCCGCCCCCCGGCATGCCGAGTCATTGGATGTGATTGACAGCAGTGCCAGACAATGGCTGCACTGCTTTCAATCAACCAATGAAAGAGCAGAGAAGCAAGCACGTTCACGGCACGGGATATTCGAGGGCTCAGCTAAGTAAAACGGGGGCTGGGGGGGGGGGGGGGGGGGGCGCGCTAATCCGCAGATGTTTTTTCACCTTAATGCATGGAATGCATTAAGGTGAAAACTTTTACCTTTACAACCCCGTAAATAAAAAAAAACGTTATGCATTTAGAACCACTTTAACTGTATTGCTATCACAAGGGGCCTAATAAGCCCCTTATGATACCATGGGTAAGAGTTCCTTAGACCCACAATGTCCCCTTTGCCCTCCACTGCAGATAATCAAGCCTGCATTGTGCTTGATTAGCCACATCCTTGGCTAAAGTAGTCAAGGAATGACCGCTGTAAAACCGGAAGCAACATAATACATATCACTTTTGGGTTCATTCATCGCAAGGGGAATTGGGGAGTAGATGCTGCCCTCTAAGGTCTAGTATTATTTAGCACAGAAGTCTTAGCCAGCTATTGGACACTGGCCAGGGCAATATTCAATGACTCACTAGTTTGAATCCTCAATTTAACAGCAAGAACCAGTGGTTTCAATCTTCAAAACAACCACAGAAAATAAATGGGGCACACATTCAACCAGTACAGAAAATGAGTTAATAAATGTTTTTTTGCCCCATTTCACAGAACAGTACATGTATTTTCACTAGACAAATCACTATGCAACTTTCTTATTAATACTCCCCTAGGAATAAACTACAAGTCAACAAAATTCATTACAAAAAACGATTACAAGGGAAGTGTATCTCTTATACTTATGTGTTAAAATTGCCATTTAATCTGCAATAAGCAGAGGAGTTACTGATATCCAACTTTGGAAACTCCACTACTCAGTCTAAAGTCACATGGAAATCAATTGGCACAATCCATATTTGATGAGCCCCACGGGCAGAAGCAGTCAGTGTCGGTTCACATTGCAGAACGCAGGGCAAACAAAAAACAGCTGCATTCAATACCCAAACACACAAGCCTCAAACGCAAACAAGCCACAATAGGGCTTATACAAGATAAACATTTCATATCAGGCTTAACCCCTTCCATACAGGGCATTTTCACCCCCTTCCTGCCCAGACCAATTTTTAGTTTTTAGCGCTGTTGCACTTTGAATGACAATTGCGCGGTCAGGCAACACTGTACCCAAATTAAATCGTTATGTTTTTTCCCCACACAAATAGAGATTTCTTTTAGTGGTATTTGATCATCTCTTTGGTTTTTATTTTTTGCGCTATAAACAAAAGAAGAGCGACAATTTTTAAAAAAAAACACAATATTTTTTCCTTTTTATTTAATACATATCACAATATTTTTTTTTAAAAAACTTTTTTTCCCCTCAGTTTAGACCGATACGTATTCTACGTATTTTTGGTAAAAAAAAAAAAAAAAAAAAACGCAATAATCGTATATTGATTGGTTTGCGCAAAAGTTATAGCGTCTACAAAATAGGTGATAGATTTATGGCATTTTTATTTTTTTTACTAGTAATGGCGGCGATCTGTGTTTTTTTTTTTGTGACCGCGACGTTGCGGCGGACATATCGGACACTTTTGACACGTTTTTGGGACCATTCACATAGCGATTAGTGCTATAAAACTGCACTGATTACTGTGTAAATGTGACTGGCAGGGAAGGGGTTAACACTAGGGGGCGCTGAAGGGGTTAAAATGTGTCCTAAAGTATGTTCTAACTGTAGGGGGAGGGGGACGAGATCGATGTGTGTTCCTCTGTACTGGGAACACACATCGATCTCCTCACCGCTGACAGGAGGTGGATCTGTGTGTTTACACACACAGATCCACACTCCTGACGTGATTGCCGGAAATCGCGGGTGCCCGGCGGCAATCGCAGCCGTCGGGATCGCGAGTGGTGCCGCGGGTGCGCGCGCACCCTAGAACGCCGTGAAGACTGGACGTTGTGCAACGTCCAGTCCCATCGGCGAGGGGATGACCATGCCGTTATTCCCCTATGGGCTGGTAAGGAAGGGGTTAACAATGAAATACACATTTTCAAACTTATCTGGTTTTCCTGAGGGTCTCGCTTATAAAGCAGCAGCAGGTCATTAACACGCTATACTGCGACATTTACAAAAATACAGAGTTTTCACATTACCAGTCAAGACAGGTGACACGCCTTGGCTCCAATCACAGCGTTTCCTCTGCAGCTTTAGAGTCTTTTACACTGACGCGTACCCATGGAAGGTGCCTTTTATGGTATGCTTTGGTAAAACTGCTAAAAGAGATGCAGCATGCAAGACTTTAAAATGCAGCATACCTGCAGTGTGAACAGTTTCATAGGATTTAACAGAAAATAGCATTTCATGCCCTTTTGTTGCCCTGAAATGGCACAGAAAAAGTCCACTTTAAGGCTTCCTCATCACACATCTTTATGACATGGCATCCTCATTTAAACAGGTACCCATTCCCACTTCAGCGCGGTTCACTTAGGCACAACGCTGGATCCTGGGACATGCGAGTCTGTTTATTAAATGTCAGCAGCTACAGTTTTTATAGCTGCTGACTAACTTTTATACAAATATGACTGCAGGTCATTTTTAAAAGGATAAATTCACATTTTGACAAAAAAAATAAATGCACATATTTTTTATGCAGGTAATAAAAATGTGCATTTTTTTTTGCAGGAGCCTATAAAAACACCAGGGATCAGCAGGTCGCCGATGCCATGCAGGACTCCAGCAGGCCTGTTAATGTATCTGCTTGCTCGTACCTCATGAGCAGGCTAATACAGAAAGCATCATTGAACTATGACAGCATAGGGCTGCGCAAAAAAAAAAAAATCGATTCGATATATAAAAAATAAATAAATCGAGTTGGTAGGTCAAATCAATCCAGATTTTGACAAAAATCAATTTTTCCCCTAGGACCGGTGCCGGTCATGAGGAGCTGCAGGCAGGAGTTTTTAGGCGAGGCTCCTGCCCACAGCTCCTCAGGACTGGTGCGGTGTCCATCAAAAAAAAAAAAAAATAAAAAAAAAAAATCGCCCAGCTCTACAACAGCGCTCACAATGCCGTGGTAATTCATTGAGAACTATAAGCCGACAGCCGCTAGGGCTGCTGGGTCTTGTAGTTTTCCATTCACCGAGGACTGTAAACCGAGTGACGTGGGTGGGCAGGTGAAGCCCAGCACGGACACGTTTTTTTTAAATTTGACAGCTAGTGGGGGCCTCCTTTCATAACATTTTACACCCCAAATATGGTGTAGAGAAAATTCTGTAGGATACGGACTGTCTAAAAACGACTCCGGAAGCTAGACGTCACAGGCCCTCTGAGGATATTGTCCAAGCAAATGCTTATTTGCACACTCTGGGGGCATTTTTCAATTTTGTCACACAGCAAGCCAATGATAGAATCGATTTAAAAAAATTAGGTAGCTTTCATTTACAAATTTGCCCTCAGCTGCCTTAAAGTACGAGAGACTAAAACATGGGTCTTCAAACTACGGCCCTCCAGTTGTTCAGGAACTACAATTCCTATCATGCCTAGTCATGTCTGTGAGGCTCCATTCAGACCTAGGCGTTTTGTTGCCCCAAGCCCGACGTTGAAGCAGCCCTAGATACGCTGGAGGGGCGAATTAACATTGTCGGCTATGGAGATGGTTCACATCTCCACGCTGAACGCCCAAACGCCCGTACGCATGAAGCTCAAACAAGTTCCGGACCCTTTTTTTCAGGCGTATCGGGCATAGCCGATAGTGTTAATTCACCTCTTCTGCAAAAAATCAATAGGCGTTTTGTCGCCGCAAATCGCGGGGACAACACGCCTATTGATTTGTCGCCGCAATACGCCGCTGCAGCGTACGCCCAGGTCTGAATGCAGCCTGAATGTCAGAGTTTTACAATGACTCATGGGATGTGTAGTTCCGCAACAGCTGGAGGGCCGTAGTTTGGAGATCCCTGGACTAAAACATGCTCCTGACCTTTTTGTTTGTAAAAATATCACATCTTCAGCTGTCTGTTGCAGACCTGTGTAAAACAGTCATACTTTGCTGCCCAAATGTATAGGTGCAGGGGTCACATATACACATAAAAACGGTCACATAGACTTTGCCAAATGACAGCCAACTTGATTTGTGTCTAAAATTGTTACCAATCTCCACAATAAGTGTCCCTTTCTGTGTCTCTAAGCAACCATAAGGACTCCTTCACATCAGCTTGCACACTTAAAGCACGCCGGCTGGTGTTCAATGTGTACAGTTGATGCATCGCATTACTACAAGGCAAGACACAGTTTACATTGTTATAAAATGACACTTAAAGGATCACTAAAGGAATTTTTTTTTTTAGCTAAATAGCTTCCTTTACCTTACTGCAGTACTGGTTTCATGTCCTTATTGTTCGTTTTTGCTTTGAAGTTGCTGTAATCCTGCTCTGTTCACACTTCCTGATTGTCTGTTTCCTTATAACCACAGTGCTGGGAGCTTTCTCACAGTGGTCTAAGCTGTCATTACTGTGTCTAAAACTTCCCAGAACCATTAATCATTTTGAAGAGGAATCAGTTAACCTTTATGTCTATATACCCTGTAAACAGTCATTTCAGCAAAAAAAATGTTTTCCTTCAGTGACCCTTTAAGTTTCTTCACGTCACAACACGCCATGGTACAGTGGGTTGTGCTGCATAAAAATGCAGCATGTCTGTATTTTACGCAATGCCCTAAAACAAACCTCGATGCAACATTGTGGTGTAAACAGGAAAAATAGTAAACAATTGTTTTCTATGTGCCATTGTGTTAATCTGTGTAACTCAACAGATTTTGTGTGAACGAATCCCAAGAGTATCATCTCTTGCGGATTTTCAATACACTGCAATAGCCTATAAGGAGCTTTCCTCATGTTGCCTAGCAATCTAGTAGTCCTCCATGTACTCCCACCTGGACATCTCTATATGCATGCGCCACAATAAGGGAAGACTGAACAGCCTGATGTCGTTCACCCACCCAACGTCTTTTCTGCAGCCTTAGTGACCAGATCAGGCCCAATCACCTGGAACAAAATGGGAGATCACTGACAAAGAACAGCTTTAAAAAAAGTGTATGTCCACTTTTAGGAAAATAAGGGCGCAAAACAATCTTTGATAGGTAACTGCAAAATTAAAAAGTGTATCTATAGCCTTTTTTTTCTAGCTTGAAATGGTATCTGGGGCATCGTTGGAGAGATTTTACTTTACTTCACGTCCTGGTGACAAAGTGAGAAACAATCTGCAAAAGAGAAACCAACAACAATAGGAAGCTGACATAGCTTTTACCTGCTCAAAGAGGAACTTTGTCTTTAAAGAAAAAAAATAATAATTTAAGAGAACACTGTAGCTGCTGACTTTTAAAACTCAGTGCCCAGAGTCCAGTGCCGTCTTCCCGCAGGCCCCAAGTGCTGCCATCTTGCATACAAGAGCCTGCTGTGACTTCTGGAGGAATTAAAGATACCTCCTCACTGCATGCGCAGAAAATCGTACTGCAATGTGGGACTAAACCTGAAGCCTCCCAGAATGTGTGACATATCCCAAGAGGCATGACCAAGTTCACCCAATTCTCATCTAGGCAAGGTTACCTGTCAAAAAAGGACTAATCCCTGCAAAAGTAAATAAACAAATACGGTGTTAGGGGTGGGGCTGAGGAGGAATAGCAGCATTTTCACTTTTAAATGAAGTTCCACTTAAAAGTGGTTGTTAAGCTACTTTATCCCACACTGTCTATTGAACAACTCTATGTGCCCCTGTGTCTAGGACTCTCTCCTCTCCCCGTCTGACAGCTGCAGTGGGTGGGGCCAAGGACTCCCCGCTGACTTCATTCGGGAGGAGGAGGGTCACATGAGCAGCCATCTGTGCTCTGAGATATGGTAAAGAACCTCTTATTTTAATAAAACAAACACCAGGGCACATAGGATTATTCAATCATGCTTTAAGTCAACTGGATCAATATTTGTATTCATTTTTTAAGGTCAACAAACACTTTTTCTAAAGAAAAGCATCTGTAATGCTGTCCGTTATTGGAGAGCTTCTCCCACTTCCCGTGTGGTAAGACTATCACCAGGGCAAGAAAATCTCTATTGCAGTCCCAGATAGCAGTAAAAAAAAAAAAAAAAAGAAAACAACAGAGGTTCCAATCTGTCACTACTCCCAAAAACAAGGAAACCATAGCTACCTATAACCTTTAATAGCTTAAAAATGAATATTTTGGGGAAAATACATCTTGTCACTGTCAATTGATTCCTCAATGTGGACTTTAACCACCCCCCCTTCTCCCAGCAGCCCTTTAACTGCGTCCTAAGTGAAGGAGCTGTGGTGGCTCAACGTGATTGGCACTGCGCTGACAAGCCATTCACCTCTGCAGCCAAGGGTTCGCATCCCGGTCTCGGCTACATGTGAATTGGGTTTGGTGGTCTCAGCCTAGCTCCCGGTGGGTGTGCTATGCAAGGTACGCCTGTGCTTAGTACGCCCACCCCCCCCCACAAAAACCACCACACTTGCACGCACACAAAATTGGTTTAAAACACATGCACTTTGGCCATGCGGTCTCTTAAAATAAAGAGAGGCGAAGGACCTACGGGGCTGGCTGGGTGGGCTAGGCCCCCTCACTCCCTCATAGGGGGAGTCCCTCTGCCCCATTGGGGTCCCGTTGGGCCCCAGTTGGGCTCCCAAGAGGAGCAGGTAGGGCGGGGTGAGTGGGAGGCCCCCCTTCACACCCGCCATTGCCACCAGGGGCATGGAGAAGGATGGCGATTGCCTCCGGGGGGAGGGTCTGCCTACTCCCAACTCCTACAGTCCGGCTCCTCTCTCTCGAGTTCACGCACAAAAATACACTTTAAAAAAAAAAAGCAAAAAAAAAACTGCGTCCTAAGATTGAACTTTAGTCAGAAAATTAGGTCCTGCTAGATCAATTCAGGGTGACCCCTTTTGCTGGTATAGCTATGTAAATCATTAAAAGTGCCTATACTGTTTAAAATCCAGTAATACACTGTCACCCTGCTCTGCACATGCTCAGTTGCCCTCTATTTTTAGGCACTGTCCAGTTTGTAGAGGCCGATCTGCAGACAGCCTTTATGAAGCAGAATTAAACCCTCTTATTCTTTGCAGCCAAGGAAGCCGCTTACGTTTCATCTGCAACTGCCATGGTGCTGCACATGTGATCAGTTATGACACCAATCATTTGATGGTTTGACAGTTGAGAGCACAAGTAAATGTGACAGTCTTGAAACCGTTTGGTTTAGCTCCGCTCTATGATTAACTGCTGGGGCTCTGGGATTCAGAAAAAAAAGGCAGCCTCCAGCAAAAAGAAACAGGAGCAATGCTGGAGGACATTTACATCACACACTCGTTTTGGTAGCATAATTATTAATGTGGAATGCATGTTCCTAGCCAATGATGGACATTATTTTTTATCAAGTTGTTATGAGTAAAGTTCTACTTTAACCCACCGATTTAAAGCAGGATTCCACTCAAAAGTGGAACGGGTACCTGTTTTTGACCACTTCCACGCTGCCGTCCCTCAGAAGTTCGGGCCCCCTCCTCCGCTGCCCCAATTAAAAAATTCAGCAGGCTTCACGCGTGTGCAGTAGGAAGCTGGCATTTGTAGCTGCTAACTTAGGCCCCATTGATTTCAATGGGCAGGAGCTGTATACACACTGCTCCAAACATGCGGCTAGCAGGACTTTTTGTTCCGTCCTGCCAGCACGCTGCTCAGCAGCCGCTGTTACAGGTCAGTTTGCAGGCACTATTTTTAGCGCAATAGCCCTTGCAAACCGCCCCAGTGCGAAAGGGGTCTTCATTTTTCATAGGGGGGCCAAAACCTCTTTAACAGTTTAAAAAAAATAAAAAAAAATAAACAGTTACAGCTAACTGTCAAATTTGCTGGTGCTGTCAACCAAACTGTTAAGCCATCAACTGGCTGGAGTCATAACTGATCACATGTGCAGCACCATGGCATCTGCAGATCAAACAGAGGCTAAAGTGGCAGCATCCTTAGCTAAAAACAATAGGAGGGTTAAAGGGTCACTAAAGGGAAAAAAAATGTGGCTGAAATGACTGTTTACAGGGTATAGAGACATAAAAGTTAACTGATTCCTTTTCAAAATGATTAAAAATAGATAAAAAAAAAAAAATCAATCATATAATGTGCCTGCAGGTTAGTTTCACTTTTGAACTGGCTTCATGTTTCTGCAAAGCACAAATAGACACACAGAACAAAAACAAACAAATCCAGGGCAGTGCTTTGTTTTTAAAATGAATCTGATTGGTTCTGGGAAGTTTTAGACACACAGTAATGACAGCTTAGACCACCGTGAGAAAGCTCCCAGTATGGTGGTTATAAGGAAACAGACAAGCAGGAAGTGTGGAGAACAGAGCAGGATTACAGCAACTTCAAAGCAAAAACGAACAATAAGGACATGAAACCAGTACTGCAGTAAGGTAAAGGAAGCTATTTAGCTAAAATAAAAATTTCCTTTAGTGATCCTTTAAGTTACAAACTAAACCCATTGATTTAACTACAACCCAAAACAGTTACATTCAAGAAACAATGTGAATGATAAATGTCTCCGGTACACATACTCTCAACCCAACTATCGAGCCATCAACTGGCTGGTGTCATAACTGGTCATGTGCAGCACCATGGCAACTGTGAATGAAACCTAGACCAAGATGGTGGCTTCCTTAGTTGTAAAGAATAGGAGGGCTTAGCTCTAATTTATCACCTGGGGGTGGGACAGACTACCAGATCACTGTGATCGACTGTCACAGGGGTCACATTATTGCAAGCCTGTCTCACCTCCTTGTGATCATAAACAGTAACAAGGAGGAGTCTGATAGCTCGGTCACTCTGCTGGCAGCACAGAAACCTCAGCTGCCACAGACGCATATATGTGTGTATGCACCAGTAAACGAAGCGAGGAATCACCGCCTCCGGCACCCCTTGTGGTGATGTCACCCCACCTGGCAGCATTGCCTCCCTGAAGAATTAGTGGCCTACATCTATAGAAGGGCATTATTCAACTTTGGTCAAAGCTGCAGCTTGTCTTTATCTAAAGAAGCCACTTACCTGCACTGGCAGTTTTTTAGTAAAAGTGAACGTTCGCTTTAGGATCTATAAGAACACCACATTTCTCCTCAGAATTTGTGAATAGTTGGATAGCGTGCAGAGGATATAGAACCCATCAGGATTTTATTTCGATCTGTGTCCTCGTTAGGGAGATTGATCCTATTTGTCTTGTTTACCTTTATCATCAAATGGGAAAGTAAAAGAGAATCCCACATTTTGGGTTGTCCCCAGAACAGGAACAGAGGGGACAGTAGTTCTGGTGACAACATTTCACTTTGGAGGGATTTCCTCCCACTTCCTGTTTGGCTATGGGACAGAAAGTGAAAGGAAATCTCAATGGAGACACAGATGGCAAAGACATTGCCTTACTTTATCCAAAATAGTTCCACTTGAACATTAGTGTGACTCCCCCTCTATAGACAAGCAGTAATGCTGTGCCCAATCCTCATACTGTTACATAGGCTTTAGATATGGCACTGCCCACACCTCCTCCTCATGTCCCAGTCGGTGCCCTCTCAGTGGTAGGTAAGTGGCAGGCCTCGGGGAGGCAGCCTGAGTACACAACTCCAGTGAGGTGCTGAATATCCGGCTCACACTGCCCTACATAGAAGCCGACATGTGTCCTTACCCGGCCCTCCGAAGGAAGAGTGGGGGCCGCTCTCAGCAACGGCTTACCGGTCACAGCTGTCCTCTCTCCCCTGTCTCCGTTCTGCTAACTGCTGCCTAACAGGCAACACACAACTCAACATCACTTCCGGGAGCGACGTGAGCCGAGCGTCAGCGTCACGTGACGTCAAGCATCCCTCATCCCGACCTCTGCACTGTGATTGGTCGCTGCTCGGCTCCCAGCTTCAGTTCTACAGCTGTGTCACTAGAGGGGGTTTCTCTGCTCACTTTTGACCAATGGGAGGAGAGAACAGCGTCTTTTATTTGTCAGCCTTCCCATACTGAATAAAAAGTGCACGTTATGTGGGAAGGAGTTATATCTCCCAGACTCCCACTCCATGTGTAGAAATGTTGACCAATGTACTCCACATTCATTTTTACAGGGCACTTTTACCCCCTTCCTGCCCAGGCCAATTTTCAGAGTCCCTCCATACATCAGGCGTACCCAGCGGAGTCCCTCCTTACATCTGGCGTACCCAGCGGAGTCCCTCCTTACATCTGGCGTACCCCGCGGAGTCCCTCCTTACATCTGGCGTACCCAGCGGAGTCCCTCCTTACATCTGGCGTACCCAGCGGAGTCCCTCCTTACATCTGGCGTACCCAGCGGAGTCCCTCCTTACATCTGGCGTACCCAGCGGAGTCCCTCCTTACATCTGGCGTACCCAGCGGAGTCCCTCCTTACATCTGGCGTACCCAGCGGAGTCCCTCCTTACATCTGGCGTACCCAGCGGAGTCCCTCCTTACATCTGGCGTACCCAGCGGAGTCCCTCCTTACATCTGGCGTACCCAGCGGAGTCCCTCCTTACATCTGGCGTACCCAGCGGAGTCCCTCCTTACATCTGGCGTACCCAGCGGAGTCCCTCCTTACATCTGGCGTACCCAGCGGAGTCCCTCCTTACATCTGGCGTACCCCGCGGATTCCTTCCTTACATCAGGCATACCAGGGGGACCCTCTGCCATTTTCCGCGGACCGTCTGCTGTTCTGCGCATGCGCAGCCAGACAGAGCCTTAGGAAATGTCGGAAATGTCCGTAATTGGCCACGCATGCGCAGAATGGCATTCGACAGAACATCGGAAATGTCCGTAATTGCCGGTCTTATGAACATTCCCGGGCTACAAACAGGAAGAAAGTCCCTAACAGGTTCGTAACCCGGGGACCCACTGTACTAAGCCTTTGGAGTTCTAATTAACAAGCTCTTGAGCCGAACACGAGAGTGGGAGGCAATTTTAGCTGGTGAGTGCGATTCCAGAGGGTGGTGTCACAAGCACGGCGGTGTGGTAGAAGAATTTAAGAAGATCGAATCTTGTTTGAAAATCACTTCACTTTATGGACTATTCATTTATTTATTAATTAGACACGTGTCACGTGGGACTATTATATATATATATATATATATATAGTAGTTTTATCACTAGTGATTTGTTTACAGTTCGTTAGTGATTGGTACTTGTGTACTGATCTCATGAGCGCTACATTTTTGTCCTAATTTCACAGTTTGATTTATAGGTTGAAATTCAGTTTATCAATAAGTGTATATTGATTGGTTTGTGCAAAAGTTATAGCGTCTACAAACTATTTTATATATACTGGATTTTTTTTTGATTTTTTTATATACTAGTAATGGCGGTGCATTGCCATGAATTGAGATTTGCCATAGAATGAGATGGTCCGCCTCCATCCCATTCTATTGGCTCACTTATGTCACGTGACATATTTAAACGTCAAGTATTGACGCAAACATCAGTCACAGCTAGGCTATCATAGGGAGAGGATCTCCTCTCCCTGTGAAAGCCCGATAGCGCTGTCAGCAGCGTGCCTCCCGCCAGCGCTAAGTACACCCCGCGCCCGCAGCTCTTCCCCGTCCTACGCGCCCGCAGCTCTACTCCCCCGTTAAGAATCAGGGAACGGGCTGCAGCTGCAGCTGCTTCAGGTTATGTGAGCTGGTGTTGTAAATACTGCGCATGCGCAGGTTTACGCTACTAACGTAGCCAACGCTAGGTCTACGCTAATAGCGTAGACTCTCCCCGTTCCCTGATTCTTAACGGGGGAGTAGAGCTGCGGGCGCGGAGGACGGGGAAGAGCTGCGGGCGCGGAGGACGGGGGAAGAGCTGCGGGCGCGGGGTGTACTTAGCGCTGGCGGGAGGCACGCTGCTGACAGCGCTATCGGGCTATCACAGGGAGAGGAGATCCTCTCCCTATGATAGCCTAGCTGTGACTGATGTTTGCGTCAATACTTGACGTTTAAATATGTCACGTGACATGAGTGAGCCAATAGAATGGGATGGAGGCGGACCATCTCATTCTATGGCAAATCTCAATTCATGGCAATGCACCGGCAATCAGCGACTTACAGCGGCACTGTGATATTGCACCGAACAATCTGATACTAACTGACACTTTGTGGGAATCAGTGACACTAATACAGTGATCAGTGCTAAAAATATACCTGGGAAGAGGTTAGCAATCTACGGCAATCAAAAGGTTAAATGTGTGCCTAACCAGTGTTTTTGTGTTTACTATGTGGTGCTTTCACTAAGGGATGTGCTGGATTTTATTCCCTCCTTAGCAAACAGCTAAATACACAGATACAATTTGATGTGGAGCAGTTATTTTCATAATGATTAAACGGTTCCCGACCGGCTCCTGTAGATTTATGTCGGCAGAATTGCATGGCTGGGCAAAGTGACGTATATATGTCACTTTGAAATTCCCACCGTGCAGGGAGAGGCAAGTGTAAACATGCATCTCCCCGTTCTGCTTAGTGACACTGTCACTGATTGTCTGTTCCCTGTGATCAGGAACAGCGATCAGTGACGTGTCACATGTAGCCACGCCCCCTAACAGTAAGAATCACTCCCTAGGGCACACTTAACCCCTTCAGCGCCACCTAGTGGTTAACCCCTTCCCTGAGAGTGTAATTTTCACAGTAATCAGTGCATATTTATAGCACTGATCGCTGAAAAAATGACAATGGTCCCAAAAATGTGTCAAAAGTGTCCGATGTGTCCGCCATAATGTCGCAGTCTTGATAAAAATCACTGATCGCCACCATTACTAGTAAAAAAAAATATATTAATAAAAATGCCATAAAACTATCCCCTATTTTGTAGACGCTATAACTTTTGTGAAAACCAATTAATAAACGCTTATTGCGATTTTATACGCATCGGCCTAAACTGAGCAAAAAAATGTTTTATATATATATTTTTGGGGGATATTTATTATAGCAAAAAGTAAAAAATATTGCTTTTTTTTCAAAATTGTCTCTATATTTTTGTTTATAGCGCAAAAAATAGAAACCGCAGAGGTACTCAAATACCACCAAAAGAAAGGTCTACTTGTGGGAAAAAAAGGACTTCAATTTTTTTTTGGAAAACACACCGCACAACTGCGCAATTGTCAGTTAAAGCGACGCAGTGCCAAATCGCAAAAAATGATCTGGTCCTTGGTCAGCGAAATGGTCCGGGGCTGAAGTGGTTAAAGTGAAATGTTAAAAATGTGAATTTTTTTTCTAATCTGTCAGACGAAGGACACTCCCACTAAATTTTATGATAAATGGGCATGTTGGCTGAATTTGAAGGTTACTGCAGAATTTCGTCGCTTATCTAATGCTTCTTCATAACATTCTCAGATTGTTTGCTATCTTGTATGTTATACTTTTATTTCACACTGTAATGCATGATTTCTATCCCACTTCTCTTCACTTCCCCTCTTTTTTCCCTACCCCCCCCCCTTTTTTTTTTTCTTTCCCCTTTGCCGTACAACTTACTATATATGGCAAAGTTATTAATCTGTTTATACAATGCTATCTAATGGTATTTATTGCATCTATTATGGTTTGTTACACAATGTGAATTTGTTATATTCATTATTGTTCTTCTTCAAAAATTTCAATAAAATATTTGGATTTAAAAATGTGAATTTTTTTTTTTCTTTTTTTTTTTGTGTGCGTGAACTAGAGAGAGAGGAGCCGAACTGCAGGAGTTGGGAGTAGGCAGACCCTCCCCCCGGAGGCAATCGCCATCCTTCTTCATGCCCCTGGTGGCAATGGCGGGTGTGAGGGGGCCTCCCACTCACCCCGCCCTACCTGCTCCTCTTGGGAGCCCAACTGGGGCCCAACGGGACCCCAATGGGGCAGAGGGACTCCCCCTGTGAGGGAGTGAGGGGGCCTAGCCCACCCAGCCATCCCCATAGGTCCTTCACCTCTCTTTATTTAAGGAGACCGCATGGCCAAAGTGCGTGTGTGTTAAACCAATTTCGTGTGCGTGCAAGTGTGGTGGTTTTTGTGGGGGGGGGGGCGTACTAAGCACAGGCGTACCCTGCATAGCACACCCACCGGGAGCCGGGCTGAGACCACCAAACTCAATTCACATGTAGCCGAGACTTAAAAATTTGAATTGCCTTAAACAACACCCCCCCCCCCCCCAAATAATATATACCAGACTCGTATTCTTGAAAAATGTCTGGTATGGAGGTCAAAAGGGACCCCCCCCTAAATAAGGATGTTGAGGGTCCCTCCAAATTCCATACCAGACCCTTTGTTCATAGTACTCCTACTTATTCACAAAAGAACAGTAAATGATGACACAAAACTTTGTGACCTTACATTTTTTGGGATTAAAAAAATAAAACCCCCCAAAAAGTCACAAGGTGAGATAGCCTGTGTAAAACAACTGATTATTTGCATTAGAATTGTAGATCATATTCACTTTTGCAATATGCGTGTTTCTTTTATAATAGTTACTGCACTACATAAGATATGTTGAGCTTTAGTTTGTTGCCATGGTAGGTTTATGTAAGGACATCTAAGAAATATTAGTATAAACACAGCATTCCACCTACCTACAGTATCTACCACTTTATGCAAAAAGCATAATGCAAATACTTCCGACTGAGTATAGTAGATATGACAATGGAGAAAGACAAGTAATAATGGAGACATACTTAGTTCTGCTCCTCAGCTCTGGGCTTTAGGCCTGATTCACACCTATGCATTTTTCAGATTTGCACTACAGTCCATTTAACATGGTTTCCTATGGAACATATTTTGTCAAAATGCATAGGTGAGAATCAGGCCTTATTGTCAAATTAATTTAAATATCATTTTTTTCACAACTTACCAGATTCAAAGATGCCAAATGTTATTCCCAGTGCTAGTTTTAATGTATTTCATATAAATGATTCCTAATGTAGCACCCTCTAGTGTAGGCAAATGTATTTTACTCATGGAAAAGTGAGTCTGAATCTGGGTCGGGTTATTAGAGGTCAGGCTGGATGTCTCTACAGGGCAGGTCTCTGGTATCTACCCCTGGGTCTAGAGCACAGGTAGCAAACACAAGGCCTGCTGGCCGAATCCGTCCCTCCATGCCATTTCATGTGGCACTCGCACCTCTCCTGCAGCTGCAGGAGAGCTCCAGCCCTCCTCTGGTCCTCCTCCAGACTCTTACTTTCTGCTTTCAAGCAATGCATCCAGCTTCTTCCCAGCAGCAGCATAAGGAAAGGGGTGTGCACTGTGATGTAAGGGAGAGTGGGGAACTCAACTTCTGATGGTGGAGTGGCTTTTGAAATCTAATGTCAAGGGGAGGGGATGCGCTGGACATCTAATCTTACAGATACAACCAGCCCTTTTAAAGGGCAAATATAATGCTGATTCGGCCCACGATGAAATTGAGTTTGACACTGTAACGGTCAGGGGTTAATGCTGTTACGATATTCCATTCAACCAACCCACGACAGCTTATCGACACTCCACAATCCAGCAGACAGGACCCATTGAAACGAGACACAGCTCTGTTCTCTGGTTCCAAACGGATAGCTTTTAATGACAAACTCAGGCTCTTTTTATACAGTAAAAAGCATGCTGCAGTAATTAAAGGGACAATGACACACTCCACCCACAACATCAGACAATGGGTACAAACGAGTCCCCCTCAATCCACATCTTAGACAGACATTCTGATTCCGCAATAAGCTATTCTCACCTGCTACACAATACACATTCCTTTAGTAAACATAAGTCAGACGTCTGACCTTTAGAGTGTGCTAACTCACAACACATATTATCATCAATAGAACTTTCACACAATACAGTGTTAATTAGCATCACACAATGAAATATCTTAGGAGCCAGACTTGATTAACACCTTAACAGTATGTGTCCCCACATTGAATGAATCACTCTATTGACCGGTTGGGTTCAGAATTAACCACCTGTAATATTTCAAGATATCCTGCAATACATTGTGAATTATCATTACTGTCCCATCTCATGTAATCCATGATATCATTTCTCAGTCATCCTATGCCCCTAGTGGACATAGGATGACCCTAGACCCAAGAGTCATTGGTGAAGCAGAATCAGGAGTACCCCGCATCCTACAAGAGCCTCTGGGTCCCACGGGCCATACTGTTACTGACACCCCGGTCTAGAGGCTTGGAGAAGCCTCTGGAAGTTAGTTGGCAGAGGCCTGGAGATCCTGATCTGCATACTTGAGGGAATCTGGCCAATCCTCAGATAAGGGGCCTGGTGGCAGGGTGGCTCGGTCAGCCTTTAAATATGGGTGAGCCAGGCTAGCAGGACAGTTGGGTGGTAGGTGGAGTGCTCAGGAGACTGTCCATGGCCTAGGAGGGGTCGTCTAGGTCTAAGGGGAACTTTACCTCCAGGCTGGGCTTGGGCTGGCTTAGGAAGATCCAATCACCATCACGGTTTGAACAGGATTATTGCCTGAGAGCAGTGGGAGCAAGGAGGACAGAGTGAGTACATCAGCACACTCAGGGATTCACAAGGGAAGGGACTTCCACAGCAAGCTTTCAAAAGTACAGTGCTGTGCTTTAACCCTTTTATCCTTTGCCATGGAAGAGCTTTAGAGCAGCAGCCAGGAGGGCTGGTAGTACCTGCAAGCAGTGGAGTTAGGAGCAGCTCTACAAAAGAGAGGAGATACTCCTGCATGCAGCATTTCAATGTTTGTGCTATTTTCCAAAGGGAGCTAAGAGCTCCTAGTCCATAAGGGACTTTTGCTCCTGATCCATAAATACTATTATTATGTCAAGGAAGGTGAACGGTCCAGGATCTTATCTCTGTACATAGGAAGGAAGTTGTCCCCCAACCATTGTTTTGTCAAGTTGGGCATCCCATAAATTCCTCTACCCCATCCAAGTTGTTACCCCTGATAAAACAACAAAAAAAAAAAGCCAGAGGATTGATTTCTTGTGTCTTGATCCAAATGGAAAATGCATGTTGCTTGGCTGTGCAGGAATAAGGTAGCCAGTTACCAGCAGCCCTACATTTATTTTAAAAAACAGTAGTATTACACCTTCAGCGTTTTTAGATAAATAAATTGAGCACGCTAAAGTAAACATTCCCCAGTAAACTATTTGTAATGCTTCTTCACAGGAATGCATTAACAGTGACAATGCAGTTCTCCATTCAGTCTGTTAGCTTGGAAAAGGGGAGAAAGGAGCATGCCTTGCCATCATAGGCTAGGAGGCTGTGTGTTTCTGTTGAGGTACACAGCGTAGAGAGACACACATGCAAGAGAAAAGAGGTACCCAGAAACAGGTTATCTGGGGTAGCGGTCATGGTACCAGCTTAAATTGGAGCATAGGAACATTAAAAGATAAAGAAGCTGTACAGTTAGTTAGTGAATAAATCAGCTGCTGAAAGTACGTAAAGGAGTTGTAAAGGCAGAAGTTTTTTTATCTTAATGCATTCTATGTGTAGCAGCCGCCCTAGCACTCCCCAATACTTACCTGAGCCCCATCTCTATCCAGTGATGCCCACGAGTTCCTCAGCCACACAGGACTCTCCCTCTTGATTGGCTGAGACACAGCAGTGGTACCATTGGTCAATCAAAATCAGTTAGCCAATCAGGAAAAAAAAGGGGCGAAGCCGAATGGACACATAGGACAGCGATTTGGCTCAGGTGCTGCTTACTGTGGGGGCAATCGACAGGAGGGAGGGGCCAGGAGCAGTGAAGAGGGATCCAAGAAGAGGAGGATACGGGCTGCCCTGTGCAAAACCACTATATAGAGCAGGTAAATATAATATTTCTATTATTTAAAAAAAAAAAAAAAAAACAGATTCGAAATCACTTAAAAAAAACGAACTGAACATTTAATATCGCTTTTATTACACTTTTTTTGTGAATTAATTTTATTACACAACTGTTACTCCTAATCTACTTTTATATTTAGTGCCATCTTTATTGTCACAATACAGCAGGCGATCCCCAGACAGGCAGAAGTGACCGAGTGGCTAGTTTTAGCGGCGCTTTACCAGCGTTTTTCGGCCGCTGGCAGTGTGAAAGGGCTCTAAGTTTAGGGACTTTTGGTTTCCAAGTATAAAATTCTCTGATTCTACAGAGCTATTGCTATTTCTAATGCCCCGTACACATGATCGGAAATTCCACCAGCAAAAGTCCAATGTGAGCTTTTGAACGGAAATTCTGACTGTGTGTAGGCTTCATCTGACTTTTTCTGTTGGTAATTTCCACCAGGAAAAGATTAAGAGCTGGTTCTCAAATTTTCCGGCGGAAAAAATTCCTATCGAAAAATGTGATCGTCTGTAACAATTCCGACGCGCACATTTCCGACGCATGTTTGGAAACAGTGCAAGTTTAGGAGATATTCACAGTACCTACAGGTACGCCTGTAACAGAGGTTACTACCACCTTAAAAAAAAACACAAACCATAGAAATACAGAAAAGAACAAAACCAGAGTCCAAGATTTCAATCAGCAGATTTTGTCAAGTTGTTATCCCATGAGGAGTGTTCAATAGTGGTTCTAATATAGATCTGTGAAGAAACTGTTTCCTCTAAATTCATCCAAGGTATATCCTATGTTGAGCCTTGATGAAGAACCCCATGTTGCCCCCCAAAACACAGTGACTATTTTTGTATGACTTTTTTTTACCAACAATTAAAGATTCTCAGAAGAAATAAGATCATTTAAAAGCAAAATGGAAGGATGAGGTAAGTGGAGGAGGACTGCACTAAGGTAAAGGAAGCTATTTAGGAAAAAAATTGTACCTTTACAACCCCTTTAATTTGTAAATTAAGTGTATGTGGGTTTCTGTATCATATGCCTTGAAAACCTTGATACACTATATCCACAGGCCTTCCTCTATTCAAATTACATCTCACCTTCTCATAGAATCCTCACTTCCTCTTCGTGTTCGAATTCGAATGCTGGCCTGATACTGCAAATGGACAGAAAAAGGAGGAAGAAAGAAAGAGAGGAAAAAGAAAATACTTATAAACCTTGCATTACAGCTATCTAACTGCCCATTCTCCGCAGTGTTGACAACAGGTGGGTCCCAAAAAAAACTGTATAAAGAAAAAAAGAAATGAGAAGCATACGATTGTACAATATATATATCTTAAGGTATCAATACAATTTTCTGGATTATATACAACCTCCAAGGTCGGGATTGAGGCTGTACGCTCAGACCTAAACGCAAAGTCTCCCTTCCTCCCAAAGAGTCCTGAAATATAAGTGCTGAGAAGCAACAATCTATGCAAGAAATATTTAAGCACAAATTCTGACATTGTTATCTTGCAAAGTAAAGGTGCAGAACACTGTCTCTAGCGGTCAGTGCGCTGGTACTGCAGCAGTCCGAAAATCCAAAGGTGAAGAAATAGCAGTAAAGGGAGGTGAGGAAAAAAAATAGTTCTTTCCCTTGCGGGATCTTCCGATACTGAAATCAGGTTTGACAAAATCCCACCCTAACTGACTGAATCTACCCTTCCCAAGAGTCCTTCACACAAATGTCCGCGTGGATCTGGAAGAGCAGGGAGAAAAAAAAATAGAAAGGAAAAAATAAATAAAGTGGGGCATACTTGTCCGTAACATCCCTTTGAGTGGGTGTGCATGTCAGTCAGTACAATCTCCGACGTCCATAGAGGACGGCATGCCTTAGGTTGAGAGAGCGGTGAGTTGAGAAAATGAGTCTCAATATACGTACTCACCAGTTCCTCAAAGTTCCTCTGCAGCGCCAGGCTCACAGGACGCACCCCGACCAGGACGCCTCTTCTTCTTCCTGGTTCCAGGGACCCGGGATCCCCCAAAACCTTGCTGCTCGGGGAAACGTGGCTCGAAAAGGTGGTCGGGCAGGTCGCCGCCATTTGTCTGCTCGACCAGAACTCAGGATCGGATGCGTCCTCCGCTCCGGCAGGGAGGTAATTTAGGATCCGGGCTGGGGAAGCTTTCACATCGAGCCGATGGGATTTCCTCAACTTGTCCCAGTTGATTAAGATGGGAGGCCTTCCCTCAGAAATGGTGGTTCTGCTGAATTGGCACGCAGAGGGGCGGTTGCTCGCTCGTTTGGTGCGAAATCCCAGTGCACGTCTCACGCAGGGGAGGGTAGCTTCTCCCAGTTAGGAACTTGTTCGGACAAGTTGCAGGCGCGTACTAGGCCGCACTCCCAATCTCAGCGATGCGAGGTTAACTTCCTCGTTGCTGGACAATTCAAGTACACAACACCGGACACTTCCCGCTCCTAAATAAATTGCTACTTACTTTTCTTTGTTGCCAACGGTAACAGCCGGATCCCGGACGAGCCCCCACGTGTAGCGCTACTAGACATGTGCAAAAGGAAAAAATTTGTTTTGTTTCGTTTCGTTTTAATTCGTTATTTAATTAATTTCGTTAAGTTAAATTTGTTAAATTTGTTAAATTTGTTTTCGGAATTCGATCGTTTTCGATAAAAATTCGAAAAACGCGGTCGAATTTAGATCGTTTTCGACCTAATTCAAAACCCGGTTGAATTCGATCATTTTCAACCGAATTCGAAAAGATTTCTACCGGATTCGATAATGTTTCTACCGGATTCGAATTCGATCATATTTTGATATTTGATATTTCGACAGAATGCAACAATATTTCATCCGCTATTGTTAATATTTCAACCAAATTCGATGATATTTCAACCGGATTGGAAATAATTTCAACCGGATTTGAAATTATTTCAATTGGATTGAAAATTATTTCAACCGGATTGGAAATTATTTCAACCGAATTGGAAATTATTTCAACCGAATTGGAAATTATTTCAACCGAATTGGAAATTATTTCAACCGAATTGGAAATTATTTCAACCGAATTGGAAATTATTTCCACTGGATTGGAAATTATTTCAACCGGATTTGAAATTATTTCTACCGGATTGGAAATTATTTCAACCGAATTGGATTTTTTTTTAACCGGATTTGAAATTATTTCAACCGGATTTGAAATTATTTCAACCGGATTTGAAATTATTTCAACCGGATTGGAAATTATTTCAACCGGATTGGAAATTATTTCCACCGGATTTGAAATTATTTCAACTGGATTGGAAATTATTTCAACTGTATTGGAAATTATTTCAACCGAATTTGAAATGATTTCTACTGGATTTGAAATTATTTCCACCGGATTAGAAATTATTTCTACCGGATTGGAAATGATTTCAACCGAATTTGAAATTATTTCAACCGGATTTGATTGTATGTATTTGTATTTGTATTATTGTATTTGATTACATTCTATTAAATTATATTCTGTTCTTTACTATTCTTTGATTTTCATTCTATTGTTTTATTATTTTATATTCTATTTTATTGTATTCTTTTTTAGAAATCGATTTATATTTTTTAGATTTTGATTCAAACTTGCTTTCAATTTTCATTCAAATTTGTTTTCGATTCGAATTCTTTTCGAATTCGATTCGAATATAATTTTTTTCGAATTCTTTTCGAATTCAATTCGAATTCTTTTCGAATTCGATTCAAATTTTTTCGAATTCGAATTTCGTTCGCGTTTTTCCGAATTTGTTTAAATTCGTTAATTTTGTAATTCGGAAATTCGGATGCATCCGAATTTCCGAATAATGAAAAATTTGTCCGAATTCGAATTCGTAACGAAACAAAATGCACATGTCTAAGCGCTACCCTATTCAGGAGCCGCTGAGTATAAGTGGGATCAGCGTGTTGTGTTACCTGGCAGATGTCTAGGGGTGATACTTGTGAGTTGAAACAGAGAGCGAATGTCCAGTCTTTAGTTGGGTTTTCTTCAATGCTTTATTCCAAGGCCCAACATGGCCTTCATCAACATGGTAGAGAACAGGAAAGGTTGATGAGCAGAGAGAGAGAGAGCTTGAGTATCAGGCCTTGGATATGAAGAAGAAAGGGAGCAGTCTTGCCCTCTGCAATGATGAACTCAGTGCGTCGCCACTTCAGTTGGAATGGGTAAAGTGCCCCCGGACAGACCCCTGCCACAGGCCTGGCAGCCGGAACGTCACTTGCAAATGTTGGGAAGCCCAGGCCTGGCTCGGGTCTCTGTCACAGGCCTAGTACTTGAGTGAGCGTTAAATTGAAATGAGCGAGTCCTCCCAATAGATTTAGTTAGCCCTATTGGATCACCTGCCTTAGGGTTCTCCTCAAGCCGATCCCCCACCGTACAGCTCCCAGCCTGGGATCCTTTCAGAAAAGGTTTGGGCCCCAGCAGCTACTGGCATCCCTCTCTATGTCAGAGTAGAGCTCCACATGGTGCGCAACTTCGGCCAGATAGGCCACGGCTGCGGGGTCCATGGATGCGCGCACCCTGAAGGTGGGCGCCGCACCTGGAACTCGGACCCCGCAGAAAGCAAAAACGGCCCTCAGGCCAAGGCGGCTGCCCCAGATATAGCGAGGGAACCAACACCTCTGATTGGCTGCTGAGGAAAATGTGTCCGCCAGAACCCCTCTAGCGCCATCTGCCGCCCAGGGCTGGAAACACCCCTGGAACGCAGACCGACCCACAGGACAGTTCTGCGAATGACAGCAGCCTAAATTTGACAAATTGTGAATGGGAGCCACGTAACTCTTCCATTTCCCACTAACTTTAGCGTAACGCCCCTACAGAAAGTAAGGTAGCACTACATGTCTGCAGCCTCTGACATCTCCTCCTGTACCATGTCCGCAGCTTCTGAAATGTTCTCCTGTACTATGTCCGAGCCTCTGACATGTCCTTCTGTTCCATGTCCATAGCCTCTGACTTCTCCTCCTGTACCATGTCCGCAGCCTCTGACATATCCTTCTGTACCATGTCCGCAGCCTCTGTCATCTCCTTCTATACCATGTCCGCAGCCTCTGACATGTCTTCCTGTATCACGTCCGCAGCCTCCGACATGTCCTCCTGTACCATGTCCACAGCCTCTGTCATAATTTTTTTTGTGCTTTTCATGTGGTACAGCAGCCCATTCAAATGAATGGGCTGCCGTGCCCTAGAAAATGCGGGACGCACGGCCCACACTGGTGTGAACCTAGCCTAAAATAAAAAAGATTGTATACTTACTTGCTCTTTGCAATAATATTACACAGAGTGGTCTCTTATCTTTTTTTCTGGAGTTCCCCACTGGTGCTGTCTGCTGATCTTCTCCTGCATGTGCCCCCCAGTAAGCCTTGTGCTAAGGGGGCACCCATGCAGGCGTGCTCCCAAGCCAGGCTGTGTGCATCTATAGACACACACAGCATGGTTTTGCCACCCCCCCTGCTCCTTCCTCACAGGATTTGTCTGACAGCAACAGTAGCCAATGGCTCTGGTGAGACTAGGAAGAGGGAACAGTAGGGCTGCAGATAGAACAGCACTGGATTGGTGGATAAGTTACATAAGTGTTTAGTGATGGGGGGGAGGGGCTGGGGGTCCTGGAACAGTCAGTGGGGTGTTTATTTACCTTAACATAGGGATTCACTGTGGTTTTTAACCCAGCAGTTTTCTTATGGGAAACACTGCGATGGAGCACACACGGTCAGGATCCCTGACCAAAGCTCCCATGGCAGTTTTCCTGTCGGGAAACCTGGTTATGTGTAGGGGGAAATCTCTACCGATCAGGTTCTCGGTTTTCTCCTCGGGTTTCCCGGCAAACGTTTTACCGCCGGGAATGCCGTATGTGTGCACGAGGCTTAAGATAATTGGCCTGTATTTTGGGTACAAATCTGTGTTTACTAAAACCAGCAACTTGGTCTATAAACTATAGTACAAAGCACCAATAAAATAACTTGTTTTCTGTTTGCTGCCCTTTCCATTTTTTACAGCATATTACGTTAAGCAAAGTCATATTTATTTTATTTAAAAGATAAGCTTGCTCTCAGTTTAATTAGTCCTTACAGCAGTGATACCCAGGGAATGGAATTGGTTTCACACACTAGCTTCAGAATGACCTTTTTAATATTGCATGTGCCAGCCTGTCTACCAGGGACATGCAGTCAGGGGAGGGAAGTAAGGCAGAGCCTCACCTGCCATGAATAGAAAAAAAAAAAAGATTGAGCTTCGAGGATTCGATGACCTGGGGTCACAGAGACTCGTCAGAAGCACTGAGCTTAATGGACAGCTTGAAGCTTTGGTAAAGCACCATTGGAACAAGCTGTCCAATTAAAATGCTGCAGTGGTGGCACGTCTCTCACTGCAGTGTCATAGAAGGGGGCATGTGTCTAAAAGACAAATGCTCCCTTTCAGCCCAGCCCTCTTAAAGGGGTTGTAAAGGAAAATGTTTTATTTAAAAAAAATAACAAACATGTTATACTTACCTCCACTGTGCAGCTCGTTTTGCACAGTGTGGCCCCTATCCATCTCTTCTGGGGTCCCTCGGCGGCTGTCTCTGGTCCTCCCCACAAGAGCTCCATACATTCATGCTGGCGCGCACCCGTGATACAGCTGACGGCCATAGAAGGGGTTAAATGTGTAGCCTAGTGAGTGATTCTAACTGTAGGGGGAGGGGACTGACTGGGGAGGTGACCGATCTGTGTCCCTATGTACAAGGGACACAGCATCGGTCTCCTCTCCCTGACAGGATGTGGATCTCTGTGTTTACACACAGAGATCCAGGGTCCTGCTCAGTTACTGGGCAATCGCACGCGCATCGTGTTCCCAGTAACGCAGGCATGTGCCAGCCTGTCTACCAGGGACATGCAGTCAGGGGAGGGAAGTAAGGCAGAGCCTCACCTGCCATGAATAGAAAAAAAAAAAAGATTGAGCTTCGAGGATTCGATGACCTGGGGTCACAGAGACTCGTCAGAAGCACTGAGCTTAATGGACAGCTTGAAGCTTTGGTAAAGCACCATTGGAACAAGCTGTCCAATTAAAATGCTGCAGTGGTGGCACGTCTCTCACTGCAGTGTCATAGAAGGGGGCATGTGTCTAAAAGACAAATGCTCCCTTTCAGCCCAGCCCTCTTAAAGGGGTTGTAAAGGAAAATGTTTTATTTAAAAAAAATAACAAACATGTTATACTTACCTCCACTGTGCAGCTCGTTTTGCACAGTGTGGCCCCTATCCATCTCTTCTGGGGTCCCTCGGCGGCTGTCTCTGGTCCTCCCCACAAGAGCTCCATACATTCATGCTGGCGCGCACCCGTGATACAGCTGACGGCCATAGAAGGGGTTAAATGTGTAGCCTAGTGAGTGATTCTAACTGTAGGGGGAGGGGACTGACTGGGGAGGTGACCGATCTGTGTCCCTATGTACAAGGGACACAGCATCGGTCTCCTCTCCCTGACAGGATGTGGATCTCTGTGTTTACACACAGAGATCCAGGGTCCTGCTCAGTTACTGGGCAATCGCACGCGCATCGTGTTCCCAGTAACGCAGGCATGTGCCAGCCTGTCTACCAGGGACATGCAGTCAGGGGAGGGAAGTAAGGCAGAGCCTCACCTGCCATGAATAGAAAAAAAAAAAAGATTGAGCTTCGAGGATTCGATGACCTGGGGTCACAGAGACTCGTCAGAAGCACTGAGCTTAATGGACAGCTTGAAGCTTTGGTAAAGCACCATTGGAACAAGCTGTCCAATTAAAATGCTGCAGTGGTGGCACGTCTCTCACTGCAGTGTCATAGAAGGGGGCATGTGTCTAAAAGACAAATGCTCCCTTTCAGCCCAGCCCTCTTAAAGGGGTTGTAAAGGAAAATGTTTTATTTTTTAAAAATAACAAACATGTTATACTTACCTCCACTGTGCAGCTCGTTTTGCACAGTGTGGCCCCTATCCATCTCTTCTGGGGTCCCTCGGCGGCTGTCTCTGGTCCTCCCCACAAGAGCTCCATACATTCATGCTGGCGCGCACCCGTGATACAGCTGACGGCCATAGAAGGGGTTAAATGTGTAGCCTAGTGAGTAATTCTAACTGTAGGGGGAGGGGACTGACTGGGGAGGTGACCGATCTGTGTCCCTATGTACAAGGGACACAGCATCGGTCTCCTCTCCCTGACAGGATGTGGATCTCTGTGTTTACTGGGCAATCGCACGCGCATCGTGTTCCCAGTAACGCAGGCGGGTGAGCGCCCCCTAGCGGCTTTAAAAGATGAGGACGTCATGTGACGTCCTGTCAGAACAATTGAGCTACTGTGCTGCCGTCAATTGATGGGGGCCGATAGCTGAGTGGTTAACTGCAAGGAAAAAGCATGGGTTTATGGGTATAAGATTTACTCACAATCCCATGTTTTTCTCACACAGTTAAGAGAGAGAAATAGAATCTGCTGCTGCTGAAATCAGCTAAATTAATCAAGCTAAATCATATATGTTATAACATAATGCATTATTTATGTATTTACTGTGAAATTACTTGTTGGAAGATATAACTTCAAACTTCAGTAATTTGTCCGTTAAGCCCCCTTCTTGAGTACAGTATTTTAAAATATAGTAAATTACCTTAAAAACAATATATAATAATTACTTGTATATTACTTACTTATGGTAATTCACCACTTGTCACCCAGGCCAATTCTGACGCTTCTCTCCTACATGTAGAAATCATATTTTTGTGGCAAAAAAATTACTCAGACCCCCCCAATAAAAAAATAAAAAAAAGGAAAGTTAGCCCGATATTTTTTATTTTGTATAATGTGTAAGATGATGTTACACAAAGATACCAAACATGTCAAACTTTAAAATTGCGCACACTCATGTAATGGCGCCACACTTCGGTACTTAAAGAGGAGCTCCACCCGCATTTTTTTTTTTTCAAAGTCGGCAGCTACTAACAGTGTAGCTGCTGACTTTGAATAAGGACACTTACCTGTCGTACTTGTACTCCCGCAAATAGCCCCGATACCCAAATAGAATACTTGAGCTGCCCACCCCCCGCCGCCGCCGCAATGAAAGCCGCCGCCGCATGGTTAAAGCGTGCGGGAACATCACAGCTTTCAATTGAATAGCTGTAGTTTTCCCGCCGCGTATAGACAGACACTCCCCCTTTTGCCCGGGATTGGATGGGTGATCTGTCCAATCCCGAGCAAGGGGGAGTGTCTGTCTATACGCAGCCGGGAAAACAGCTATTCAAATGAAAGCTGTGATGTTCCCCGGGTGGCAGCGGCGGCTGCTAGGTATGGGGTACATGGATGGAGGGACATGGCTGCGGGGACATGGCTGCATTTGGGGACACATTTTAAAAAAGTATCGGTATTCGGTATCGGCGAGTACATGAAAAAAAAGTATCGGTACCTGTACTCGGTCCTAAAAAAGTGGTATCGGGACAACCCTAGTTACATGTTTAGCGTTACAGAGGAGGTCTAGTGCTAGAATTATTGCTCTCGCTCCAACATTTGCAGCGTATGTAACCTCTGATACTAGCCAGTGTCTCACCAGCCACGGACCTCACTGCACGTCCCTGCTGACTGCAGATTTTCAGCATTAGACTACTTGTCTTTGTGAAAATATTTAGTATTTGTATCAGGAGCGGTGCGTCCATAGGGACGCCGGAGCGCCGCCCCCTCTCGCTCTCTCACAGCCACTAAAATATACAGATTCATGCATTGTATGGCTGTGTGGAAGTGCCCTGAGGCTGTAGTCGGCTTCCTTAAGCTTATCCCCGGGACGTACTGGCGGTGCGTTCCTTGGATAAGACAGGCGTCTCAGCCAATCAGTAACCTGATTGGCTGAGCGTCATCGAGGGCGCGACGAGGGACATCATGGTACAATAGAAGCCATAAAGATAAGTGCCAGGGGGGGGCATTTTACTGGGCACATTGGCTACAATTTGCGGGGCACAGTGGCGACAATTGTGGGGCACAGTGGCGACAATTGGGAGCACAATGGCTACAATTGCGGGGCACAGTGGCAAAAATTGCGGGGCAGAGTGGTGACAATTGATGGCACAGTGGTGACAATTAATGGCATGGCATAGTGGTGACAATTAAAGGCAAAGTGGTGACAATTGATGGCACAGTGGCTGTTTGATGGCATGGCACAGTGACTGCGTTTGATGGCATGGCATAGTGGTGACAATTGATGGCACAGTGGCTGTGTTTGATGGCATGGCACAGTGACTGCATTTGATGGCATGGCACAGTGGTTGCGTTTTGATGGCATGGCACAGTGGCTGCAATTTGATGGCATGGCACAGTGGTGACAATTGATGGCACGGTGGTTGCGTTTGATGGCATGGCACAGTGGTTGCGTTTGACGGCATGGCACAGTGGCTGTGTTTGATGGCATGGCACAGTGGCTGCATTTGATGGCACAGTGGCTGTGTTTGATGGCACAGTGGCTGCATTCGATGGGCACAGTGAGGCTGCAATTGTTTTTTTTTTTCGTTTGCGCCCCCCCAAAAATTTTGAGCACAAGCCGCCACTGATTAGTATATACTTCTCGCTTAATCCAGCCTGTGCTGGGTTTCCGAATGCTGCTGTTTGGTTACAGATTAGTTCAAGTCTATTTCCAGTGCCAATAGTCAGAGTATAATTTTCACATAACATAAATCATTTCAGAACAACTCTGCACCAAAATCTAAACTTACTGTCCCATTAGGACCCGGCTACAATAAAAACAGTCAGGTTTCACCTATCATGTTCTGCTTTTACGGGTATTTAATTCTTACCAGCTGTAGTCTTGAAGCATACATAGACGTTTGTCTGTTTTGTGTGAATATTTTACACAAATGGTCTCGTTTCACACTATTGTTTGCTTTTAGCTGACTAAAGTCCAAAACCAAATGCACAACTACTTTTGTAATGAAATAGACTGTAACAGATAGGTAATTGCTTGCTTTGCTTCTGTTATGCACCCAGTAGGGGGCACTAAATCATTTGCTATTGATGTTCTGTATTAACAATGGCTAACATCATGTTCCACGTTAGATATTTATAGAGGTTAATTTTGGAGCTAGCTGAAGAGTTTTGCAGGGCAACTGTATATTAAGCATAGTATAGTAAATAAAAATGAAGGTCGCTTTCACACTGCCGCACTATGGTTTTCTGCAGCACAGGGTACCCGCATTTTTTTGTGCGGGTTACCCGCGGTTTCCCATAGACCTCTAATTTTGTCCTGCTTCTCTATGTGCTTTCTGAAAGTGCACCAAAAGTCCTGCATGCTGCATCTTTAGTACGCCTTCAGAAAAGGGTTACGGTGTTAATACTACTACTACTACTACTACTACTAAATTATTAAATAAATATAAAATACAGAAATAAATCAAAATAATCATAAATAAATACAATAAATTAATAGTATGTAATAATAAATAAATAATTCCTAACCTTAACCCCTAACCCTTAAAAAAAATTAATAATAATAAATAACTTTACTAAACACTCTAACCCTAACACAATATAAACAAATAAATTATAATTGTTGTTGTTACTATTATTATTATTTTCGCGTAAGCGTGTTTAATAATTTAATAATTATTTAATTTTTTGGGTGTTTATTATGATTATTATTAACAATAATAATTTATTTAATATATTTTGTTAGGGTGGTGGTGTTGTTCAGTCGTTTAGTCATGGCCGACTCATTGTGACTTCATGGACCATAGGGCACCAGGCTTTTCTGTCCTCCACTGCCTCCCGAAGCTTGCTTAAAGCGGAGGTTCACCCAAAAAACATTTATATCATACCAACTTCTTTAGACTTGTAACATGTACAGTCCGCAAATTATTATTTAATTTTTTTAGGCTGTACATACCTTGTAATGTATATTTCCAATCCGGCTTCCGGGTACTTCTCCCGCGAGAGTAGGAGTTTCTATTCTGAGGAGGCATGTCATCTGGGAGGTCGCCCAGATGATTGACGTCTTTTCAGAAAAAGTTCCCCACTGGCAGATAAGGCCCCCCGTTTTGCGTAGGCGCATCCGAGTCACGGCATTTCCGAAAAAAGCCAAACATGCAGAGCTGCTAGTTGGCTCTATACGGTGCCTCCTCAGAATAGGAACTCCTACTCCTGCGGGGAGAAGTACCCGGATACCGGATTGGAAATATACATTACAAGGTATGTACAGCCTGAAAAAAAAAATTGCGGACTGTACATGTTACAAGTCTAAAGAAGTTGGTCTGATATAAACGTTTTTTGGGTGAACCTCCGCTTTTACTTCATGTTCATTGTTTTGATGATTCTATCCATCCATCTTGTTTTCTGTCATCCTTTTCTTTTTCCATCCATGCTTCCCAGCACCAGGGTCTTTTCCAATGAGTCCTCACTTTGCATTAGGTGGCCAAAGTATTTGAGTTTCAGCTTCAGGATCTGTCCATCCAGGGAATATTCAGGTTTGATTTCCTTCAGGATTGACTGGTTTGATCTTCTTGCCATCCAAGAGTCTTCTCCAACACCATAGTTCAAAAGCATAAGGCCCCTTTCACACGGACGGATAGAATGGTGCTTTTAGCTGCGGATTTTACCGCAGCTAGAAGCACACAATGCTTTCCTATGACATCATTCACACACTACAGTTACCTGCGGTTGTGTTCCCCGTGGTTTTGTGCGGATAGAAAAAATAGAACTGGATACGTCCAGCTGTGAAATCCCACAGCTATCGGCACATAACCGCAGGTAATCGCAGTGTCAGCTGCGTTTGGTATTAATCTTGAGGGGGAACTGCATGCCAAATTTCAAATAAAAAAATGGCATGGGTTCCCCCTACAGGAGCATACCAGGCCCTTGGGTCTGCTATGGATTTTAAGGGGAACCCCGTACACCGAAAAAACTGCGTGGGGTTCCCTCAAAATCCCTACGAGACACGTACCTGAGCAGCAGCCCGGCCGTTCAGGAAAGGGGGTGGGGACGAGCGAGCGCCCCCCCTCCTTAACCGTGCCAGGCCGCATGCCCTCAACATGGGGGGCTAGGCGCTTTGGGGCAGGGGGGTGACCTGTTGCCCCCCCACTCCAAAGCACCTGTCCCCATGTTGATGAGGACAGGGCCTCTTTCCGACAACCCTGGCCGTTGGTTGTCGGGGTCTGCGGGAGGGGAACTTATCGGAATCCGGGAGTCCCCTTTAATAAGGGGGCTCCCAGATCCCAGCCCCCCAACCTAGGTGAATGAGTATGGGGTACACACTACACAAGATTTTTTAGTCAGCTCCGGGGGCCCCCCTCTTTTCTTTAGCTCTTTTACAAGGGGGGCAAGGGGGGCCTGCTTCTTCATTGTCTTCTGCGGGGGTCCCGGTCTTCGCCGTCTGGTTCTCTTCCACTGCGGGGGGGGGCGCTTTCTTCTTTAGCTCTTTTACAGCGGCCCCCTCCTGGGCTTCTACAACGTCTTCGGGGGGGTGTCCCGGTCTTCGCTTGTCCCCACCCCCTTTCCTGACCGGCGGGCTGCTGCTCGGATACGGGTCTGGTATGGAGTCTTGAATTCCAGCAAAACATAAACATGCTTTTAGCTGCGGTAAAACAGCCGTTGGTGTCAAAGGGGCCTAAATTCTTTGGCATTCAACCTTCCTTATGGTCCAACTTTCACAACCATAGGGTGATGTCTCTGCTTTTTATAATGTCTAGGTTTGCCATTGCTTTTCTCCCAATTAGCAAGCGTCTCTTAATTTCATGGCTACAGTCACCGTCTGCCTTGATCTTGGAGACTAGGAAGATAAAATCTGTCACTGTTTCTATTTCTTCTCCTTCTATTTGACATTTATTTGGAATTTATTATTATATGATTTTTAATTATTATAATTTTTTTTCCATTTAAGCAGAAAATCGTGCAAAAACCCGCGAAAAATGCGTGTATGCATACACAAAAATGCACAAATGCTGTGTTTTCATTAATTTCAATAAGAAAAAAACACGCAAATCCTGCCCAATTTGAGCTACAAAAAAAGCTCCAGATCTTTTTGGAGTTTTAGGCATTTGGCTTCAGGTGACTTGGTGTGAAGATGTGAACCATCTCCGTAGAGAATAATTGATTTTTTTCTCCTCCAGTATTTTGGAAATTCCAGCTTGTAAATGGGGCCTTAAAGATCTTTTAAAGGGAACCTTTAGAAAAATGAACGATGCTAACTACTTCTGAAAATAGTAGTTATCTGGGTATCATGCAGAACCAATGCCTTCCATATTGTGTAAGTCCAGGAACAGATATACAA
Organism: Rana kukunoris; assembly: GCA_029574335.1. Taxonomy (NCBI): domain Eukaryota; kingdom Metazoa; phylum Chordata; class Amphibia; order Anura; family Ranidae; genus Rana; species Rana kukunoris. The sequence continues at coordinate 143,866,231 of CM056050.1, read as the reverse complement.
ATAAAAAGCTCTTTCACCTAAAGTAGAACTTAAGACAAAATGTGTTGTTTTCTTTTCATTTTGGAATGAGTAATGCCTTGTACACACGATCGGATTTTTCATCGGGATAAATTCCGTTCAAGCTGTCTTGCATACACACTGTCACACCAAATTCCGACCGTCAAGAATGCGGTGACGTACGACACTAGGATGAGCCGAGAAAAATTAAGTTCAATACTTCCGAGCACGCATTAACTTGATTCTGAGAATGCGTGTTTTTTTCTCTGTCGGAGTTCCCTACAGACGAACAGAATTTCTGATGGAATTTTTTTCTGTTGGTAAAAAAAAGAGAACATGTTCTCTTTACTGTCCCGTAGCCAAAAAAGGAAGTGAGAGGAAATCCCTCCAAAGTGAGGGAATCATGGGGTGTGACCTGGGTCACCAGTCCCCATTGGAAGACTTCCATTGTCTTCCTGTTCTGGTGACAACCCAAAATGTGTGATTTTCTTCATTTTCACTTTTGGTGATAGTGGTCACCATGATAAATTGAGAGAGTGAATTTCCCACATCAAGCAATAAAACCTCTATCCAAAATTAGAATAAAAAGTCTTGCCTTTATACTTTAAATGTATACTTTTTCTGGACTGGTGACATAGAAAGTAAATATTTAAAGATGTTGTAAAGGTTCATGCTTTTTCACCTTAACCTCCCTGGCGGTATTCACGTGTGTGGCACGGGGTGGGATTTTCAAGCTACGATCGGTAACCCCGTGCCACACACGCGCTTGCCTCGCTGGATGCAGAAAAAAGTTTACTTACCTTTTCTCTGCGATCCAGCGATGAATCTCCGCAGTACACGGCGGGCGGATGTCCACCTGATGCTGTGTGTTCCGCCGATTCCCTTCCCTGCGAGCGTCGCGACGTAGGGGGGGGAACGGCGCCAAATTTAAAAAAGTAAACAAACACTATACATACAGTACACTGTAATCTTATAGATCACAGTACTGTATGTAAAAAATACACACCCCCCATGTCCCTAGTGGTCTGCCCTGTACACTACATGTCCTTTTATATAATAAAAACTGTTCTTTCTCCCTGCAAACTGTAGATTGCCCATAGCAACCAAAAGTGTCCCTTTATGGCAAAAATTGTTTTAGAGCAGCTAAAAAACAGCGATAATAAATCAGAATCACTTGCAGAATTTAGCGATAGCGATTTATGGGGAAATTCGTCATAAAAAAAAAAAAAATAATGACAGCAAAAATTCTGCAACTGAGCAAATTTCAGTGATTTTGATTTGATTACATTATTGAATAATTTTTACTATAATTATATTATTATTTGTTATCATTTTTTATAATTATTTATTATATTATAATTTTTAATAAGAAAAAAAAAAAAAAATCATACCCGGGATGCCTACTAGACTCTTGTTTGGATAGATTTCAGTGATTTATTCCTAAGAATTACAAGCCTACAGTATAAAACGCCAAATTCCCTTGCAAATAATGGTACCGCTTTTAGCACCTAAAATCTGAAAGAATCCTACCGCCAGGGAGGTTAATGCATCCTATGCATTAAGGTTAAAAAACATCAGACGATTACCGCCCCCCCCCCCCCCCCCCTAGCCCCCAGTTTTACTTACCTGAGCCCTGGAAAGTCCTGTGTCGCGAACTTACTCGATCGTTGCCTGGGCTTCTCGGCTCTTCATTGGATAGATTGATAGCAGCACAGCCATTGGCTCATGCTGCTGTGAATCAAATCCAATGACATGGGCGCCGGACTCAGGAGTGTGCCCACAAGCTAACCCCCTTGGGAGAGAGCTTATTTATTAAATAAAACGTCTATTTGTAAGAAACAATTGGTCACTTATGACAATCAGATTTTACATTTTTAGTTGCTTACTAGTTGCATCCGTGAGTAATAGTCTGCCGGGATGAAAATAATAAAACACTATGCACTGACATACAGAATGGGTTTATCTTGTAGTTCACAGCCCTTCAAAATTTTTGCTCCGACTGTGCCCATGACAATGCTGTACAGTTGCCGTTCGGAAAATCCCCCATAATCCTCTGCATGAAACAGCAGGCTATGTGTAGTAAAAGAATAGAGAGGGGGCGTGATAGGGATAATAAATCTGAAACATTTGTATCTTTACCCCCTCTCTCTCCACTAGGTCAAGGACTGCAGAACAGTGGGTGCTTTGTGTACCCCATTGGAGCTGAGGCAGCCAAGCACATGATAAGGAGTAGTCAGACTGTGACAAAACTAGAAAGGCATGTCAGATAGGGCAGCATTGATACAGACACTCATTCTTCTGCAGCACCACAAACCAGTGAGTGTAGCTTTACAAGCACAGTCACCAGTATTTGACTGGTCTGCAGGCATAGGCTCTGTTACATGCTGTAACTAGTAATGGAAGGCCTACTTCACCATAAAATGAATGCAGTGCTTTCACCCAAAGAAGCTGTCGCATACCTCCCAACTTTTTGAGATGGGAATGAGGGACACCTTGCAGATCTGAGTTGTTGAGCGGGGGGGTTCCGCAGATCGGAGTTGTTGAGGGGGGGGGGGGTTTCCGCAGATCGGAGTTGTTGAGCGGGGGGGGGGGGTGGGGGGGGTTCCGCGGATCGGAGTTGTTGAGGTTGGACTGCTGGATTTACCGTGAAACGCGGTAATCGCGTGCAGGGGAGGGACGCATAATCGCGGGATTTACCGCGAATCTCGGGACATTACCGTGATCACGGGACCGCAGGATTTTCCCGCGAAATCCGGGACTGTTGGGAAGGTATGCTGTCGCTTCCCGGGTCCCCTGTTTCCTGTGCCCATGTCTCTGCAAGGAGCAACACAAACTCTGACACACCTAGACTGAAGGGGGAATAGTTATTGCAAATATACTATATTACCATAAGTATTGGGACACCTGCCTTTACATGCAGATGAACTTTAATGGCATCCCCAGTCTGAGTTCGTAGGGTTCAATATTGAGTTGGCCCACCCTTTGCAGCAATAACAGCTTCAACTCTTCTGGGAAGGCTGTCTACAAGGTTTAGGAGTGTGTCTATGGGAATGTTTGACTATTCTTCCAGAAGTGCATTTGTGAGGTCAGGCACTGATGTGGATGAGAATCCACACCATAATCCCCCTTCTACCAAATGATTTGGACCAGTACACAAAGCAAGGTTCATAAAGACATTGATGAGCGAGTTTGGGGTGGAGGAACTTGACTGGCCTGCACACAGCTCTGACCTCAACCCGATAGAACACGTTTGAGATGGATTAGAGCGGAGATTGCGACCCAGACCTTCTCGTTCAACACCAGTGCCTGACCTCACAAATGCGCTTCTGGAAGAATGGTCAAACACTCCTATAGACACACTCCTAAACATTGTGGGACAGCCTTCCCAGAAGAGTTAAACCTGTTATAGCTGCAAAGGGTGAGCCAACTCAATATTGACCCCAAGGACTAAGACTGGGATGCCATTAAAAGTCATGTGTGTGTAAAGGCAGGTGTCAAAATACTTATTATTGTATATAATATTGTATATACAGTACCCCAACAGTTTAAGGTCCACTTGCTTTGCTGTTTGATCTGAATTCAGATCGCTCTTCAGGCAGCAAAAGACAGGTGGTAAGTAGGTGTTGTATCGCCTCCTCATTGCCTGTTTTAGCCCTTTAACCTTCTGAGCGGTATTCCCGAGCCTGGTTCGGGGTGAAATTTCAGTACTATTAGCGGTACCCCGAGCCAGACTCGGGATCGCATTGCAGTATCCAGGCAGGGAGTTACTTACCTTGTCCCCTGGATCCTGCGATGCCTCCCCGCTGTGTAAGCGAGCTGTCTCCTCGCTTGATTCACACAGTGCCTGAGTGCCGCCAAGCTCCGTTCCCTGTGACGTTGCGAGGCACGGGCGCCAAATTCAAAAAAGTTAAAACATAGACTGTATAGATACAGTACACTGTAATCTTACAGATTACAGTACTGTATAAAAAAATGACACACCCCCTTTGTCCCTAGTGGTCTGTCCAGTGTCCTGCATGCACTTTTATATTATAAATACTGTTCTTTCTGCCTGGAAACTGGAGATTGTCCATAGCTACCAAAAAGTGTCCCTTTATGTCAAAAGTGGTTTTAGACCAGCTAGAAAACAGCGATAATAAATTCGAATCACTTGCAGAATTGAGCGATAGGGAATTGTGGGGAAATTCGTCATAAAAAATAAAAGTAATGATAGCGACAATTCTGCAACTGAGCAAATTTCAGTGTTTTTGATTTGATTACATAATTGAATAATTTTTTTAAATTATTATTATATTATTATTTGTTATAATTATTTATAGTTATTTATTATATTATAATTTATGATTTTGTGTTTCAAACTTTATCATACCCGGGATGTCTACTAGACTCTTGTTTGGACAGATTTAAGTGAGTTATTCCTAAGAATTACAGGCCTACAATATAAAACGCCAAATTTCCATGCAAAATAATGGTACTGCTTTCAGCATCAAAAATCTGAAAGAATCATACCGCCAGAGAGGTTAAACACTGGACAAGTGTTCTGCAACCGCACGCATTGTGTGACAGGGGGTATAATTCCTGCTGCAGGTGCAGCAAGTGTACACCATGGCAAAGGGGAGCAGCTGAGGGGTGGTAAAAATTAGGTTCAACTGCAGGGTTTTCCTGCCACCCAATCGCAAGTGTAAACAAGGCCCAAAGAAAAAGAGAACAGTAGGAATTTGTAAAATAATGCTATTCAAGATGTACATTTGGTGACAACAAGTAGAACAGAGAGTGGTCCTTAACCCTGTCCCCTATACTAGGGGTAATCCTGCTTAAAGGGAGTTTGATGGTCTATATCAGGCATGTCCAAAGTCCAGCCCAGGGGCCAAATGCGGCCCCCCTGTTGATTTAATATGGCCCCCCTGGGGATTTGGAAATATATATTGTTTGTGGCCCCCAAGGGCCATAAAAAAGATATACTGTATTTATTGGCGCTGCCTTGGAGGGGACAGGGAGGGGGCAGGACAAGTGCCGTCAGATTACATGAAGAGAATCTCCTGTTTACTCAGCAGCGTCTCTATTGGAAGTCCCATCTCCTGGGATGCCATTGGACGACTGTTCTGTCTATCATAGGAGGCGGGACTTTGTATTAAAGAGGCCACAGAGTAAACAAGAGATTCTCCTGTTTGTAATCTGTCCTGCCCCATCCTTCTGCCCTCCGAGGCTGCAGATGGGCATCGTTCAGGCTGCACTGATGGCAACGGTAAGGCTGCATTTATGGCACATGTGAGGCTGCATTGCTTGCCATGGTAAGGCTGCATTGATTGCAATGGTAAGGCTGCATTTCATAGCACCTGTAAGGCTGCATTTATGGCGGACCGCATTTGAAAAAAAGTGAACACTTTTTACATATTTATTTGTAAACAATTTTAAAAACCATTTATAATTTTCCTTCCACTTTTCAACTATGTGCCACCTTGTGTTGGTCTATTACATAATAAATGTAATAAATATATTTTGGTTTTTGGTTGTAACATGGCAAAATGTGGAAAATTTCAAGGTATGTGAATACTTTTTCAAAACACTGTATTGCTCAGGAGGGAGCCATACAAAAACATTTTTTTTTTTCCTTTGTATTGATCTTAAAAAAAAAAAAAACATTTTCTGTCCAATAAATCATTTCCTAAAATAGCTAAACATCTATTATTAAAACAATAAACTGCTCATGTTTGGAAATCCATTAAAAATAAATGTCTCACGAAAATATTCATGGTTTAGTCATTCATTTCAATCTGTGATTATTCTTTTGTGTGGGGAATAGAAAACTCATAAAACACAATTGCTTCATACTGACAATTTACAGTTCTGCATTATTTTTGTACAGAGTGAAACAACCATATTTATTACTTCTTTCAAGTTACCGAGAATGGGTTATTCATATGAAAATCACATTCCCTCTTTTTCCTTCACACTGGCTCAGGATGAAAATTATATTTCCTGACAGACTCCATGGCAGCCTACGTGTGGGTTAATCCCGCCTCTCATACCTCATAGGACCCCTCTCCCATAAAGCTTTGCTTCTCACCATAGACTGTGTTCCTTTTTTGTCCTCCTCCTAGGACCGTGTTTGGTTTGTATTTTTTTAAGAAGCATGTCCCCTGATCCAAAATTCCTGGTGGTTTGAAGTCCACAAATCTCTGCTATTAGCAGGATGGACATATGCAAGGTCTGCGGTATTTCTTTTTAAAAGCTTTTGAGCCTATCATTGATAGGTAAGTAGGATTTGGCATTATATCCTGGCTACTAGCAGGAGGCCTCATGACCAGACCACACACTGTGAGCTGCGGTGGCTCCCGTCCCCAGGCAGGATCGTGGGACTCCTCGGTGGTAACGTATGTTTCAGCTTACCTTATGGCAGCCTGTTTATGTTTGTTGTCTGTCCTTTTCTCTTACAGCTATGGCCGCTGGAGCGCATTGCATTCCAGCCTCGCCGCCTTCTGTCGGTACTGCGCATGCCCTGGTCTCGTTTTGCAAACGAGGCTTGGTCGCGCACGCGCGGTTCAGCTAGTTGGCCGCGATCGCGCAGGCGCGCAAGGTCTTTGGGGTGACGCCAGGCACAGCGCAGGTGCGTGATGCGCACGGCGGAACGCGGTGACGTCATCACGGGGCGGCAAGCTTAAATAGCTGTCAGGTACAGCTACAAAATGGCACAGTCCTAAGAGCACTGCATACTAGGCCCTGTCTTTTCAGTCCCAAGGTAAGAGTTGGCGCTGGTCACTGGCGTCTCATTCCTCCTCCATATATACCTTTCTATGCCTTACTGTTGTTGTTGTTTGGTCTTGCAGTGTTGTGCTCACTACCATGGATGTGTCACCGCCCCCCCGTGGCCAAACCTTATGCTGCAGGTAGGATGGAATTTATTTTCCCTCTACCTGTTTCTCAATGAGGTTTTGGTCATTTTAATTTAAGTATTGTATTTTATTTTATCTCCAGCCCCTCTAGGTCTGTTCCTCAGTTATTAGCACGTGAAGATAATGATGATATTCGGTCTCAGCATCGTCATTCAAATTCTAGAAGCTCTAGGTCATCGTCTAAACATCATAGAGAGGGATCTAGATCCACATCTAGTCACCATTCTCACCGGCATTCCAGTCACTCTGGAAGGAAATCCTGTTGGGGTTGTAGAGCTCAGGTCCCAGAAGGAAAATCCCTCTGTGAGCCATGTTATTCCCGTGCTGTAAGGGAAAGAGGAGGTGAAGACCAGCAGGTAGAAGCCTTGGTCAGAAGAGTAGTCCAAGAATCTTTGAACGGCTCTGATTCCGTCCAAGCAGTTGTCCCTCCAGTTGATCCATCCCCAGTCCTTGTACAGGATACTCCTGAGGTTCCGGGGCCCTCTCAGCTTTACCGCTCCCCGAGCGTGTCCTCAGAGAGTGAAGAGGAAAATGTTAAATATGCGGCGGGCTTTGATTTTTCCCTAGTCCCAACCTTGGTGAAAGCAGTTAAAGACGCTTTAAAATGGGAAGATACAGTAGAAGCACCTTCTGAACAAAGGAAGTACTTTAAGCAACTCAAAAAAGACCGTCCAAACTTTCCCCTTCTTGGTAAACTTGGAGATGTTATTACAGAAGAATGGTCTGGCACAGATAAGAAAAATTCCTTACTTTCTAAAGTAGCAAAGTTGTACCCATTCAAGAGCGATGAAGTGAGACATTTAGAGTCAGCCCCTTTAATTGATGCAGACTTAATGAGACTGGTAAAACATGTCACTCTCCCTTTGGAAAACTCTGTTTCCTTCAAAGATGGCTCGGAGAGAGGAAGATAGACACTGATCTGAAACGCATCTACATTACAGCAGGCATGGCTTGTAAACCAGCCTTAGCCCTTGCAGCCTTGTCAAAGGCAATGGAGGCCTGGACAGATGAGATGGACTCCGTGTTGTCCTGCGCCTCTGAAGACTTGGCCAGAAGCATTCCAGTCCAAGAGTTAAAGATGGCCTCAGTGTTTTTGGGGGAGGCCTCCCTTGACCTTATTCGCCTAGTGTCTCAGGTTATGCTCTCCTCTGTTACTGCCAAACGTGCCTTGTGGCTACGGCCTTGGGTGGCTGACCCTGCCTCTAAACAGGCCTAGTGCAAAATACCCTTTTTAGGGTCCTCCCTTTTTGGGAATAAGTTGGACAGTGCCATTTCCCTGGCCACTGGGGGTAAGTCAAGCTTCCTTCCCCAGGATCGACGTCCGTATGGACAGAGAAATTTTTTTCCCAGGCAGGATCAAGATCGGGCAAGGGAGGCCCGCCGGTACAGACCTGGACGTGACTTCAGGAAAAACTGGAGGAAAAACCAGCCCTCCAGTCAAAGGTCCGCAAAAAGCCCTTCTTCTGGTGGACGTGAGGCCCCTACTGTAAGTCCTTTTGATATAGTGTCGGCCCAGACGGAAAGAGTCGGGGCTCGCCTCCTTCAATTCCAGCACATCTGGGCAGCCTCGATAAAGGATTTCTGGTCCGTCAAGACCATATCTATAGGTCATTCTTGGACATTTATCGCCCCACCTATTCTGCAGTTCATTCCCACAACCATGCCCTGCTCAGAAGAGAAAAGACAAGTCCTCTTGTCATACACAAGCTCACTTGTGGCTCAAGGTGCTGCTATACACGTCCCGAGAGATTCCAAGGGATGTATTCACCACTTTTTCTGGTTCTAAAAAAGTCAGGTTCGTGGAGACCAGTGATAGATCTGACACATATAAACACCTTTATCAAGAAAGAGAAATTCAAGATGGAGTTGCTCCTCACGATCCGTCAAGCAGTTCAGTCAGGCGACTGGCTGGTGTCCATAGACCTGAAAGATGCCTACTTTCACGTCCCTATAGCAGTGGAATTCCAAAGGTATCTCCGGTTTGCAGTAGGCAATGTCCATCTCCAGTTTACTTGTCTTCCATTTGGGCTCACAACATCGCCAAGAGTATTCTCGAAACTCCTGCTGGCAGTCGTGGCTCTGATCAGAATCAGAGGCATTCATCTGCATCACTACTTAGACGACCCGCTCAAAGCAAGGAGCAGCTGTTAACCCACAAAGACCTGGTCATATCCATTCTGACCGAGTTTGGTTGGCTACTAAACAAAGAGAAGAGTCATCTAGAACCGACACAATCTCTAATCTTTCTCGGTGCCCAATTCGACACAGCTCTGAGTACCATCTCGCTGCCCCTAGTGAAAATCCCTGTAGTCCGGGACAGGATTCGTTGTGCTCTAGAAACACCTTTTCTCAAAGCCTCGCAATGCCTCAACATAATAGGTACCATGGTCTCCACAGTCCCTATGGTGAGATGGGCACAGTGGAAGATGCGACCCTTCCAGGAGGGTTTTCTCCAGCAGTGGGACTCAAAGTCACAAGTCCAAATGATTCGGATATCATCACACATGAGAGAGAGTCTTCCCTGGTGGCTACTTCGGAAAAACCTCCTCAATTGCCATTCTCTAGCCCCTGTTTCTTGGATCACAATCACATCGGATGCCAGCAACACAGGTTGGGGGGCTCTCTGCCTGAAGGAGGTAGCCCAAGGGAAGTGGGACTTCCCATCCCAGAAAGTCGTCTCCAATGTCCTGGAGCTTCGGGCAGCCCTTTGTGCTCTACATGCCTTCCTTCACCTAATAGAAGGGTCCTCAGTCCTCCTAAGGATGGACAACACATCGGCAGTGTCATACATCAAGAGACAGGGTGGCACTCGCAGTCTGTCTCTACTGAAGGAGGTAAATCCAATCATGTCTTGGGCACAGACACACCTGTCGAATTTGTCAGCTGTATATCTCCCTGGAGCTCAGAATCTACAGGCGGATTTCCTCTCGAGAACATCTCTCGACAACAGCGAGTGGTCTCTCCACAACAATGTTTTCAGTTGGATCCAGTTCAGCTTCCATCCAGACCGGATCTCCTGTTGCAAGGGTCGATCCCTCATCCATGTCCAACCCACCTGCACTTGATGGCCTGGTTCTTGAAAGGAGAAGGTTGGAAACATTAGGATGTCCAAGCAGAGCCATCGCTACTTTGTTAAACGCTAGAAGGCCAAGCACCAATAAAATCTACCAAAGAATTTGGTCAAAGTTCTCAGACTACACCTCTTCCATGGGTGGTTCTCCTGCTAACCCCAGTATCAAGGATATTCTAGGCTTTCTCCAGACAGGTCTTGATCTTCCTTTATCCGTCAGCTCATTAAGAGTCCAAGTTTCAGCTATCTCCGCATTCACAGGCGTATCCTGGGCTACTCACTCTCTGGTCAAACAATTTTTTAGAGGAGCCATAAGGCTGAGGCCTTTAAGAAAGCCAAGATTTTCCAAATGGGACCTACCATTAGTCCTGGACTTTTTTTCAGACCTTCAAAACTCAAATCAATTATCAATCAAGAATCTTTCCCTCAAAGTGGTCTTTCTTGTCGCCATAACATCAGCGAAGAGGTTGTCCGAAATTGGGTCACTGGGATGTAAAGAACCCTTCCTTACGTTTTTCCCAGATCGTGTCGTCCTGATTCCTATGCTAGGTTCAAAACCAAAAGTGTCATCGGTCTTTCATGAGAACCAGGAGATAGTCCTTCCCACCTTTCGGGGTTCGGAGGACTCGGATGCTCATCCTTTGGACGTCGGAAAAATGTTAAAGCAGTATATGGAAGCCACAGCATCTTTTCGCCAATCCGATCATCTATTTGTTTCCTTCCATGGGAAAAACAAGGGAATGCGTGCTTCCTCCAGAACCATCGCAGCATGGTTTGTCCAAGCCATCCAGGGGGCTTACAAAGCAAAAGGTTTGGCTCCTCCGGAAGTGGTGACCGCACATTCTACTCGGGGCGTAGCCACGTCGTGGGCGGCGGCCCGGCACGTGTCCCCAGAAGTGATCTGCAGAGCGGCCTCTTGGTCATCTTTAAATACGTTTATGACGCACTACTGCGTAGAACAGGCTTCTTTATCGTCGGTTAATTTTGGTTTACATGTTCTTTCTGTTGACAATGTCAATTAAATTTTGTTTTCTTTATCCAGCATTTGCCCACCCAGGTGTGTATGGCTAGTTATTTCCCACATGTAGGCTGCCATGGAGTCTGTCAGGAAAAGGGAAAATTTATATGAAATACTTACCGTAATTTTCCTTTCCTGATGGACTCCATGGCAGCAGGAGTTCCCTCCCTTTGCTGGAGTAGGCTATATTACGGAACACAGTCTATGGTGAGAAGCAAAGCTTTATGGGAGAGGGGTCCTATGAGGTATGAGAGGCGGGATTAACCCACACGTAGGCTGCCATGGAGTCCATCAGGAAAGGAAAATTACGGTAAGTATTTAATATAAATTTTCCCTTATTTTTTAAATTATTTTTATTGACGAAGATACAAAATGTTGGTACAATAACCAAAACGCTCAAGCATAAGAAGATATAAGGTTCATTACATAAACATGGGGATAATTCCATACTAACAAATATACAGTATAGTTTAGCATAATGCCTTGTACACACGATCGGTTCGTCTGATGAAAACAAACCAATGGATTTTTTCATCAGATATCCGATGAAGCTGACTTTCAACAGTCTTGCCTACACACCATCGGTTAAAAATCCAATCGTGTCCAACGCGGTGACGTAAAACACAACAACGTGCTGAAAAAAATTAAGTTCAATGCTTCTGAGCATGCGTCGACTTGATTCTGAGCATGCATGGATTTTTGACCGATGGATTTCCCCACAGACGATCATTTTTTTCGTTTTTTTTAACCATAGGAACATTTTAAAACAGGTTCTATTTTTTTTCACCGATGGTAAAAAAAAATTATGGGGCCCACACGATCGGTTTGTCCAATGAAAATGGTCCATCGGTCTGTTTTCATCAGACAAAACCGATCGTGTGTACAGGGCATAACAGTCCTGATGCATGTCATTAATGAAATACAGTATCTTCTCAGAATTATGAAGGCTAAAGACAGTCAAATAATAACCATACATACTGTATAGTAGTCAAAAAGACATTCCCACAGACTCAATTACTCAGTGTATTTATCAAATCCCTCAAGTATTGGTGATGGTAAGAGTAGAAGAGCACCATGAGTCCCACACCTTGTTATATTTATTAGGGAAACCCCTTGAAATTATATTTCTTGGCCCCCTCATACATGAAGAAATGTACCTATGAATTTTCCTTGCCGGAGGGTCCAAAATAGAACATCTAAAAAGGTAAATCACATATTTTTTTAAGCTATGTGAATGAGGACATGTAACAAATATAGGGTAGGTGTTATCCCAATTTGGCAGTAAAAGTGGAAATACACTTGTAGTGCAAAGTGGATTTGCATTTAGTAAATAACCCCCATTGCATATTCCTCTTCTTGCAGGAGAGGAAATGTAAATGAACCAAAGCTTGTAAAAAAATTAAATAATTAAAAATAAAGAAAAAAAATAAAAGATCAAGGATTGCCAGGGTTAGGGTCAAGGTCGGAGTAGTTTTTTTTACATTAGTATCACTGTCAGTTAGTGTCGGTGTGTTTTAGGCAGGATAAACATAAATGCAAAATGCTCACTACTGTTTCTGGGCTGTACTATGAGTACAAACAACAACTAACTTACACATATATGCATTGCTGCAATTGTCAGGAGCAGGAGAAATTATTCTTGATTATTCTTTGGTGATAAATTATAAGAATAGAAAGAAATATACAGCTACATTTTTTTTTTTACTATTTTGGACAGTTTTCCTTTGATAATAACAGAAAAATCAGGAGATATCCATTACTATTTACCACCAAAAGAAAACCTAATTTGTCATGAAAAAACAAGATATAATCCACCTGAATACACAAAGTAGTTGTGATGATATGTACACATTTACTAACACATGTCAAAGTTGCAAAATTGTGCTTTGACGTTTACATTTGTTTTACCCTTAGGTGTGAAGGGGTTAAAGGAGAAGTTCTGGATATATATAAAAAAAAATATATATATATATATATATATATATATATATACACTAACCAAGCAATGATCCGATGCTGCATCTGTTCCCTGCCAGCTCTGCACTGAGAACTGAGCGATCAAACACACCTGATCACTCAGTTCTCCCCCTTCGCTCTAAGCAGAGAGCCGTGACTGTCAGTCAGCAGCTCTCTGTTCTGCCCTCCAGCACTGGGCTCTCAGTGGATTGCTGAGAGGCTGATCCAGGTGCTGGTCCAGGCATCTGGATGTTTCCTGAGCCTGGACCAGCTGGGTGACGTGAGCTTTAGCAGAACAAACTGCATTCCTGTGATCCATAGAATAAGTATGGCCAAAAAAAAAAGCTTTGGTCATACTTTTCCTGTAACCACTTAAAACCTGGAAGGTTTTACCTCCTTCCTGAATAGGACATTTTTTGCGATACAGCACTGCGTTAATTTAATTGACAATTGCACGGACATGCGACGGTGTACCCAAATAAAATTTCCTACAAATAGACCTTTATTTTGGTGGTATTTAATCACCTCTGCGGTTTTTATTTTTTGCGCTATAAACAAAAAAATTTAATTTTGAAAAAAATATATATTTTTTACTTTCTGCTATAAAACACATCCAATAAAAAGATGAAAATAAACACATTTCTTCATCAGTTTAGGCAAATTTGTATTCTGCTACATATTTTTGGTAATATGAGCAGCTACCCGATTTTGACAGGTACCTGCTCCCACTTCCGTTTCGGTCACCTTAAGTGATCGGAAGTGGAAGCATTACCTCCTGAAGTCTTCTGGGCCACATGACAGGTCCTAGAAGATTTTGGAACCAGTCACAGACCGCAGCGCCGCTCACAAATGTGCAGTGGACACTCCGGTTGTGAGGCCGCACGCTATCACAGCCGAGTATGCATAGTAGGGATGCCGGCATTGCCGAGGGAGGACACAGGGAGAACACCAGACAGGTGAGTGTGTGTTTATTAAAAGTCAGCACCTACACTTTTTGTAGCTGCTGACTTTTAATAAACAAAATAATGACTGAAACTCCCCTTTGAGGCTGCATTCACACCTTAGCGTAGGCGATTTGCAGCGTTTTGTACCGCGATTTGCGGCGACAAATTGTGGCGTTTTGTACCGCGATTTGCGGCAACAAAACGCATCATTTTTAACCCCGGTTTTGTACAGGTCATTGTCGGCTATGCCAAATGCCGAAGCCGCCCGATACGCGCGACAAAAAAGGGTCCAGGACTTGTTTGAGCTTCAGACGTTTGGCGTTTTGGTGTTCGGAGTGGAGATGTGAACCATCTCCATAGAGAATAATGTTATTTCTCCCCTCCAGCGTATTGTAGCGTTGCGCTTCAGACGACAAAACGCCTAGGTGCGAAGCCTAAGTAATGTCTTTTGTGGTGATTTTTTTTTATAGGTAAGGTTACTTTTTTTTTTTTGTAAAATCTTTATTTGTGAACGGCATGGCGGTACATCACAACACATGTTGTCAGAAGCATCGTACAGCAAACAATAAGCCATCCATTTTTGTTTTTTCCGCATAACATAAAAAAAAAAACAAGGTAGACTTTGAGGACAAGGATGCATATAAACACATTAGGGCCCAGTACTCATCATAGCATCACAAAGGCCCAAAGGCCGGGTAGCAAGCTGAAAGTGGAGGACACCCCAACATACAAAACACAGAAACTGGAACTTAAAGTATAGGGGCGACACATCCCTGGCTTCTCATCCAGTAATAAAATGAATACTTGCTGAAGGAGGGGCAAGGACCGGGGGCCACCCGTCAATCTACTGGACAACAAGTTAAGCGGAATACATTATGCAAAATAAAAGTAAGCCGGCTGAGTGCGCGTGAGGGAAGGGGGGCCTCCATAGGCCTCCATCTGACCTCCCCACCCGCAGCAACTCCAACCAACCTCCACAGCAGTCGATGTGTCCACCCCGGGGTGGCAAAACAAGTACCCAACCGCAGAAGGGGCCGGGCTGCCCCCCGGTAGCAGGTCATCGAGTCTGTTCGACCAGCCAGGGCCCCCAGTGTTCACCACTCACCCGGCACATCAGCTGCCAGGTCTCTCAATGTCAATAGGACTCAAGGAGAAAAGCAGATAAGAACAGGGCAAAGGAGACAAGAGAGAGAGAGAGAGGGAGAGAAAGAGAGAAAAAGGGAGAAAGGGAAAGAAACGAAGAAGTAGAGAGAAAATAGAAGCTAGAAAAAAAGAGAAAGGGGAAAAAATGGGTTCAAGGGCTGCGGCAGCCCCCTGTCACCCCCGGAAACCCAAGAAGGTCAAGGCAGCTTAACCAAGGGTACCGCTGCAGGCTATGGGGCCCAAGGTCTTTGCTTAAGAGAGGGGTCTGCCAGTTCTAACAAAGCCACATCCAGACTGGAAGAAACACATCCCGGGTCCGAGATATACGCCGTCCATGCCGACCAGGTGCTAGAATAACGCTCCCAGGTACCCCTGCAGCAGGTGGCGATCCAGTCTTCTGCCTCCCATATCTCACCAACCTTGCGGATCCATTCCTCCCTGCTGGGGACCTGCGGGCGCTTCCAATATATCGGAAGTAGCCGTTTCGCTGCATTCAAAAGGTGGGGCAGTAGACTACGTCTATACTGGTAAAGGAAAAAAAGGATGAAACTGCGCCACAGACAACTTAAATTAAATAATAAGTGATTAAGTATTTAGTGGCAGCCCCTGCATAGAAACCCACCTAGGTGGGAATGAGTGATTAAGGTAGAAGATAGCAGGTAATGGCGCCTACTACTAATTAAAAATTACGTGCACAAGTGTATCCAAATCAATGGTAATCCTGTGATCAGATGGTGCTAATAATACTATTCCGTGTAGTGATGTCAATTGTATAAATAGAAATATATGAAATAAAAAAAAAAATATAGTACTGTGATCAATATTGGTGCTAAAAATGCTAATCCTTGTAGTGGTGCCAATTTTCCATATTACAATACATAAAAATAGAAAAAATGTGTGCAAAATGATATATGAAAAATATAAAATATAAAATATAAAAATCCTAGTGGTGATAGTCCATATAATCCAATCAAAATCCAATTTCTAGTTTACAAAAGTTAATAATTCCATAAATAAAATTGATGTTTATAATAGTCCAAGGGCAATATTTGCAAGATTTTCTTCATATAAAATAAAGTAAAGTGACAGGTGCTTCATGCAAGTACAGCCATCAGTGGATCACTCAGTGCTCTCCCCCAATGGTCCCGCACTCACCGGATCCAATCACCCCCACAGGGGCAACAGGCTCTTTTCTAATAGGTATCCAAGTTCCAAACTTCAAAAAGGCTGCCTGGTTTTCTCCCCTGGGATCTCCCGGTCACAACTCTCCAGTATACAGGGAACTCCGGCCCGCCGGCAGGGGAGGAATGTGCATAAGTTTACTTTTAATAAATAAATGCACATGCAGATAAAAAAAACATGATTTTTTTTTCTTAGGAGCCCACAGAGCATTGCACCCACAATCAGCAGATTGTGGGTGCAGTGCCAGGCTCCTGCATACACTGCCTACCTGTGTACAGGCTTTAAAAGCTTCAGGAAGTGTTAATGAACTATGAGATCACTCACCAGTGCCCTCACAGTTGATTAAGAACTACAAACTGCCTGCCACGGTGGCAGACAGGACCCGTCGAACTTGTATTGTTTTAAATTGTCAAAGCAGGTACAAAAAGGGGGGTATTGGGGGGGTCGTGTGCAGGTACTGTTTAAAAATAAAAAGTGAACTTAGTCTTTAACCTCTAAAGCCTTGTACACACTATGACAAGAGTGTCCAAACTTTCTAAACAAAGGGCTATTTTACTGTACTTCCGAATTTAAGGGGGTCGAACTGTGGCCATCGGGAATAAAAAATGTCCCTAGGAATAAACAATGCACCTTTGGTATTAAGGGAAGAAATAGTGTACCATTTGGTGTTAGTGGAAGGAATAATGCCATGTCCTTGGTTTTAGTGGGAGGAATAGTGCCCCATCATTGGTGTCAGTGGAAAGTTTAGTGTTCCATTGTCTGTGTCAGTAGGAGAAATGGTATCCAATAATTTGTATCAGTGGGAGGAAAAGTGTCCGATCATTGGTATCAGTGAAAGGAATAGTGCCCCATCATTTATATCAGTGGAAGGAATAGTGCACCATCATTGATATCAGTGGAAGGAATAGTTCCCCATCATTGATATCAGTGGGGGGAATAGTGACGCATCATTGGTATCAGTGGGAGAAATAGTGACGCAACATTGGTATCAGAGGAAGTAATAGTGCTCCATCATTGGTGTCAGTAGGAAGAATTGTGCCCCATCATTGATATCAATGGAAGGAATAGTGTGCCATCGTTGGTGTCAATGGGAGAAATAGTGCCCCATTGTTGTTGTCAGTAGCAGGTATTATGCCTCATGGTTGTTTTCAGTGGGAGCAATAGTGTCTTTTATCAGTGGGAGAAAAAGTGCCCTTAAGGGCTGGATAAAGGCGAGCAAAGGGCCTCATCCAGCCCCTAGGGGGCAGTTTGGAGACCACTACACTATAATAAAATTGGAAGATCTAACGTTCATTTTTATTTTTGCTTACTAGTACCATATCGAAAAAACAAAAGTGGTATTACATGGTACCAAATTTCTTGAATGGCAGAATCCAATTTCCCACATACGTAGATAGCCTAGTCTATAGTGGCACTTTTCTTCTCATCACATGCGGACTCGCTCATTCGATTTTTAATGGGATGATTACTGTACTAATTAAACGTAAATCGTATGTTTCAGAATTTTTTTGTCTGAACAGTCCATATCGGCTTTCGAAAGCAGTTTACTAACAGAGAATGAAACGATTGTTTGCAAATGCAGATAATTTCATCAGATTTTTTAATACTGTGTACTAGGCTTAAGGAAAAAATAAAATTGCACAGTGCATCTGTTTGTCGATCCTCAGGCAGCCCATGATCACTACAATATGTTGTAGGCACGTGATGAATGGCCTCCTGAACTGATAAAGCTTGGCTATTTTGTGCTGTGGTTCCTGTGGTTCCCCTCTCCAGACAGCAGCATCATGAAAGAAACAGAGTTTGTGTTTGATGTGCTCATGTGTGTACGGATATCCTACTAGTAATGCCTCTGGTTACCAAACACCAAAAACATAAAAACATTGCGAACAGGATATTGATTCCCATGGGGAGAGCTATGCTAAATGTTCTCACTTCCTGCTCTGCTTTTCTCTCCCTCTGTATCTTGTTTATATCTCTCAGACCTCAATGTGCTGGGAAATCAGATGAACAATTTAAGAAAATGAGACATTTCAGGAGGTTGTCTATAATACATGAAGTAATCAAGAAATAAGACACCTTTCACTAAGATACCAAAGGCTAATTGTGAGGAACAGTAGCTGTTCTCGGAGAAGAGTGGCAGTAATGATATCCTGTAGCTTTTGCCTCTCTTAGCCAAGAACTGATTGCAGAGCCTTTTATTCACTCTCTTGAAGGAAGAGCCTGGTCTGAGGAAAGTGCAAACTATTAGGCCACATTCACACAGGCGTGCTACAGCGTACACCCGCATGACGGCTATGTTTTCCCCCACAGGGATGTGTAGGTGTTCCATGCATTCCCATGCAGGCAGTTCTTTTGATGTACAAAACTATAAAAAATATACTGCGCTAAATGGTGAGCTGAATGGTGACAATAATACAGTAGTGTGCAATGTGAATACAAAATCAATATATATACAAAAGTTGAGGCAGCCAGCACACCAGTGGATAACAGGTGAAACAAAGAAGAATATAGTGCAGCGCCAAAATTAACACATAAAAGGATCCACCTAAGGATCCACCTAAACAAGTGGGTCTCTCAATAGTGCAATTACATAAGGAATAGATAGGAGTCTATTCTAAAAAAATATTGAAGGAAAAAATAAATTGTTATATAGTCAATATATAATGTGGTGTAATCAAGCTGGATGGTGAGTCAAGCAGATACAATAATATATGCTGAAGTCCCATAAAAGAACTGAAATGGGTGAATATTCCTTAGATTCTTGTGGGTGTCATCAGACTTTTAGATTTTCCTTTGGTTAAGATCTCCCCAACTTCACATAGACATTCCTTGGCATATGAGTGAAATAAATATGCTTACCAGCTGTTGTTGACCCGCTACACACCGTACGGTGGGTGGGTCCTGAAGGCTTGTGTGTCCCTCCTTGGGACTGGACGTGGGTATGACTCCTACTCCTAGTACTCCAGGTGGATCCAAAAGTAATGCTGGTAAGGGTAGCCGCCGGATTCTCCAATGATGTGATGTGGAAGGGGTACTCCAAAAAATTCCCAATCAAAGGAAAAAAGGGAGAAAGGAGAAACACCTCCTCATAGTGTAAAAAGGTATTTAATGGAACACACAGGTCACAACAACACGTATGTGGTGGTTGAAATGCCAAAAATAAAATAGTAAAATCAACAACATGAATGGGAAAAAAGTCTCATATATAAAAAATCCCCACAGCCAAATACACAACCATAATGAGGAAAAGATCCGTTGCGCAGTGGAAGTGTTAAGAGGTTCAACCCTTCTTTTGATGTCAATTGGGATGCAGTGATTGCACACACACAGCTGCTTTTCCCAAAGTGGCATCCATACGGATGCACACTGTCTGCATTCAAGACAAAAATTCGGAATTTGGACTTTGAAGGCACTTAAACTAATATAACAGTAGTAAAGTAAAAAATTATTTTATTCATAGCACATGATTAAAAATAATTACATGGAATGTACGTAACAAAAAACAACTAAAAATATACCTGTAACTTGATTGACAATACAGAATAGATATCCTTTAACCGACGCGTTTCAGAGTCTGTTTTATCTCCTTCCTCAGGAGTAGGGAAGATATGTGAACTAAAAGCAAAAAAAAACACTGCCCTCGAGAGTTCAGCCTCCTCCATCTTTATCAAATGTCTGGCATGTTATATTGTAGATTGAATAGAAACAGGTGTTTTACAAATATAACAAGGGTGCCATCAAAGAAGCTCCCCTGAACATGGGAAGTCCAGACTCACTGAGACCTATAGACAGAATCCTTCATATGGAGTCCTGTTGGTAAGATGAAATATTTCCTGATGGATGGTATAACAGGAGTACACGAGATCAAATAGGTATCCTCATTAGATCATGGCCTCATGAAGGACAGCTGCATTCTGTGTCTGCATTCAAGGCCGAGCACCCTGCACAGAAAAAATATGAAAATGAAAACAAATGCAGCCACCACACCTAAAGACCGTTAATCTTGAGTTTATATAAACTTGAAATGCAGGGACTTTAGAATGCTGATCTGGTGTCAACCTCTTGAAGTCCCTGTTCAGCAGGGCTCAAGTGAAAGCCCGCGTACACACGATCAGTCCATCCGATGAGAACGGTCCGAAGGACCGTTTTCATCGGTTAACCGATGAAGCTGACTGATGATCTGATGTGCCTACACACCATCGGTTAAAAAAACGATCGTGTCAGAACGCGGTAACGTAAAACACAACGACGTGCTGGAAAAAACGAAGTTCAATGCTTCCAAGCTTGATTCTAAGAATGCGCGGCTTTTTAACCGATGCTTTTGCATACTAACGATCAGTTTTGACCTATCGATAAGGCCGCGTACAAACGATCAGACCGGTCCGATGAGACTGGTCCGACGGACCGTTTTCATCGGACCACGCTGAAGTGGTCTGATGTGCGTACACACCATCAGTCCAAAATCCCATCGGGCCAGAACGCGGTGACGTAGAACACAACGACGTGCTGAAAAAACGAAGTTCAATGCTTCCAAGCATGCGTCGACTTGATTCTGAGAATGCGCGGGTTTTTGGTCCGATGCTTTTGTGTACTAACCATCGTTTTGGTCCGATGGACAGGTGTCCGTCGGACAGATTTTAAAGCAAGTTTTAAAACTTTGGTCCGACGGACAACGGTCCGATGGGCCGTACACACGATCAATTTGGTCCGATGAAACTGGTCTATAGTCCAGTTTCATCCGACCGGTCTGATCGTGTGTACGTGGCCTTAGGCGTTCATCGGTTACATTTTAAAGCAAGTTCTCTTTTTTTGACCGAAGGATAACTGACCGATGGGGCCCACACATGATGATGTTTTCATCGGTTTTGACCGATCGTGTGTACGCGGCCTAAGAGCAAGAAGGAGTAAATATTGCTAATTGACTCTTCTGAGAAAGGGACCATCAGATTCACTATATTATATATATATATATTTATATATATATACCTAAAATATGTAAAAGTGATATGCTTCACATATCTTTTGAAATCTAAATAGCTTTTAATGCATGCCTTTAGAATTCCGATCAGGAATGTCACATGAGTTGACTTAGTACATGAGATTTATGAGCTGTTTACTGGCATTGCTGAAAATATGTAAAAACCCATCACAGTATTCAGCTGTAAACTACAAACAGGCTATAATTGTTTTAGGGATGCCTCCAATTTACTTGGTCCTAATGAATTCAGCCTGCTTACTTAAAAGGAACCTGCCAGGATACAAATATGGCATTGCTGACTTGTTTTTAAAGGGGAAGGCTCCAAAGCTTTTATCAAAATTCTGGCTTTACTAGTCAGTTAGTCACCAACTTGGAACAAGTGTGGAGGACATGAGTTAACACTTTGCAAACTGGTGGCAAACTTGTACCAGGCCAGTAACTCGATAGGTAGGAAAGTCAGGATCCGAGATAGCAAGAAATTATGCTGTAAGTTTGAAAATGACTTGTTAAAATGGTTGAAAACCCTCTTTTTTTTACTTCTATCTATAGGTAAGCCTATAATAAGGCTTTCCCCAAAGCAAGTGGAAATATCTCCTAAACGTGCGCCGTTTAGGAGATATTTCACTTGTAGTCAGGCGTGTGTTGTATATTGCTGTGTGACCACCACCCACCTATAGTAGCTGAGCTGTGAGCTTACCTGGTAAGGGGGGTGGTGTTGCTGTGTTCACGACCCAGGTATAGTAGATAAGTTGGTCTGAGAAAGGGGGGATGTCTGCAGCCCAGGCAGCCATATAGTTACACCCACATCTTGCAGCCATCAGAGTGACTGACACCTCTTGCCTGTCCCGTTTATTGTCACTGGCTGCCATGGATGAACAGCATTGGCTGTTATTACAAGGAGTGGGAAGGGACATCCCCAACCCCCCATGCTCCGCCCAGGTCTCCCATCCCACCCGGAAACCAGTCGGCTGGCTAGAGACCCGAACAAAGCCGGATTTTCCTTTGATCAGGTCTCCGATGTAGATACCCGAAAGCAACAGCACAGTGTCACTTCCGTTTTTTTTTAAAATGTCAGAATTGAAAAACGCTGATCTTGGCAGAGGAGGGTGTTTTTTTGTGGTTGTTTTTACATTTTAAAGTTGGGGGTGCCAGATATAGGATCCACTACGGGTGCCAAATGCTCTAGGTACTCAGCTGCACAGGAGTGCAGTTCATTTTGCCCTTCAATGTGGGGACAGTAGGGGAAGGAAGGATTTGTAGTACTTGTATGGCAGGCCGTCAGGGTTGGAGTTGGGGAATCCCAGCCTGCTTTAGATAGCGGGACATACTGTCAACTAGGTCTGGTGGGGAGGATTATGAGGGATCCCAGAGTTATTATACAGATCAGTGTAGTATTCCGCGAATGAGTTGGCTATATCCTGGGGATGGGATAGTAAGCAGCCCAACCGATTCTTAAATTTGATGCAGGGTGGATCTATGGGCAAGGTCAGCTAGCTTTCTAGCCAGTAGTGAGTATCTTATTAACTTTGTCATAGTATAGTTGTTTTAGTCAGACTAATGCTTTCTCCACCTAACCCATCGGCAGGTCTTTTGTGGTTCTTTTTATAAGATCAGAGAGTACAGAGGTAAGATGACATCCAGTCTCAATGAAGGAATCTGACTCCAGGGTTTCTGCAGAGATATATTAATATGCTAGTCTATGTAAGTTGATATCCTGCTATTCAGGTCTATGCACAACACACAAATGAATAAGTAATCAGAGGTAATCAGCAATTGAAAAAAGCAATGCTGAACTGCATTTGAGAATCACATATTCTCCTATATGACAGTGGCTCACCCTGTATTTAATGTTATTTGAAAAATAAAGATTTCACATAAGTAATGAAAAAAATATATTAAAACTCACTTTGTAAATTTGTTAACATTAAAATAAAAGTAAAATAGCTGGGATCAAAATCTTTATAGTCTTTCAAAGTCCATTTTCATTTGCAGTACTGTTAGCTTTGGTCTGATATTTTGGGATCAAAGGATCTGTTTATAAAAAACAGGATGAGTCAATGCAGGATCCTGAAAGCAAATTGTGTAAGAGGAAAAAACATTACAGAAAATCTATTTATCCCATTCCTACAAAGGTCGGTAAGTTCTCTTTTATTTTTTCTTATGAGCTCATGTTGTGTTATCCTAGATAAAACCTGATATCTCAAAGTCTGAAGGTTAACATAGTAGCACTGGGATTGTTAGCTATAGATGTGTAGCGCTACCCCCGAAGGAGCCGCTGATTGATTGTTGGGATTGGCACATTAAGTTACCTCCTCACTCGGGTGCCTCAAACTCCGCATTTTCCCCAGAGGAGGGGATTTCTGACCACAAGGCCTCCGCTCCCGCGGTGATGACTCCTGAAGCCCGGTCCATAAAGTACTCCTTCGGACGTTTGACCACGGGCACGGTAGAGAACAAAAGAGCCCTGCACCGACGACACAGGAAAAAGGCAGGAGGCAGACAGCCAACTCCTCACATCTGGGGCAGGAAAGCCCCAGCATCTCCATCCCTTCAGAGGACAGCAAAATGACAGCTGAATGCCCGTATGTGTCATGGGCATCCCGAACCCTGCAGGCTCAGAGGGCAACCCAGGTACAGTCGTGGGGCACCTTAGGGCAGGTGGGGTCTTCGAGATTGTGGACATCTCAAACAGCGATCCGTCCCTTTCAAAGAAAATGGTGGTTCTGCCTTCTGGCGCGCAGATGGGCGTAACTTTGCTCGTTTGGCACGAAATCCCCAATGCACGTCTCACGCAGGGGAGGGTGACTCCTCCCACTTGAAAGAACTTGTCCGGACACGTTGCAGGCATGCGCTGTACTGCACGTATGCCCCAGCTCAGTGATGTGAGGTTAACTCCCTCTCCGCTAGACAGTTCAATACACAACACCGGACTCTCTCCGCTCTTTAGTGAATAATCACTTACTTCTGGTTGCGAAGGGGGAACAGCCGAATCCCGGACGAGCCCCCCACGTGTAGCGCTACCCCCGAAGAAGCCGCTGATTGATTGTTGGGATCGGCACATTAAGTTACCCCAGCGTTGTCTAGGGATGTGATGCAGGAACAAAGTAGTGAGCGAAAGTCCAGACAGTCAATAAAGGTTTTTCCAATGCTTTAGTTCCAGGCCAACACAGCCAACATCAACTTCAGTTAGGAAGGAGAAGAAAGCTTAAAGAAAGAAGAGGAGAACTTGTGGTGTCAGGCCTGGATATGAACGAGCGAGCCTGCCCTTAGTGGTACCAATTTGTAAACTCGTCGCCACTCCTGCCTGAGTGGGTAGAGTGCCCACGGACAGGTTTTCTTTCTCTAACCTGGCAGCCGAGGCATCACTTTAGATATCTGGGAGGCACAGGTATTTCACACAGACCTGGCTCTAGGGCCTTTGCCACAGGCCAATTGCTTTAGATGAGATTAGGTGGATGAACAGAGCGAATCCTCCCAGTAAATTCTAGCACAGGTCACCGGGGGACAGTAAAGCGTACCTGTCCGCATCCCGGTCTCCAGATCTCGGATTGGTTCGTTCAGGCCCTGTGGACAACCTGCCTCCGGATTCCCCTCGAGCCGATCCACCAATCGCACGGCACCCAGCCTGGGATTCATTCAATAGGACTGGGAACCCAGTAAGTCACTGGGGTCCCCTTTCGCCTCCGGTTGAAGCTCAGTGAAGCCTGCAAGCTTGGCCAGGTGGGCTATGCCGGCGGGGTCCATGGATGCACGCACCCTAATGGTGGATGACGCACCTGGAACCGGGACCTCGCGAAGATTTGGAACACATGCAGCTGTCACAGATATACCCCTCCCCAGCATGCCCCACGAGGGAAAAACTCCACCAATTCACTGCTGGGGAAGACTTGGTCTGCCAGAAACCCCTCTGGCGCCAACTGCCGACCAGAGACGATACCACATCCCTAGAATGCAGACTGGCCCAGTGGACCTTTCTGGAATGACAGAGGTCACAATTTAGGTAAATAATGACTGGGAGCAATGTAACTCTCCCAGTCCAACTAACTTTAGCGTAGTGCCAATGCTGAAAGAAGGGGGCGCTACAGATGCATATTGGAATAGGAATTATAGAGATATTCTAATTGCAGTGGCAGCCTGTACATAAGCGGCGCAGGGGGCGCCGCCCAGTAGTTTGTATGCGGGGCACCAAACGAATGCCTGTCTATGAAGTCTGTCTTTTGGCTCTAATAGGCTTGAGGTCTGTCTGCCCTGAGGCTCTAATAGGATTGAAAAAGGTTGTGCTCAGGCCAGAGAGCAACCCTGAACCCTCCCACTTGTGATACTAGCGAATCAATATTTGCTATCAGTTTCCAGCTTCTTCTCCTGGCCAATCAGGACAGGAGGCAGGTCTATAGACGAATGGGTTACCTGGAAGGAGAGAAAAAAGAAGAACCCTGTGCTATGATGTACAAATAATAATAATGCTAGTGTATATAAGATGCTCCCCTCAAAGTGCAATAAATTGACTTTGTGACATACCTGGAAGGTGGGGAAACCGTGGCGCCGTGACCGCTGGAGGGGTGAGTGCAGACCTGAGTGGGTTTGTTTGCTGCCCTCCCAAAAATGTTTAGCACCAGCCGCCACTGTCTAATTGTATCTTTACATAAATACAAATTTCTGTGAGCACCATATCTACTAACATTCTCTAACACTCATGACACTCATTATGAGACCAATGTATGCAAACGCGAGTTAGCCCCAGTTCACACAGATGTAACAGGTCAAATCACATGTCCTTTCGATTTAATTTATTTACACTACGCCGCCGCAACTTTCAGGAGCAAGTGCCGTATTCTCAAAGTAAATTGCAGCGGCGTAGCGTAAAGGGGACGGCTTATCCCCGCGTAATTCAAATAGGGAAGGAGGGGGGCATGCTGTATTTAAATTAAGCGCGCCCCCGCGCCCAACGAACTGCGCATACGCTGGCCCTAAACGTAGCCCACTGCGCATGCTCCATAGTACGCCGCAAATACATTGATTTCGACTGCAAATTAACGTAAAGGCCTACTCGCGACGAGTTACGCAAACGACGTAAACAACGGAAAAACGCGACGCTGTCCCGACGTCCATACTTAACATGGCTTACGCCGGACCTACACAAGGTTACCCCTCATATAGCAGGGGTAAGCTTACGCGTACGCAAACTACGTGAACTACGTAGACGGCACGCAACTTCGTTCGGGAATCGGCGTATCATGCTCATTTGCATATTCGACGCTGAAATCTATGGGAACGCCATCTATAGCGGCCATCGTAGAATTACATCTAAGATCCGACGGTGTAAGTGACTTACGCCAGTCGGATCTACGCCAAATCTATGCGTAACTGATTCTAAGAATCAGTCGCAAATACAGAGATACGACGGTGTATCTCTTTTGAGAATCTGGCCCTATATGTGTATATATATATATATATATATATATATATATATGTATATATATATATATATATATATATATATATATATATATATACCTTGATCTCCACCCTATATCCGCTATACCCTTCCCCCCTCCGGCGTATGACATATATACCTGTCTAAAGACATATCCGCACCCATCCGGCCCGCATCGGGCAAAAGACGGGCTTTTCCCTGTATTCCCAGCACACAGCGGGAGCCAATCGCCGGGCGCAGCGCGATTGGCGTAGGGAACCGGGCATGAAGCCGGAGCGCTTCACTTCCTGGTTCCCTCGCCAAGCGTATGAGCGATCGCTCATCCTCTGCTGCACGCCGCGCAGGACAGGCTAATATTATAGCAGCTGCAATTTGTTGCTGCTGGCTTTTAATATTTATTTAAGGTGAACCATCCCTTAAATTTAAGAGGGAAGTTTTAGGAAAAAAAAACTTTCCACAGCCCCCTGCATTTAACACGCAGGCACAGTTTACCCTCTATTTTCAGGGGAAAAAAGTAAGTGTTATACGCCACTAAATACAGTATGGGCCAGATTCAGGATGGCGAGCGGTTCTTTATTACCGGCGTAACGTTTCTCATTTACGTTACGCCGCTGAAACTTTACGCGTAAGTACTGTATTCACAAAGCACTTGCTCCTAAAGTTGCGACGGCGTAGCGTAAATGGGCCGGCGGAATTCTAATTGGGCGGGTAGGGCGCGTGTAGTATTTAAAATAGGCGCGATCCCCCGGCGAATGTACTGCCCATGCGCCGGCCGTCAATGTATCCCAGTGCGCATGCTCCAAATTATGACGGTGTTTTTGACGTGAACGTCAATGACGTCAATCCCCATTCATGGACGAGTTACGCAAACGACGTAAAACTTTTCCAATTCGACACGGTCACGACGTCCATACTTAACATAGGATGCGCCTGCTTTTTGTTGCTTTATCTTTACGCCGGGAAAACCCTTACGTAAACGTCGTAAAGTGACTGCGTCGGGCCCGCGTACGTTCGTGAATTGCCGTATCTCGCTGATTTACATATTCTCAGGGTAAATCAGCGAGAACGCCCCCGGCGGCCATTTTAAAACTGCATTTAAGATCCGACGGTCTAATACAAGTACGCCTGTCGGATCTTTGCAGCAAACCGGCGTATCTTGTTTTCTGCATACAGAAAACAGATAAGCCGGCGCAAAGTGTGAGTTATGCCGACGTATCACTGATACGCCGGCATAACTCTACCTGAATCTGGCCCTATGTGTTTTTTCAAGCTTTACATGAGCACTCATACTCTCTCTACTTCTAGTACATAATTAAAAGCCATTGAACTATCTCCTGAAGAAGCTCCACCTGGAGCGAAACATATGGAGAATTTTGGCTCTTTGTGTACCTGTTTAGGATTAAAGGGGTAGTTCCCCCAAAAACCTTTTTTTTAACATTTATTCAGGCTCGTTATGTCAAGGGGAATCAGGTTTGTTTTTTTTAGAAATGAAGCAGTACTTACCGTTTTAGAGATGCATCGTCTCCGACGCTTCCGGGTATGGGCTCCGACTATAGGCGTGCCTATTTGATTGACAGGCTTCCGAGGTCGCATACATCGCGTCACGATTTTCCGAAAGTAGCCGAACGACGGTGCGCAGGCGCAGTATAGAGCCGCACCGTCGCTCGGCTTCTTTCGGCTACTCGTGACGCGATGTATGCGACCGTCGGAAGCCTGTCAATCAAATAGGCACGCCCAGACCAGACGATCATACCCGGAAGCGACGGAGACGATGCATCTGTAAAACGGTAAGTATTGCTTCGTTTCTAATAAAAAACCACCCGATTCCCCTTGACATAACGAGCCTCAATCAATGTTAAAAAAAGGTTTTTGGGGGAATTACCCCTTTTTGAATATGAATTGTCTCATGTTTGTATTTTAAACATTTGTAATAAATGCATTTTCTATTTTTCTATGCATTTGAAATGATCTTTCTATTGCAATTTGGTCATTTCAAACACTTGAGACCGTCAAAGTCCCGAGGCTTGTGACCTCTTACCCTTCTCTGTATATCCATTGCTACCAGGGATGTGGTGTCTGTATCCCTTTATGCTGACTCATACCTATATAAAAAACACACCCTATTGTTGGCAATGGAACTGTTCAAATCGATGGGACGCCAACTTTGTGGTGCCGCACCGATTTGAAAATGTAGTCCCTGCACTACTTTTGGTGATTTAAGGTGCACCTTGTATAGACATGTGTGCATGAAGTCACACAGATGTCAGCCAAGTCGCATTACAAGTGAAGTCGCACAATTTCAAAGCCGCATTGAGTGCAAACCTAGTGTAAACGTGCATAAACATGCTAGATAAAAAAGTATGTACGGGGGTGGGCACATGTGAATGAAGCCTAATGCCGCGTACACACGGTCGTTTTTTGCGATGAAAAAAATTGATCGTGTGTGGGCAAAACGTCGTTTTTTGTCTTAAAAAAAACGACAAAAAAAAAATTCCAACATGCTTGAATTTTTTGTGTCGTTTTTCAAAACGTCGTTTTTTGTTTCACAAAAAGTCGTGTGTAGCAAAAACGTCGTTCAAAACGACGTTTTTCAACCCGCGCATGCCCAGAAGCTAGTTATGAAGCGAGCTTCAATGGAAAAGGGTGGTGAACGTAACCTCGCTTTTTGTGAAAAAACAATGGTGTGTATGCAAAATTGTCTTTGAAAAGTGACGTTTCAAAAACGTCGTTTTTTACTTCACAGAAAACGTCGTTTTTTTTCATCGCAAAAAACGACCGTGTGTACGCGGCATTAGTGTCTTCAAGCTTACTCAAAGTCTACTAGCTGTTGCTAAAAGCTGGTTTAAAGCTAAAAGCTGAAGTCAAGGTTTCCTGACATTTTAAAGCTGAAATTTAGGTATAGCACTTTTGAAGTTGTTACATTGGTCCATTTATAATTTTTTTTTTTAACAGAAAAACAGAATTAGATTACTATGCACAGTCATTGGATGAACCACTTGTCTTTGGAAAGATTTTAGGCCGCGTACACACGATCAGTCCATACCATGAAAACAGTCCGAAGGACCTTTTTTCATCAGTTAACCGATGAAGCTGACTGATGGTCTAATGTGCCTACACACCATTGGTTAAAAAAAAACATTTTTTTTGGAACGCGGTGACGTTTATGTGTTTTAACACAACGACGTGCTGAAAAAAAACGAAGTTCAATGCTTCCAAGAATGCGTCGACTTGATTCTGAGCATGCGTGGCCTTTTAACCGATGCTTTTGCAAACTAACGATCGGTCATCGGTCAAATTTTAAAGGAAGTTCTCTTTTTTTTTGACCGAAGGATAACTGACCGATGGGGCCCACACATGATGATGTTTTCATCGGGTTTTGACCGATCGTGTGTACGCGGCCTAAGAGCAAGAAGGAGTAAATATTGCTAATTGACTCTTCTGAGAAAGGGACCATCAGATTCACTATACTATATATATATATATTTATATATATATACCTAAAATATGTAACCGATGGGGCCCACACACGATCGGTTTGGACCGATGAAACGGTCCTTCAGTGCATTTTCATCGGTTTGGACCTTACCATTTTCATTCATTTTTTGCTATTCGGCACTGTGCTAATTTATCTGGTAATTGCGCAGACATGCAACACTGTATGCAAATTAAATTTATGTAATTTATTTCACACAAATAGAGCTTTCTTTTGGTGATATTTAATCACCACTGTTTATTTTTTATTTTTCATTATATAAATTAACCACTAGCCGACCACCTGCCGTCGTTCTACGGCGGCAGGTCGGCTCTCCTTTTGCGGCCACTAGGGGGCGCGTGCGCGCCGCCGGCGGCCCACAAGGCGCGCCCCCCGCTCGCCCCCGAGTCCGGCGGGCGCGATCGCCGCCGGGCGCGCTCGTTCGTTAAAGAGCGGGGAACGAGAGCTGTGTGTGTAAACACACAGCTCTCATTCCTGTCAGCGGGGGAAACGCTGATCTTCCGTTCATACGATGTATGAACGGAAGATCAGTGATTCCCCCTAGTGAGTCCACCCCCCCCCCATACAGTTAGAACACAAATAGGAACACACTTAACCCCTTCCCCGCCCCCTAGTGTTAACCCCTTCACTGCCAATGGCATTATTATAGTAATACAATGCATTTTTATAGCATTGATCGCTATAAAAATGCCAATGGTCCCAAAAATGGTGTCAAAAGTGTCCGATGTGTCCGCCATAATATCGCAGTACCGAAAAAAAACGCTGATCGCCGCCATTACTAGTAAAAAAAAAATATTAATAAAAATGCCATAAAACTACCCCCTTTTTTGTAAACGCTATAAATTTTGTGCAAACCAATCAATAAACGCTAATTGTGATTTTTTTTTTACGATAAATATGTAGAAGAATACGTATCGGCCTAAACTGAGGAAAAAAAATGTTTTTTTATATCTTTTTTGGGGATATTTATTATAGCAAAATGTAAAAAATATTGCATTTTTTTCAAAATAGTCGCTCTATTTTTGTTTATAGCGCAAAAAATAAAAACCGCAGAGATGATCAAATACCACCAAAAGAAAGCTCTATTTGTGGGAAAAAAAGGATGCCAATTTTGTTTGGGAGCCACGTCGCACAACCGCGCAATTGTCAGTTAAAGCGACGCAGTGCCGAATCACAAAAAGTGCTCTGGTCTTTGGACAGCAATATGGTCCGGGGCTAAAGTGGTTAAAAAAGGCTAAAAATTTGAGAAAAAAAAAAACATTTTTTTTTTACTTTCTTCAAATTTCTTCATAAAGTTAAGCCAAAATGTATTCTGCTACATGGTATGTTTGTTTAAAAAAATCCCAATAAGTGTATATAGATTGATTTGTTTGAAAATTATAGCATCTACAAATGATGGTATGTATATTGGGATTTTTATTTATTGAATTTTTTATATACTAGAACAATCAGGGATCAGCGACTTATAATGGGACTGTGATAGTATGGCAGAAAATCTGACACTAACTAACACTGGGTGGGAACTCATTAACCAACACTGACATCACCAGTTACACTAATACAGTGATAAGTGCTAATGCTATACACTCTGGGCCAGATTCTCAGCTGCGATACGACGGTGTATCTCAGATACACCGTCGTATGTCAGTTTTTTTCAATGGGTATCTATGCGTGTGATTCCTAGAATCACTTACGCATAGATACTCTAAAGTTCCCGACAGGTGTAAAACAATTACACCGTCGGATCGGAGATGTAACGACAACGCCGGCCGCTAGGTGGCCTTTACGTTGTTTTCTAATACGCCGATTCCCGAACGTTTTTACGCCGCCCCGTCGTCGTTTACGTCGTTTCCGTAAGGTTTTTCCGGCGTAAAGATAACGCAGGTCAAAGATGGCGCATCCTATGTTAAGTATGGACGCCGTGACCGCGGCAAATTCGAAAGTTTTTACGTCGTTTGCGTAACTCGTCAGTGAATGGGGATTTACGTCGATTACGTTCACAACGAAAATTTGGAGCATGCGCACTGTGATCTTACTATGACCGGCGCATGCGCAGTACGTTCGGCGCGGGGGCGCGCTTAATTTAGATACAAGCCGCCCCCTTTGAATTACGCGGCCTTACGCTGGGACATTTACACTACGCCGCCGCAACTTACAGAGCAAGTGCTTTGAGAATACGGCACTTGCTCTGTTAAGTTGTGGTGGCGTAGTGTAAATGGCTTACGCTACACCACCGCATTTCTATGAGAATCTAGCCCTCTCACTGTACCAATGACACTAGCTGGGAAGGGGTTAACATCTATGGGCAATTAGGGAGTTAACGTGGGCCTAAAAATGTGTAATGTGTGCATCATGTGCTGCTTTCACTAATTCAATTTTCTTTGCAGGGAGAAAAAACAGCCACATTGCTGCTCCATTCGCAGAGCACTGTGTTGTTAGTAAACACAGGGCTCTGTACTGTGATTCACTAAGTCAATCAGCATGTCCCAGCCATAAATCATTGGACAGGACCTGTTGACCACACATTTGCTGTATCTGAATCACAGCACATATGGGGCGTGGGTGCATGCAAAATGCCGGGCCACGTACATGATCTGTCACAGAGTGGCCATCCTGGCACCGTATATGTACATGAGGCGGTCTGGAATTGGTTAAGATTTCCCAAGCATCAAACAATAATAGATTTATTATAATCCCAAAAATTAAAGCGGAGCTCCACCCAGGAAAACAAAATTTTCCCATGTTGTTTAAAAAAATTCAATAAAAAAAATCTGTTACTGTTAGTAGCTGCTGACTTTAAAAAAAAAAATAATCGCGGCTGGAGCTCCGCTTTAAGGCCTCATGCACACCGCCCAGCTCTCCTGAAAAGCAGACTTAAGCCTTGTAAACATGATCGGATTATCCAATGGGAATTGTGCGATGACAGGCTGTTGTACGATCTATTGGACAATTGATTGATTTATTTTCCATGGACAAATGTGGGATAGCATGCTTTAAAATTGTCCGCCAACAATTCTGTTTTGTCGGATTTTCTGATCGTGTGTACACAAGTCCGTACAAACACGCATGCTCAGAAGCAATGCTCACAATCACACAACATTAGCAGAAGTTGCCCAAAGGGTGACGCTAAAGAGCTTAAAAAACATAGTTTCGTGCTTGTTGGCTGACAATTCTTTGCCGTTTGTATGCAAGACAAGTTCCTGGCCAACGCCCTTCGGACAAAAGTCCTATGCTTTGTCCGCAGAAAATCCGATCGCATGTATGAGGCTTAAGGTTATCAGAGAATGCAACAATTTATGAAAATAAAAACTTGCCCAGCTGAGGAGGCTTTGTCATCAGAACCAGGCAGAGGCTCATGCAAGAGGGAGGCAAAGAAAAAATTGACTCACGAGAAAAAAAAAATCATTGCTTGGCTTTGATTTGCTTTAAGCATCTTTGCACCTTCAGTTTGGTATTTTGAAGAAGCACAAATATAGGAGATGCCCTAAGGAGCCAGATATAATCTTTTACCGTGCAATAAAACAGGTTACAGAGCTGTTCTATGGCTTTAATTTTAGAGCTACTTCAGAAAATAGGTTTTACAGTTCTGTGTAAATTTTCTACGTCATGATAATCACCAGCGGTCCCTCACTTGTCCAGTCCTCATTTAGTGAATTCCTCCCTGGCTAAGCATATTAGAAATAGAGTTGAGGGCCTCCCAGTCCACGTGTTTCTTGAATAGCGAGTGGCTCAGGCACTGGCTCAACATAGCAATGTCTCCTGTCTCCCTTCTATACTGAGGAGGGAAAGAATCTAAGGAGGCCTCAGACCTGAGGGCATAGCTGGCCTGAAATAACTCACCGTCCTACAATCACCCAGTCTGTCCATTAATCACCCCTTCATAAAAAATACGGTCATGATCATCTGCTTATTCTAGGCAGGGAGATATTAAAGAGATATGAAGAGGTGTTTTGTCAGGCATAATGCAAAAATGCAATATTACATTGGCCATTAGTTGGCAATCAAACTTACATTTTTGATCTGACCATTGAACAATTATGCTCAGTGTATGACCATTTGCTGCAAAAGTGCATTTTATGTCTGTCTGCGTAAGGCTGCGAAAAACCTGCAAAAAAGACACTCATGAATTAACAAATAAAATAAAAAGTAAAGTAAGCCCAATGTTTTGTATATTCTGAAAGATGATGTTACGCCGAGTAAATAGATACCAAACATGTTATGCTTTATAATTGCACGCACTCATGGAATGGTGACAAACTACGGTACCTAAAAATCTCCATAGGTGACGCTTTAAATTTTTTCTATGGTTACCAGGTTAAGAGTTACAAAGGAGGTCTAGTG
Organism: Rana kukunoris; assembly: GCA_029574335.1. NCBI lineage: Eukaryota > Metazoa > Chordata > Amphibia > Anura > Ranidae > Rana > Rana kukunoris. The sequence goes on along the minus strand of CM056050.1, from coordinate 143,831,782 downwards.
CTAGAATTATTGCTCTCGCTCTCACGATCGCGGCGATACCTCACATGTGTGATTTGAGCATTTACATATGCAGGTCGTGACTTCCGTATGTGTTTTCTTTGCTGCGCGAGCTCGTGGGGACAGGGGTGCTTTAAAGTTTTAAAAAAAAAATATTATTTATTTTATTTATGTCTACAATATTCAATTGTCTTTAAAAAAAAAAAAAAATGTGATCACTTTTATTGCTGTCACAAGGAATGTAAACATCCCTTGTGACAGTAATAGGTGGTGACAGGTACTCTTTATGGAGGGAGCGGGGGTCTAACAGACCCAAATCCCTCCTTTACACTTCAAAGTATTCAGATCGGCGAAAAGGCTGATTCAGAATACTGTATATTTTTTTTTAAATCCGGCACCATTGTCAGCCGAGTAAACCGGAAGTGACGTCATGACTTTGCGTCCGTGTTTACATTCATGAGACTGGAACACTCTGACCCCTCTACACCCCAGATATCCCCCCATCACTCTCAGTGCCATCATGGGGGCCCCCAATTTCGGGGCAGAGTGGGCTCAAGGACCAGCTGCTTTGGGCAAAGTGCAGGGGCCCCCCATGCAGCTGGGGCCCCTGGGCAGTGCCCAGGTGTGCCCTCTCATTAAGACAGCCCTGGGTATAACCCCAGAAAGACGAGGACACGTATATGTGTACGCTCGGCAGGAAGTGGTTATGAAAAAAAAAAACAGCATCAAAGAGTAAATTTAATACAAACAGAACTAAACATATATGAAAAGGTTAAGTGGAAGCCATTCTAAAAAAATTACAGTCATGTCAAAAATGGAGAAATACTTTAGCAAAGTCAAAGTTCATTTACAGGGATAGATAAGAAGGCCAGTATGGTGGCCTGAGTTTATGGGAGGAGCCTGGAGGGTATTTAAGCAGCCCACTCACACATGCTCTTTGTCGGTTCAGTGTGCAGTACTACATGTCACTGGGCCGACTCTTCCCAGCTCACCTCATGTCCGTGAGTCTGCGCATTCAATCGCATTCGACATCGCAATCGCTTTGTGGCTTCTCCCTTCATAGTCTTCGCCGGCGGTTCCCGCTTACTGTTGCAGGTAGGATTCAAACCTTTTCGTATCTTGTGCAATCTTGCAATTCGTTATGCTTTCTATCCTGCACCCCTTTTGGAAAAAAAATCTGCCTCTGAGTTATTGTTGCTCATGTTCCAACATCATTTGGCTCAGGCGTAGTACATTTGTAACTTCCTTCTGCCAAACATACGATTCATTTGTAAATCCATTTGGAGATTAGCATGTGTTTGTATGGGTTCTTTGGCAGATTGAGGTGGTAATTGGACTCACATGGTGCCTTGTCTGCACTTGATTAGCCTGGGGGGATGGGTGGTTGGTAGGTGTTCGGTTTCAAAGAAAGGGGTAGCATACACTCTACAACCAAATCGTATCAGATTCGTTCAATACTCCTTACTACCGATTCGTATCGAATTTGTTTCATGCATTTTTACAACCGTTTTGTATCAGATACATTGCATGCTTTCTACCGTTGTCATTCATTGTTCCCCCATGCCGTGTGTTTTTAGTTCCCGCAGCGGAACTTACGAATTGTTTGTTCACGGTTCTTCTCTCTCATTTATTTACCAAAGTTATTGCCTGTGCGTCATGCATGGCGCCACACCACAATCTTCGGATGTGTTGCACATCCACTCCAGTCCAAAGCAAACCCAGTCGCACGTTCACTGTCCCAGGTAGGATTCGTTAGCTTGTTTGTCATGTCAAATTCGTGGCCACTCATGGTGTCACCCGTACCATATGTTTGGTTCCCGCAGTGGAGCTTACAAAGCATTGATACGCACTTCTCGTGTTCTATTTTCTACACCAAACCTCATTGTTTTGCCCCATGCACGGCATCACGCTACACCTTCCCGACATGTTTCACTCCAGCCACAGTCCGCCGCAAACTCACTTGCATGGCCCACTGTCGCAATTAAGATTTGTTATTACATTCTTTATGTCCTATCAATTTGCTACCATTCGTTGTCTCCCATATTGTTCATTAGTGGTCCCTAAGGAACCACGATTCAAACAGGCGTTGTCCTTCTACCTTATACTGCTTGCTTAAGGTACAAACCAGGTGTTTCTATCCTTTCTCAGTAAACCAATTCTTATTGATTGAGACCTTGCAACCATGCAAATCATCTCAGCAGCCTGACACCCTTGTTAAGACCCTTGCAACACATGACCTTTACTAAATGCAAAATAAAAAAAAATATATATATAAAAACGCAAAAACAAAAAAAAAATGCAAAAAAAAAACGCAAAAAAAAAAAAAAAACCTTTGCCACCACGCAATCTCAGCCCTTCGGCAACCTGAAACCTGTTGAGACCGTTGCAACCACGCAAAATCGTCTCAGCAGCCTGACACCCTTGTTAAGACCCTTGCAAACGCAATATCGTCTCAGCAGCCCCACACTGATTGAGATCCGTGCAACCAAGCAAAATCATCTCAGCAGCCTGACACCCTTGTTAAGACCCTTGCAACACATGACCTTTACAAAACGCAAAATAAAATAAAAAATGAATAAATATAAACGCAAAAAAAAAAAAAAAAACGCAAAAAAAAAAAAAAAAACCTTTGCCACCACCACCAGCCCCTCGCAATCTCAGCCCCTCGGCAACCTGACACCTGTTGAGACTCTTTCAAACCGTTGCAACATTGACACACAAAATCGTCAGCAGCCTCACCCTTGCAGCCTACAAAAGGCAAAACAAAAAAAAAAAAGATATATAAAAACAAAAAAAAAATAACAAAATTAAATATTAAAGTGCCTTGCCACCACACAATTGAGACCTGACACCTAGACCATTGCAACCACGCATTGTCTCAACGACACCCTTGTTGAATGCAAACGCAATCGTCTCAGCAGACCCACACTCATCGAGACCCTTGAAACCACACAAAATCATCTCAGCAGCCTGACTCCCTTGACGCAAAGGAAAAAAAAAAATATATATATATATATATATATATATATATATATATATATATATAAAAAAAAAAAACGTTGCCACCACGCAATCTCGGCCCAGCAACCTGACACCTGTTGAGACCATTGCAACCATGCAAAATTGTCTCAGCAGCCCTACATTCATCAAGGCCCTTGCAACCACGCAAAACCATCTCAGCAGCTTGACACCCTTGTTGAGATCCTTGCAAACGCAATACCATCTCAGCAGCCCCACATTTATCAAGGCCCTTGCAACCACGCAATACCGTCTCGGCAGCCTCACACCATTGTTGAGACCCTTGCAAACGCAATACCGTCTCAGCAGCCCCACATTCATCAAGGCCCTTGCAACCACGCAATACCGTCTCGGCAGCCTCACACCATTGTTGAGACCCTTGCAAACGCAATACCGTCTCAGCAGCCCCACACTCATCGAGAGCCTTGCAACCATGCAATACCGCCTCGAGCAACCTCCCACTCATCAAAGACCTTTGTGACCACGCAGTCTCGCCCCAGCAACATGGCATTCATTGAGACCCTTGCAGCCAGAAAAATGGGTGTTTTTCAGCCGCCCCTGATCTCTCCTCTGTTATCTTACCAGTACGTCTACACAGGATCCCCAATCACTCCTCTATGTTATATTATCAGTACATGTACACAGGATCGTTTATAGTAATTTCTAGGCAGTTGGGTTCAAAAAAATGGGTTCAGACGGATGTTCAAAGGCATTCAAAACGCTGATGCCTGTAACAGCTTGTAAACACAGCCAGATGTGGTAACTCATGTTTACCAGCGTTTCATTTACAGTCGTTTTTATTAAAAAAAAAAAAAGGGGGGGGGGGAATATTGTCTCAGCAACTTGACACTCATTTGAGACCCTTGCAAAATGTAATATCATCTCAGCTACCTCACACTCGTCTAGACCTTTGCAACCACACAATCTCGTCTCAGCAACCCAACGCCCGTTCAGACCTTTGCAGCCATACAAAGTCGTCTTAGCAAACTGACACTCATTTGACACCATTGCAAACGCAATATCATCTCAGCAACCTGACACCCGTTCAGACCTTTGCAGCCATACATAGTCATCTCAGCAGCCCGACACTCACTTGAGACCATTGCAAATGCAACATCGTCTCAGCAACCCCTCACTTGTTGAGACCTGTGCAACCACACAAGGCCATCTCAAAACAAACCTCATAATCATCGAGACCTTTGCAACCACGCAATATCGTCTCAGCAAACCAGACTGAGACCCTTGCAACCACACAATATTGTTTGCAGCAGTATAAAACACTTTGCAGCACGCACCTACGTGCAAACCCGAATACAAACTAAACTTGCAAACACACCTCAGTGACAATCAGCCAAACAAACACACAGTGGCACCCAGTTGGCCATTCATCTTTAGTGGCACGCGGGCCACTCATCTTTTCCCTGTCTTTTTCCCTGCACTTAGTTCAGGTTTCCATCCAGCACCAGCGAGTGCACGTTGGTCAGCGAGTGCACGTTGGTCAGCGGGTGCACGTTGGTCAGCGGGTGCACGTTGGTCAGCGGGTGCACGTTGGTCAGCTAAGGCACGTTGGTCAGCGAGTGCACGTTGGTCAGCGAGTGCACGTATATCGTCTTGTTGAGCACCTGTGTATTGTCTTGATTTTTTCACACCAATGCAAGATCCAGTCCAAGTTCTCAAACTAGACCAAGCATCAGTAGCAGACTTAGCTATGTGGGACAACTTCCCCACCTGATAGAACAGCATTTCAATCTTCATCCCGGCAGTGTCAGCCGAGCCACCACAGGCTTTTGCGTGCATTTTTCGTCCGCCACTGGTTCTCCAAACCTTGGCCCCCAGAAATTCTCTTAAATTTCTGCTTCACCCAGTTGCCACACAGAGTTAATCCAGCGCTGAGTAATCCCCTTTTATGTTCAGTGAAAACGAACAGCCTTCCAGATAAAACCCTGCCTAAATCAAAAAGTCCGGAATCTCTCTTCTTGCTTTGAGTGAGAGGTTATTTACAAATATAGCTAGGACATGTTTATCATATGTTATGTTTTGTTCATCATAACATGAGGTGATATAACATCATAACACATCCTAGTAATATACAATGAACTTTGGATCACCTCTTGTTATGATAAACATGTCCACGCTATATTTGTAAATAACCTGTTACTGAAAGCAAAAACAGAGAAACAGACTTAACCTAATTTGGCAGGTTGAAGTCCGGTTAATTTGCACTGGACTTTAAAAGAGGATTACTCAGCGCTGGATTTACTGTGTGGCAAGACTGGGCACAGATGATAGGAAATCTTATACTCTACATTGTGACATAAAAAAAAATTTTTTTTTTGGGTTTACATCCACTTTAAGTAGTTGCAATGCTAATTTGCAGACTCTGAGGTGCCGTACACACGGCAGAGAACCTCGACGGGCAGAACACATCGTTCCGCCCGTCGAGGTTCTCTCCCGGCCGTCGGATTCGGCGACCCGCCCGTCGGGAATGGCAACCAGCCATTCTTCCAGGCGGGCCGTCGAGGAAATAGAGAGCGTGCTCTCTATTTCGGCTCGACGGGCTTCCCGACGGGAAGCTCGCTGAGACCGTACACACGGCCGAGGTCCTCGCTGGAATGTGCATTCCAGCGAGGTTCTCGCTGATTTTCAGCGAGAACCTCGGCCGTGTGTACGGGGCCTGAGACTCCTATAGGTAGACAGCCATGCAGGAAAAAACACCCAGGCGGACGCCACATCTGCCCATGTAGGATCGCTGTCTCCTATGGCAACAGTCTTATAACAGTTTCTAACATAAGTTACAACAAACTTCTTCACTTCCTTTACTTTTACTCCTGGTAGGTCTTCGCTCCACTGAGCTCCCAGTCTCTCTCTTACTAGACTGACGGATCCACTGCCACTGGATCTCCTGAGCTCCTCCAAACTTTACTCCTTGTATCTTCCTAAAGCATCACCCCCTGCTTCCCTGCTGGGTCCCTAGATTGGCACTCCAGATTGTTCTCAAGCATCAACACATTGGCCAGCTCAGTCCCTGGCTTGGCACACAAGGCTGCTTGGGAAGCCTCACCTCCGCTGGCTAGGTCCCTGGCTTGACACCTGCTGAAGTTTCCCAATTTTTCACTGTCCTGGTTGGTGAGAATATTGCTTTATAATTGCTTCAGCTACTCACAGTGGTCTCTGGTAATAAGGTGGATGGTCCCTTAGTGGCGACAGCTTCCCCTCTACCTCTGACACCGTCAGGTTCTCTGTCCGGCAGAACCGTTACTTTTGGTTGGACTGCAAGCCGCATTCCCAACTCTACGCTGCTCTCTTGCTTCTGGATAGGCCCTCAGACAGCCCAGCTGCCAGATGTGCCCAGGATAGACCCAATCTCCAGCCTAGCAGCTCCGGGCAGCACAACACGCATCCACACAGACAGCTGTCCAGGTGGCACAGAACCCTGATCACCTGACTTCACCCAAATAAATAGGCTCTCCCAGCAGGCCAAGGAACCCAAGAAAATCCCTGCCCATTGGCTGAGATACCCTATCTATTCTTATGTAGCTATCTACATTCAGCCAAGTTGTGAGATAGAGATTAGGCTGTTTTGTTTCTTTATTTCATTGCAGTACATACCGTATTTTCACTGCAGCTTCCAGGTATGTAATCTGCAGGACTGGGCGTTCCTAATTGATTGACATCCTTCCGACCGGCGCATACAGCGAGTCACGTGTTGCCGAAAGAAGCCAAACGTCGGTGCACAAGTGCCGTATAGAGCCGCACCGACGTTCGGCTTCTTTCGGCAACTCATGACGCGCTGTATGCGCCAGTCGGAAGGATGTCAATCAATTAGGAATGCCCAGTGCCGCAGATTACATACCCGGAAGCCGCGGTGAAAATACGGTATGTACTGCAATGAAATAAAAAAAAAAAAAACAGCCTAATCTCTATCTCACAACTCGGCTGAATGTAATGTTAAAACATTTTTTTTTGGGTGAACCCTCGCTTTAATCTGTCTTTGCAATGCCCTTGTCTTATCTAATGTCACCAGATTCCCGGCCATGTAGTGACAGAAGAGAGAAGTGCAGCAATTCCAGACTTGGGGTGAAATCAATTGATCCCTCACATTTGGCAAAGGCAATAATATTTGGCTTGTAAATTTAGGAGCAACCCAGGCTAGACATCAGGGTTCTACATAAGTATATTACATTTTTGTTTTGGAGTTAGACAGTTTTTAACCTTTATGCTGCCACCAAAGCATGGCAAATCTGTATCTAAATCTGACGTCTGTTGCCTGATCGCTTCCACCAGGGGAGGGCTGGCAGCCTTAGGCCAGGGGGGCAAGTCCAGTCAAATGGCCCATAGAGCGTTGAAAATTGATGGATCGAGGTAAACAGTCTAAGATTTTTCATGATCACAAGAGTCTGCAACGAGTCCCCCCTTACATCAGAGTCTGCACAGAGGCCCCCCTTACATCAGAGTCTGCACAGAGGCCCCCCTTACATCAGAGTCTGCACAGAGGCCCCCCTTACATCAGAGTCTGCACAGAGGCCCCCCTTACATCAGAGTCTGCACAGAGGCCCCCCTTACATCAGAGTCTGCACAGAGGCCCCCCTTACATCAGAGTCTGCACAGAGGCCCCCCTTACATCAGAGTCTGCACAGAGGCCCCCCTTACATCAGAGTCTGCACAGAGGCCCCCCTTACATCAGAGTCTGCACAGAGGCCCCCCTTACATCAGAGTCTGCACAGAGGCCCCCCTTACATCAGAGTCTGCACAGAGGCCCCCCTTACATCAGAGTCTGCACAGAGGCCCCCCTTACATCAGAGTCTGCACAGAGGCCCCCCTTACATCAGAGTCTGCACAGAGGCCCCCCTTACATCAGAGTCTGCACAGAGGCCCCCCTTACATCAGAGTCTGCACAGAGGCCCCCCTTACATCAGAGTCTGCACAGAGCCTCCTCTTACATCCGAGTCCTCGTGTCTGTGCAGAGAGAGAAGGGGATGTCAGCGCTGGTGTGTGCTGGGGCTGAGCTATGTGTGAGACGAGACATAGCTCAGCCCTGCAGCCATCTACCTCAGAGCTGACACAGGCAGGGGTGCACAGTGGGAGGTGAGCAGCGGCCGTGACCTGTGTTAACAGAGCTCCAGAAGGCATATTCCTGCTCTGCAAAAACAGCATTTGGTAGCGGCGGCCGGTGGCTGTGCATAGTGTCACCAGCCCGGGGGGAGATTTCCACCCTGCCCCCCCTGCCAGCCCTCCCCTGGCTTCCACGTACCCATCCCAATCAACCGCACACAGCCCAACAACCTCCCCACCGTATGCTCCCACCTGCCTCCCACCCACATTTCCTGGGTTGTCCGCCCCCCACCTGCAGACCCAGGACCAACATGTTGGGTGCTGCCGAATAGAAGGGAGGTATACCTACCTAGTAAGAACCCAGAGGAGATGTGTATTACACTTTTAGTTTCTGTTGTCACTTTTTCCAAAAAAAAATAAAGTTACATGTTTTTTTTTGTCATGTTTCAACCAAGCACTCAAATTTGAGCCTACACCCACACACAAACATAAACACACACCTTGGGGTGTCCATGTACGAAAGCACAGATTGCAATACACATGTTACATATCTCTGCACATGACTGGAATGAGACCAATAAATTAAGATCCATCATTCAAATTGAACTCTAAACTGATTTGAGCGCATGCAATTTTAAATACTGTATATATTGTAATATCCTGTTATCCAATATTGTGCTTAACCCGCACTTGGCAAATTAATTAAATGAAGGTGAGAAAGTAAAAAACCTGAATTCAGCACTCACTGATATTCACCCATAGATATCAAAGGTGACTGAAAAACATAAATCTGTTGCCCCTTGGAAGATATTCAGTCGGAACGAAAAGTGGGTAGGCTGAATTTCAGCGGTGACATTATCCCAGTTGCTGATGCTGTGCGATATGCTTGTCATACTATCTGTTTTGTGAGTACCCACTTGGTTTATTTATAAAAATAAAAAAATTAAATGGTACTTCACTATAGAATTTTTGTGGTGCTTTCCTTGGTATGTGTTTTTGCTGCTGGGACCGGTATATGAGAAGCAATCCAGTTATCATTTCTGAGGCATGCCATTCATGAGAGAGATAAGCCTCGTACACACGATCGGATTGTCAGCGGACAAATCGGTGGAATTTTGTTGAGAAGGGCGTTGGCCGTGAACTTGGTATGCATACAGACGGCAGAACTTTTTTTTAGCCAACATATAAAAAACTGTGTGATTTTTCCAGCTCTTTAGCACTACCCTTTGGGCAACTTCTGCTAATGTTGTGCAATGGTTAGCATTGTTTCGAAGCATGCGTATTTGTACTTTTGATTTTTTTCCGATGAACTTGTGTAAACACGATCAGATAAACCAACAAGACACATTTGTTGTGGGAAAATTTGAACGCATGCTATAAAATATTTGTTGACAGAAATTCCGACAAAAATATTCCGCTGGAGCATACAAACGGTCGGATTTTCTGACAAAATCCTGCCATCACATAGTTGTTGTCGGAAAATCCAATAGTGTGTACGAGGCTTCAGGCTTACTAAGGTGTGAAAGGAAGAGCTGGAGCCACCCATCCATCCATGCGGGATCTGCTTTTTTTGAGGCTAGATTCACACTAGTGCGGTGCGAATTTCAGCTCTCCTATCTCTGCAGATAGATAAGGGAAGTGTTCAGCAGATTAGCAAAGTTTTAGCTGTGAATTTGGAGACCTGGGCGAAGTTACGGGTGAGAGGAGAGTGGGGCAGAAGTGTATTGGGCTGAATGAGAGAAATTCCTGAAGAGAACTGAACACATCTGCGTATCAGCTGCGTACCCATAGAAGATAATGGGCCTGAATTCGCACCTTAGCCGCACCGCAAGGCATAAAATCTGCATATGTTTTTACTGCAATGCGCAGTGCGAATGCATCGCACATATGTGAACCAGCCTCATTGAAAACAATGTATTTAGAAATGTTCTGCGTATTGGATGCGGTTTAAGCCGCACTTAATTCGCATAGGTGTGAACCCGGCCTTAAATGCTGATTTAGCTCTGGTTCACTCTGGTGCAGCATGGAAATCTTGCTACTTCAGCGCAATTATAAAGCCGCAGATCAGTGCAATTTTCACTTCTGATTTCATTGCAGCTTGCAACTTTGTTTAACAGAAGTTGTGATGGAGTTAATAAAATCACTATGTTATCTCTCTCTTTTAAACACTCAAATATTGTTATTCTCTTTATTGTCCTTTTCCTCCCCCTCCCACCGTGCAAAGAAAGATGGCCCCCGTATCCTGGAATGTTGTCTCGTAGCAAGGAACAGATGTCGACAGGAAAAACACCATATACAGATGAACCAATCATATACACACATGTGTGATGACGTTTGCTTATGTCACTTTGACTATAAAGAGCTGTAACCTGAATAAAGGGTTCCTGTTGATGAGGAAGAGCTTACACTGAACCAGCGAGTCCCAGTGTGATTCTTTTGCATGCATGCATTCACATCACCTTTAATTTGGATCAGAGGCAGAATAAAATATGTATCCTAGAATTGGACCAGGAATAAATCTATAACAAAGTCTATGCAAGTCGCAATGAAATCATCAAAAAGTAGTGTAGGAACCTTTTTCAAAGTTACTGCAACATGAGTCACATGACTTTGAACAGTTCCATTGACGACAATCGGGAGCAGCTTGACAGTTCTAAATTGCATGACAAATTGCACCGGAGTGACACAGGAGCTCAGACCTCTTGAGTTGTGCGGTCTATGGACTCGGTAAGCAACATTATAATCACTCAGTGGTTGGTACACAGCAGCGTCATGAAGATTTTTGGTGGACTTTGATATTTCATTTATAGGACTTTAATATTTTTTCCTTTTGTTTGTTATACAAATATGTATTAAATTCAGTTTTCCCGACAATTTTTTTCAGTTATATGTTGTAAAATACTGTATTGCATTTGTGTGTCCTAAAATTTAATTCAGTGTGCTTTTTATTGACATGTTGTGTTTAGTTAACTGTTACGCTAATATTGTGTTATAAAAACAACTACTACTTTTTTATTCTGCAGGATATCTGCTTTCAGAAAATGTGTAATATTTGGGGGTTTTAAGTAATCTTCAGGCCTGATATGTTTTTTTAAATATGCATGCAAAAAAACGCAAAAAAAACACGCGTGTGTGTGACTACAGCACTGATTATAGATATATAATCTTTGGAATTAAATAAAGCTTTATCCAGTTAGGGACTGTTATAGCTTTTACATTTTCAAGCCAGTGACCTGTATTTACTTAGAATAAAAAGAAGGTCAATAGGCAAGTTAAGGTGTATGGCATGGTCTATTTCACATATTGTTAAATGGGGGCCCCTTTCTCATCATTCTCTGTCCTGCTTCTTTTCAGAAGCTCATTGTGCCCGGATGAATTCCATTTAAAGCACCACTACGTTTCCCTCATTTGAACTCTGCTGTTGGCAGCTTCCAGATACAAGTAAAGAGATACAGACCTACTTGTCCAGAACATCTCATATAAAAAAGCAGATACTCTTATGCTGCGTACACACAATCGTTTTTTCATGACGAGAAAAATGCAATTTTTTAAATTGGTCATTAGAAACGATCGTGTGTAGGCTCCAGAGCCTTTTTCTCAATGTGAAAAATGGGCATTAAAAATTTAGAACATGCTCTATTTTTTCACAATGTTTTGCACGTCGTTGTTTTTCACGTCGTGAAAAATGGTCGTGTGTAGGCTTTAACGACGGGAAAAAACACGCATGCTCAGAAGCAAGTTATGAGAAGGGAAATTTGCATAATCAGCCCAAAGGGTGGCGCCATTCGAATGGAACGTCCCCTTTATAGTGCCGTCGTACGTGTTGTATGTCACTGCGCTTTGCTTAAGCATTTTTTTTCATGATCGTGGTGTGTATGCAAGGCAGGCTTGACAAGAATCACCTTGAGAAAAACATTGGCCCAGATTCACATACACTTAATATTGCACTGCGTAATCGAAATACTCTACGCTGCCGTATTTCACCAGGCTCTACACCGAATCCTGGTAGATTTTTGCCCGTACGCTACGGCGGCGTAGTCTATTTCTCGCCGCGTAATCGAAATACGCGTTTAGGGGGCGTGAAGCATTTAAATTAAGCGCGTCCCCACGGCGATCGAACTGCGCATGCTCCGTTCAGAAATTTCCCGCCGTGCATTGCGCGAAATCACGTCGTTACGTCATTCGTTGTTTGAGTAGTGTCGTTTACGAACATTCCTATTCCCGGACGACTTACGTTAAAAAAAAATAAAAGACGTCGGAAAACGTAGAAATTCTACGCGGGAACGACGGCCATACTTAACATGGGCTGTCTAATATTAGAGCAGCAAAAAGCTGGTATAGTGTTACGCAAATAAAAGATGACTAAAGGTGCCGTAAGAGATTGCCATTGAAGATCGTAATTTCCGGGATCGCCGGCAAAAGCTCATTTGCATACCCCGACGCTGAAAACGACGGGAAGTCCACCCAGTGGCCGCAATTTTATTGCAGCGTAGATCCGAAGGCGTACGAACACGTAATCCAGTCGAATTGAAGCCCGCAGCCGTCTATTCATGGTTTGAGGTTTTCGCCTAGCTAAAAAACGCGCGTAATTTGAAATTACTCCAGTCTAACACCAGTTAGACAGGCGTAATGGCTCTCTGAATCTGGGCCATTGTTTTTTCCATGACATTAAAAATAGTCGTGTGTACGCGGCATTAGAAATAGTCTAAAAAGAAGTTACAGTGTGTGTGTTAGCATCCCATTTACTAAAAACCTGCTACAGACAGCATGTATACATAAGGTACATTGTTTTTTTTTTTTTTTACGAAAGGCAAATCCACTTTGCAAACTACAAGAGCAAAGTACACTTGAAATTGCACTGAAAGTGCACTTGGAAGTGCAGTCGCTGTAGATCTGAGGCTGACATGCAAGGAAAATAAAAACAGAATTTTAGCTTACACATGATTGGATAATAAAATCAGCAGAGCTTCCCCTCATTTCAGATCTACCCCTCAGGTTTACAGCGACTGCACTTCCAAGTGCACTTTGTAGTGCAAAGTGAATTTGCCTTTAGTAAATAACCCCCATAGCATCTTGCTAACAACCTTGGCTGCCTTTGTAATATAAGAACTGTATATGGAAGGTGGGTCACAATTAAGGTTCTAACAACTGTTGTGAGCCTTGAAGGGGGCTTTTACTAAAACATTGCGCCAATCTGTGTTTTCCTTGGCTTAGGAGAGAGGGTTTCAAAATGTTGCTTGCTGCAAGAAAATTTGACAAATTCCCTCGAATGCTGGGCACAAACTAAGCTCTGAATGTGAAGCTCAGAGCAATCCATTCAACCATGAATGATGTTACAACCTCAACCAAGCCTAAACAATATGTAGTTGTCTTTCACTCCGAGCGGTTTGTATTTGCATAAAACATGCAAAGTTTTTAACGCCCCTTCACAAACAGAAGAGGGGACTGAAAAGGTTTGATTTCAATCTGTATACAAAGCTTGTTAGGGCTGTGTACAGATTTCGGCTGTCCTGATTGGTCCTCTTTAATTAAAACCCATGTCATTCATTAAATATAAACTAGTGCTTATTGTTTATATCCAGCTTGTCCATAACAGCCTCATATAGTATATATCATATAATACCTTATACACACACACACAGTGCCTTGAAAAAGTATTCATACCCAATTGCACCACCATGCATTTGTTTTCAGCCCCCTTTACTCTAATACCCCTAACTAAAATCCAGTGGGACCAATTGCCTTCAGAAGTCACCTAATTAGTAAACAAAGTCCACCTGTGTTTAATTTAATCTCAGTATAAATACAGCTGTTCTGTGAAGCCCTCAAAAGGTTTGTTAGGTAACCTTAGTGACCAAAAAGCAACATGGTAGTAGTATTTCCGCGCTTCTATGGAGTCTACTATGACAATTCTTATGGTGCACCAGCCACCGTATAGGTCAAACACTACCCACGATAATATATGTGAAAAAAAAAATTGGTGTTGTGCTCCAAAACATAAAGCGCTAAAGTAAGTGACAATACAGTAAAAAAAAACTGGCGGATAATGATATATAAAAATCCAACGCTACAAGCAAAATAAATATATAAAATGGTGATCAAATACAGTGCAGTAAAGTTACCAATTAAGTTACTGTAGTGTATAAATACTAGAATATATAAATATATAAAAACATAAGATGCATAGACAAGGTAAAACTTCAACAAGAGTCCATGTATATGAAAGTACAAATAATCACAATCCGGAAGTAACGTAATCTTCCAACCATGGATAAGTGCAAGGTGCAAACCATAAGGTGCTAACTGGCATTCAACAAGTGGCGTTGTGACTTAAGTGCTTGTGGATCTTCGGTGCAAAATGACACCCACAGGTGTACTAACTTCTTACCTTACTGCTGTAAGGTAAGCAGCATTAAAAAAAAACAGGGGGGTAGATGATCACTCTGGGGGAAGAGAGGGGTCTCCTATCCGTTCCTCCTGGGGGATTCCAAGTGTATGCAGAGCCTAGGTGATAATGCTTTTCTCTAAGACCAGGTAAGATAGCTAAACACCGCTCAGGGTATAACAAACCGGTTATGGATGGAGAGAATGCAAGAAAAGTTTCTATAGTGTAGTATAGTGTAGTAGGTTTTCAAAATGATTGCGTTTTATTGAACAAAAAAAGTCAGGTACTCACATTAAAATAAAAGCAAACTGTGCAGTGTATCCTAACGAGCAGCGAGCTTGCGGCAGACGTCACTTCCGGTGTCCATTTTGTCCAAAAACGGACACTGGAAGTGATGTCTGCTGCAAGCTCACCGCTCATTAGGATACACTGCACAGTTTGCTTTTATTTTAATGTGAGTACCTGACTTTTTTTGTTCAATAAAATGCAATAATTTTGAAGGAAAGCCATACAAAGTCACATTTGCAGTTTGTGAGAAGCCATGTGGGGGACACAGCAAACATGTGGAAGAAGGTGCTCAGGTCAGATGGGATCAAAGTTGAACTTTTTGGCCTAAAAGCAAAACGCTATGGGCCGGATTCAGAAAGCATTTACGTCAGCGTATCTAGAGATACGCTGCGTAAATACTAAGAATAGCCGGCGTATCTTTTTTTGCTATTCAGAAAAGAAGATACGCCGGCTTTCTTCTAAGATACGAGCGGCGTAAGTCGCTTACACCGTCGTATCTTAGTTGCATATTTACGCTGGCCGCTACGTGGAGCTTACGAACGTACTTGTGGCCGTGCCTCGTATTTTACGTCGTTTGCGTAAATCGTTCGGGAATGGGGCTCGACGTTAGTTACGTTCATGTTGTTTACATTGAGAAAAAGCGACGTGATTTCGCGCATGCACACTGGCGCATGCTCCTTCCAAAAAAAAACTTCACTTACTTGGGGTCATGATTCATTTACATGAATCACGCCCCCATCTTCCAAATTTTTATTGCACGGCCTTGCGCCGCCACAGATACACTACGCCGCCGTAACTTACGACGTAATTAGTTTCTGAATAAGGAACCTGACGCTGATAGTTACGGCGAAGTAGTGTATCTGAGATACGCTATGCCTGCCTAAAAATAGGCAGATGTGTCTGAATCTGGCCCTATGTATGGTAGAAAATTAAGACTACACATCACCCTGAACACACCATCTCCACCGTGAAACATGGTGATGGCAGCATTATATTGTGGGGATTCTTTTCTTCAGCAGGGACAGGGAATCTGGTCAGAGTTGATGAGAAGATAGAGACAAATACAGGGCAATCTTAGAAGAAGATTTTCCTTCCACTTCACAATTATGTGCCATTTTGTGTTGGTCTATCACATAAAATCCCAATAAAATAAATGCAAGTTTTTGGTTGTAACATGACAACATTTGGAAAATTCCAAGGGGTATGAATACTTTTGCATGTCACTGTGTGTGTGTGTGTGTATATATATATATATATATATGTGTGTGTGTATATATAACTATATTACCAAAAGTGCTGGGACACCTGCCTTTACACGCACATGAACTTTAATGACATCCAAGTCTTAGTCCGTAGGGTTCAATATTGAGTTGGCCCACCCTTTACAGCTATAACAGCTTCAGCTCTTCTGGGAAAGCTGTCCACAAAGTTTAGGAGTGTGTCTATGGTAATATTTGACCATTCTTCCTGAAGCGCATTTGTGGGGTCAGGCTCTGATGTTGGACAAGAAGGCCTGGTTGAGTTCAGGACTCTGAACCCTACAGGCTAATACTGGGATGCCATTAAAGTTCCTGTGCGTGTAAAGGCAGGTGCCTCAATACTTTTGACAATATATTGTGTGTGATTTTATATATATATATATATATATATATATATATATATAAAATATTTTTTTTCTAGAATTGTACCCTACCGTTTACTGTAAATTAGCAATCCATCAGATACAATATTTGTTTTCTAGTAAAGTCTGCAGAAAGAAAGCTGACAACTGGGATATTTGACAGATCACGTACATATGTAATATATATTTTGTATCTTTAGCATTTGTTGGCTAGCAGGGACTTCTAGTCACTTGTTCAGATATAACAATCACGAGACACAATGCTTGCATTTTTTTCATTAGTCTTAACCCTAAATAACCTTTTCTGATTGTCTGCTTGAACAGAAGCTCCTCTGCTGCTCCATAACACACATTTGTTTTGTAGTCCAGTGCTTTGTGTGCTGGGCTGGAAGAACAATGTAACAAGTGAGTATGGATTCTGTATATAAGATATAATGTATGGGCAATTGAACACAATAAAACATTGTTCTAATAGAGGCAGACTTGAAATGTTTATCAGAAATAATATGCAATATTCGTATAACAACCCTATGATTTATTGTGTTTTTTTTTGTTGTTGTTGTTCTTTTTTGTTTTTTTTTTGGAACTAAAATGCAATGCTAAAAAGTCACTAAAGAAATATTGTATATCCTGAAGCTGAGCACATGCACACAAAGCACATATGAAATAGTAGTGCATACAGCTGTAATACAAAACACACCCAGCATATAAACATTAACTACCAACCACTATGTATATCCTATGTGTAACAATATTATCTGTAAACTATTTGTTTCCTTTTAAATAAAAAATCAGGGTTTAAATTCAGTTGGTTAATATACACACCACAGTACTACTCACCTTGGATACACTCCCCTCTCTCCTCATCTCCAAAACATTGGGGAGGTATTCTGTATTTCAAAGAGAGAGCTAGGGTAACAGTAACCGATTCCCCTCCTAGGGTGAGAGCACTTATCGTACTGTATTTATCAGATTTTTTTTAGCCTAGAGTAGGGCTACAGAACACATCCCCCTCTCCTCTATATAACAATGGTGGTGGGGTTCTATAGTCTGCAGAGAGAACTGGGAACAATGGTAACCAGTAACAGTCGGCAGAGGCAGAGAGCACATGCAGTTACCAACTCAGGATTTCTGGCAGGATTGAACAGGTATTTTTTGCACTCCTAGAAAAGCTATAACAAAGTGCTTATAATAATATATTTAACAGACCAAAAGGCAACACATTATAAAAGTTCATGGTTAGGTTTAACATACAATTAAGTGACAATTACGGTTGCCATCGACTATTTGACCTATTTGTCATGTGTTGTTACCAGTGACCTCACACTCTTAGAGTCGGTTCACACAGGGGCAACACGACTTTGTGCGAAACTTTGCGAGGCAACCTCAGTGTGACTTGAGCGTGAACCACACTTGGAGCGACTTAAAGTTGCCTCCAGAACAGGGGACTTTGCCAGTGGCCAATCAAAGAGTAATCAGCTCTGTGGGAGGGAGGGGTTTGCCGAAAAACTATTTTTACTTTCTGGAAAGTTGCTTCAGTTAAAGGAGTTGTAAAGGAAAACATTTTTTTTTTTGCTGAAATTACTGTTTAAAGGGTATAGACACATAAAAGTTAACTGATTCCTTTTAAAAACGATTACAAATAGATAAAAATCAATAATATAATGTACCTGTAGTTTCTAGTTTCGTTTTTGCATCTAGTTTCGTTTTTGCATGTTATTTCCTGCCTCTGTGCTATACAGAGCATACAGAGCCATAGAGCAGTGATGGTTTGGAAAACGAAACTAGAAACTAGACACACAGTAATCACACCTCCTTGATTAGTGACCACAGAGAGAAAGCTCCCAGTACTGTGGTCATCAGAAAACAGACAACCAGGAAGTGTGGACATCAGAGAAGAATTACAGCAACTTGAGAGCAAAAAACGAACAATGAGGACATGAAAACAGCACTGCATTAAGGTAAAGGAAGCTATTAAGATAAAAAAAAATCCTTTACAAACCCTTTAAGACAGGGGATCTGACTTTGAGGCGATTTCAATGGGAGTCGCCTAGAAGTCGGATTGAAGTAGTACAGGAACCTTTTCTTTAGTCCCCTTTCACACTTATACGACTTGTCCCACGATTTTGGACTGCAAAATCGTATGACAAGTCATTCTCCATTGTTTTCAATGACTACCATTCATACTGGCACGATTTTAAGTTGTGCCTACTTCAAAGTAGTCCTTGCACTACTCTGGTCCGATTTTGATGCCACTTACACAGGCATTCATTGAAATTGCGGCCGCAAATCGCGGCAAAATCGCAGCCGCAAAATCGCTGTAAAATCGCGCGATTTTGAAGTCGTACAAATGTGAAAGGGGGCTAAAGCGGAGTTTCACCCAAAAATCAACTTTCTGACATTAGATCCAGCATACTGCTAACATCTGCAGTATGCTGGGGTTTTTAATTTTTTTTTTGTACTTATCGTTTTATGAGCCGTTGTTATCCGGCTCCGAGCGGGGAATCCTGCGGGGAATGGGCGTTCCTAAGCCAAGAGGAGTTGATTGACGGGCTGCTAAGGCATGTCACGCCTTCCGAAAATACCCAAAGTGACACTCGGGTATTTTCGGAAGGCGTGACTCACCTTAGCAGCCCGTCAATCAACTCCTCTTGGCTTAGGAACACCCATTCCCCGCAGGATTCCCCGCTCGGTGCCAGATAACAACGGCTCATAAAACGATAAGTACAAAAAAAAATTAAAAACCCCAGCATACTGCAGATGTTCGCAGTATGCTGGATCTAATGTCAGAAAGTTGATTTTTGGGTGAACCTCCGCTTTAAGTCGGAGCGACTTAAGTAGTGTTAATAAAGAAGGGCTCCCATTCACATCAATGTAATTTGACTTCGAGTCGGATCCCAAGTCACCCCTGTGTGGACCGGCTCTGACTGATATGTATATAAACAGCACAATGCATTGAGTGAGTTATCACTACCCCTGTGCGCTTTAATAAGGGTGCTGTAATCACCCTTATTAATCAATAAAATACGTGGAAAATCCATGCAAAGCTGGCAATGTTATTCCAAAACAAGATTTCAGTATTAAATCAACTCTGCATTTTTGGTAATCTCAACAGATATTTTCTGTATTTGCTGAAAATATTCTTAGCTTGAAAAAAAAAAACTAATGCAGCCTCTACATCTACGGAATGATAAGTGCAATGTATTACATTTTTGTTTTGGGTTTTAGTCATCATTTAAAGATAAGAGTTAACCTCTCTTAATCATATTATAGAGCATTATGTTCTTTGCAGTTTGCATCTTTTGTATTTCTCTTTTATCCTTTTATTAGTCAGTAGCAATATTACTTGTTATGACATATTATAAATGCACAGTGAACATTTGGTGTTTGTGTCTGTGCTTAGAGCAGATACATTTACCCCAGACTGTTTACTAATATGAATCATTCATCAGAATAATCTTTCATTGGGAACACAAAAGAAGGAAAACAAAGTGCTGTCCTATTTTTTTTTGGTGATGTTCCATTGTGGTATAAAGAGATAAAAGAACAAAAATCGTTCTCTAAAAAACATACTAAATTAAGAATATACTGTGTATGTATGTATTTGTATATATATATATATATATATGCAGAGGTGATCAAATACCACCAAAAGAAAGATCTATTTGTGGCAAAAAATTACACCAATTTTATTTGTGTACAGCGTTGCACAACTGCGAAATTGTCATGTAACGCAACACAGTGGCCTATCACAAAAAATGGCCTGGTCAGGAAGGGGGTAAAACCTTCCCGGAGCTAAAGTGGGTATAGTTCCACTTTATGTTTTTCTGCTGTTCATGGGCTCTGGGCTTCAGCAAAATGGCAGCCTCCAGCAAAAAGAGCCAGGTGCCATGCTGGAGGCAATTTACAGCGCACACTCATTTTGGTGGCATAGGTATTAAAGAGGAAGTAAACTATGATGGATTTTACTTCCTCTTCATTCCCTTGCAAAGGTAAAGCATAATGGGCTACTATGCTTGGCACAGTAGTCCATTATGTGTCTCTTACCTTGAGGCTGGAATCACACTTGTGCGGTGCGAATTTCAGCTCTGTAATCTCTGCAGATAGATAAGGGAAGTGTTCAGCAGATCCATTGCGTTTTAGCTGCGAATTTGGAGACCTGGGAGAAGTTCCGGGTGAGAGGAGAGTGGGGTAGAAGTGTATTGATCTGAATGAGAGAAATTCCTGAAGAGAACTGAACACATCTGCGAATCAGCTGCGTACCCATAGAAGATAATGGGACTGAATTTGCGTCTGAGCCGGAACCGCAAGGCATAAAATCCGCACACATTTTTTCTGCAATGCGCAGTGCGAATGCATCGCACATATGTGAACCAGCCTCATTGAAAACAATGTATTTAGAAATGTTCTGCGTATTAGATGCGGTTTAAGCCGCAACTAATTCGCATAGGTGTGAATCCGGCCTAAAAACAAAACCTGCAAGTTCACCGCTGTTTCCGCTGGCGGAAGCATCCATCTTCAGCCCTCTTCTGTCTAGGGCCGCAAACTCCGGCTCTGTGACTGGCTGGAGTCACGTAACGTCACTCCCGGCTGGGTTTACACTATACTACACGACTTTCATCCTACTTTGCTCTGCGACATTGGTCCTACACTGATCCTACATTGGTCCTACATCCATCCGACTTTCATGAACAGGATACTACTTTGATCCGACTTGCCCCAGGACTTGAAATCTGACTTTCAATGAGCAGGGATCCTACTTGAATCCCTGCCAATATCAGGCACTGTGTTTGATATGAATCTTGAGGGGGAACTCCATGCCAAATTTTAAGAAAAAAAAAACAATGGATTCCCCTCCAAGAGCATACCAGGCCCATGGGTCTAGTAAGGATTTAAAGGGGAACCCCTTACGCCGAAAAAACGGCGTGGGGGTCCCCCCAAAATCCATACCAGACCCATATCCGAGCAGCAGCCTGGCCGGTCAGGAAAGGGGGTGGGGACAGGCGAGCACCCCCTCTCCTTAACCGTGCCAGGCAGCATGCCCTCAACATGGGGTTGTAGGTGCTCTGGTTGCAGGGGGCGTGCTGCGGCCCCCCCACCCCAAAGCACCCTGCCCCCATGTTGATGAGGACAGGGCTCTTCCCGACAACCCTGGCTGTTGGTTGTTGGGGTCTGTGGGTGGGGGGCTTATCAGAATCTGGGAGCCCCCTTGTTAAAGATACCGGCTCCCCACCCTAGGTGAATAAGTATGGGGTACATCGTAACCCTACCCATTCTCCGGGAGGAAAAGTGTAAAAAAAAATTAACACGCTACACAGGTTTTAAAATATTTTATTGGTCAGCTCCGGGGGTCTTCTTCCGACTTCTCCGCTCTCCCGGGGCTTTTTCTGACTTCGGGGGTCTTCTTCCGTCTTCTCCGCTCTCCCCCGGTTCTTCTTCCGCTCTCTGGCATCTTCTGCCGGGCTGCGCTGCCGCTATCTTCTTTTTAGCGCTTTTACTAGCGGAAAGGCCCGGGCTTCCTCTGTCGTCTTCTTCCTCGTCGCCTTCTTCTCTTCTTGGATGTTGACTCGACGCTCCCTCCCACCACAATGCCGGGTGCGCGGTGCGCGGCAATTTATATAGGCCTCCTATGACATCACAGTCCCAGCATGCTCCGGGTGGTGACGTCACCACCTGGAGCATTCTGGGATTGTGATGTCTCAAGAGGCCTATATAAATTGCCGCGCACCGCGAACCCGGCATTACAGCGGGAGGGAGCGACGTGTCAACATGCCCCAGAGCACCTACCTCCCCATGCTGAGGGCATGCGGCCTGGCACGGTCCCCCCCTTTCCTGACCGGCCGGGCTGCTGCTCGGATACGGGTCTGGTATGGATTTTGGGGGGACCCCCACGCTGCTCTTTCGGCGTAGGGGGTTCCCCTTTAAATCATCACCAGACCCATGGGCCTGGTATGCTCTTGGAGGGAAATCCATTTTTTTTTTCTTAAAATTTGGCGTGGAGTTCCCCCTCAAAATTCATATCAAACACAGTGCCTGATATTGGCAGGGATCCAAGTAGTTGCTTCTTCAATGTCTTCTGGGGGGGGGGGGGGTCCAGTCTTCAACGCCATCTGGTTCTCTTCCGCCGGGTGGGGGCCTCTTTCTTCTTTAGCTCTTTTACAGCGCCCCCCTCCCGGGCTTCCTCCGATGTCTTCTGCCGGGGGGTGCCTGGGCTTCTGTCGCCTTCTGCCTTCTCTTCTTCGATGTTGACACGTCGCTCCCTCCCATTGTAATGCCGGGTGCGTGGCGATTTATATAGGCCTCTTATGACATCACAATCCCAGAATGCTCCGGGCAGCATTGCGGCGGGAGGGAGCGTCGAGTCAACATCCAAGAAGAGAAGAAGAGAAGAAGGCGACGAGGAAGAAGACGATGGAGGAGGCCCAGGCTGTCCGCTGCTGCTAGTAAAAGTGCTAAAAAGAAGATAGCGGCAGCGCAGCCCGGCAGAAGACACCGGAGAGCGGGAGAAGAACCGGGGGAGAGCGGAGAAGACGGAAGAAGACCCCCGAAGTCAGAAGAAGATCCCGGGAGAGCAGAGAAGTCGGAAGACCCCGGAGCTGACCAATATATTTTTTTTTAAAACCTGTGTAGCGTGTTTATTTTTTTTGACACTTTTCCTCCCGGTGAAACCCATACTCATTCACCTAGGGTGGGGGGCCGGTATCTATGGGCACCCTTGTTAAAGGGGGCTCCAAGATTCCGATAAGCCCCCCGCCCGCAGACCCAACAACCAACGGCCAGGGTTGTCGGGAAGAGGCCCTGTCCTCATCAACATGGGGGCAGGGTGCTTTGAGGTGGGGGGGCCGCAGCGCGCTCCCCTGCCCCAGAGCCCGTCCCCACCCCCTTTCCTGACCAGCTGGGCTGCTGCTCGGATACGGGTCTGGTATAGATTTTGGGGGAACCCCCACGCCGTTTTTTCGTTGTTCCCCTTTAAATCCTCACCAGACCCATGGGCCTTGTATGCTCTTGGAGGGGAACCCATGCTGTTTTTTTTCTTAAAAATTGGCGTGGAGTTCCCCCTCAAGATCAGTAGAATACAAGTCGCATGCCAAAGTCGGAGCATGCAAGACTGCGTTCCAACTTTGATCCTACTTCAATGATGTTCAATGGAGTGAAGTAGGATCAATGTCGGACCAAAGTAGTACAGGGAGCGTTTGCAAAGTCGGACCGACATGTGTCGGACCAGTTAAGACGGCTCCTATAGGGAAACATTGCTTTTCACACGTCATGCGACAGTATGTAAAAATCTGTGTTTTAAAAAAAAAATCCCAAGAGCTTCCCCGCCTCTTCAGTACCTTTTCAGTGTGTGTATGTGTATTCTGTGTGTAAGTATACTGTGTGTGGAAACTGCGTGTGTATATTGTGTGTCTGTGTATGTATACTGTATGGGCCAGATTCAGGTAGAGTTAGGCTGGAGTATCAGTGATACTCCAGCCTAACTGTCGCTTTAAGCCGGCGTTTTTGTTTTCTGTAACCAGAAAACAAGAAACGCCGGGTTGGAGTTCCGATGCGAGCAGCGTAATTGAATTTCGCCATCGCATCGTTACTTCAACTTAAAAATGGCGCCGGGGGCGTTCCCGCTGATTAACGCTGAAAAAATATGTTAATCAGGGGGAGTCGGAAATTCACGATCTTTTTCGGGCGCAACGCAGTGACTTTACGACGTTTCCGGAAGCGATACGCGACGTAAATATAAAGCAGCCCCCTGGTGGAGTATCCTATGTTAAGTATAGGCGTCGTCATCGCGTCGGAAAAAAAAATAATCGCGTCGCTTGCGTAAAACGTTCATGAATGGGGATGTGACGTCATTGACGTTCACTGACAGAATTTGGAGCATGCGCACTGGGATGCATTGACACTCGACGCATGCGCAGTACATTCGCCGCGGGATCGCGCATAGTTTAAATAATACACGCCCCATACCCGCCCAATTTGAATTCCGCCAGGTCATTTGCGATGCGCTGCCGCAACTTTAGGAGCAAGTGCTTCATGAATAACAGCACTTGCTCCTAAAATTTCGGCAGAGTAACGTAAATGAGAAGCGTTACTCCAGAGCAAAGATGCTCTCATCTACCTGAATCTGGCCCTATGTGTGTATACTGTCTGGCACCATAATCTCCTATTGCCTGGGGGCCCCATAATCTCCTATTGTCCGGGGCCCCATGAGTTGTCGGTCTGCCCCTGGACGCAACTTTGGAGTGCAACTATGACTGAGATGTGACTTTAACCAATGATAATGGACAACTGTTGCACAATAACATTCAGGTGCCACCTTCATGCAACTTTTGCGGTTTATGGCACTCAAGTCACATGAAAGTTGGACCAAGAAAGTGCAGGAACCCTTTTAAAGTCGCTGAGACTTTAAGTCGCACATATTTGAATAGTTGTCATTAAAAAGCACGGGGTGCAGCTTGTAATGTGACTTTAGTATCCAAAGTTGCATGACAAGTTGCACAAGTGTAAATGGAGCCTAATTTTTTTTCCAATGTATTAGCAAATCTGTGAATGCAACAAATGCTGTATCAATCACTATTTTCTGCAATAATGCAAAACAACAACAGTGGGTTTGTTATTTGTATTTTTTGTTTAGGTTGTAACACTTGAAGATGTTAAAAAATCTGACATTGTAAACTGAAAGGTTATAAAGCACAGACCATACAGGTGTAAGTTTTTCCACCAAGGTAAGATAGTTGTAAATATTAATGGAGCTCAGCACAAGGTGTGGAAAATCTCCACCCCATGCATAATTAAAGTGCAATAAACAATACTTTCCGGAGCCCAACTGACATCAGGGAATATCTTCTTTATTTATTCATCAGGTAATGATGGACCACAAACCGTATGTTATGTTTGAGTATGTTGTTCTCAATCTGTATAAAATAATTGGAATAGTCCCTGAAGTGTAAGGAGGTCTGGAAAGCACTAAGGCACCCTATTGTCACCGCAAATTATTGACATGATGGAAGAAATGTTAGACTGAATGAGGGAATTACGTATGCTGCTATTGCTGACCTACTTCTAAGAATGCTCTCCCCTGATGTAGTAGCTCTGAGCTCAGCATTTGACAGCTCAATCCTGTGATGGTGCGGCTGAGCAGTGACGAAATAGGGCCTCACTTAGCAACGTCCTGGGAGTATTCCAGTCAGGCTTCATAAGGTATGTAAATAGCCTACACGCATCTATATCATGGGCATGTTTCATCTTTAGTCAGAGCTTCACAGTTTGTTTTGATCCACAGATGCCCCTTATCTGCATCCCTTTAACCACTTCCTGCCCGGCCTATAGCAGAATAACGACCGCAAAGTCGTTCATTTATCCTGACTGGGCGTCATATGACATCCAGCAGGATAAGCTGCGATCACTCAGTCTGACACACCGCATCTCAGATCTAGGTAAAGAGCCTCTGACAAAGGCTCTTTACCACATGATCAGCTGTGTCCAATGAAGCTGATCACAGTGTAAACAGGAAAAGCCATGTATCGGCTTTTCCTCTACTCGTGTCTGACAGACGCGAGTAGAGGAGAGCTGAGTGGCTGCTCTCATGCGATCGGTAACCCCGAGTCAGACTCAGGCTCGCCTCGCAGAGTGCACAGACAAGGTTTACTTACCTTGTTCCTGGATCCAGCGATGCATCCGCGCTGTGTGAGCGAGCGGGTGCTCGCTCGATTCACACAGTGTCCCCGACTCGGGCTCGCCTCGCAGAGTGCACAGACAAGGTTTACTTACCTTGTTCCTGGATCCAGCGATGCATCCGCGCTGTGTGAGCGAGCGGGTGCTCGCTCGATTCACACAGTGTCCCCGTGTGCCGCCGAGCTACGTTCCCTGCGACGTTACGACGCACGGGGGCGGAGATCGGCGCCAAATTCAAAAAAGTAAACAAAACACTATACATACAGTATGCTGTAATCTTATAGATTACAGTACTGTATGTAAAAAATACACACACCCCTTGTCCCTAGTGGTCTGCCCAGTGTCCCACATGTTCTTTTATATAATAAAAACTGTTCTTTCTGCCTGGAAACTGTAGATTGTCCATAGCAACCAAAAGTGTCCCTTTATGGTTTTAGAGCAGCTAAAAAACAGCGATAATAAATTATAATCACTTGCAGAATTGAGCGATATCGATTTGTGGGGAATCTCATCATAAAAGAAAAAAAAAAATGACAGTGACAATTCTGCAACTGAGGAAATTTCTGTGATTTTGAGTTGATTACATTATTGAATAATTTTTATTATAATTATATTATCATTTGTTATAATTATTTATAATTTATAATTTTATTTAAAAAAAAATGTCATACCCGGGATGCCTATTAGACTCTTGTTTGGTCAAATTTAACCACTTCCATACTGGGCACTTAAACACCCTCCTGACCAGACCAATTTTCAGCTTTCAGCGCTTTGATTACTCATTACTCATGCAACACTGTACCCAAATGATTTTTTTGTCCTTTTTTCCCCCACAAATAGAGCTTTCTTTTGGTGGTATTTGATCACCTCTGCGGTTTTTATTTTTTGCGCTATTAATGAAAAACGACCGAAAATTTGGGAAAAAATTATTTTTTTTTTAGTTTCTGTGATAAAATTTTGCAAATTATAAATTTTTCTTCATAAATTATGGCCACAATTTGTACTGCTACATGTCTTTGATAAAAAATAACCCAAAGTTTTTGGAAATTTTTTGGTCTGTGTGAAAGTTTTAGAGTCTACAAGCTATAGTGCAAATCATAAAAAATGATCACATCTGATCACACCTCTCTCATTTCTTGAGACCCTAACAAGCCAGGAAAGTACAAATGCCCACAGATAGCACAGGTGGCACAGATGGCACTGAGGTGGCAAAGATGGCACTAAGATGGGTACTGATGAGATGGGTACTGATGTGCTCCGATGAGGCCTGTGTACTGGTGGACACAGGTGGGCACTAATGAGGCGGCACAGATGGCACTAATGAGGTGGCACAGATGCCACTGAGATGGGTACTGATGAGATGGGTACTGATGTGCACTGATTGACTGCGGCACAGGTGGGCACTGATGAGGTGGCACAGGTGGGCACTGATGAGGTGGCACAAGTGGGCACTGATTGCAGATGGGCACTGGGCACAGGTGGTACTGGTGGCACAGGTGGGCACTGATGGGCACGGTGGTACTGGTGGCACAGGTGGGCACTGATGGGCATGGTGGTACTGGTGGGCACACGGTGGTACTGGTGGGCACACGGTGGTACTGGTGGGCACAGTGGTACTGGTGGTCACTGTGGTACTGTGGGGGGGCACTGTGGTACTGTGGGGGGCACTGGTTAGTCACTTTTATTTTTTTTTATTTTTTTTTTGACTGGTCACTTACAGTTCTCTCCCCTCCTCACACGCGCTGTCTGTGTGAGGAGGGGAGAGTCGGCAATGAGAGATGTTTACATATGAGATCATCTCTCATTAGCCGCACAGATCATGCTGTAAATAGCCGCTGTGATTGGCTATTTTCTGCGATCTGTGTTTGGCTGTGTCCGAGGGACACGGCCAGCACAGGAGTTCCTCGCTGCACACTCGGGAGCACGCGCGAGGAATGAGGAAAGGGGCGGCCGTAAAAACACGGCCTGTTAGAGATTCAGGGCTGCGCTGCGGCCGTACAAAGACGTACGGCCGTCAGCAAGTAGTTAAAGCGGAGCTCCAGCCGCGATTTTTTTTTTTTTTAAAGTCAGCAGCTACTAACAGTGTAGCTGCTGACTTTAAATAAGGACACTTACCTTGTCCTACTTGCCCGTGCTGATGGGCCCCCCGATGCCGGTCCCACGATCGCTCCGGGTCCCGCGCCGCCATTCACACTATGGGAAACAAGCAGTGAAGCCGTACGGCTTCACTGCCCATTTCCTACTGCGCCTGCGTGAGTCTCACGCTGGCTTGTGAATGGGCGGCTACTCTCTGAGAACACACACAGTTCCCAGAAAGCAGCGCGCCCCATTCACAAGCAGAAGGACAAGAAGAAAAGGCACCGTGGAGTGGAAGAGGCAGATTACAGACTTCCGCATAGCAACAGCTATTTCGGGTGAGTATTTTTTATTTTTTTTTCAGGTTTTTTTTATTTAATTTTTTTAAACAACATGGCAAAATGTTGTTTTCCTGGGTGGAGCTCCGCTTTAAGTGAGTTATTCCTAAGAATTACAAGCCTACAGTATAAAACGCAAAATTTCCTTGCAAATAATGGTACCGCTTTCAGCACCTAAAATCAGAAAGAATCATACCGCCAGGGAGGTTAATTATCAGCGCAGCCCCCCAAGGATGCCTACCAAGGACCACCAGGGATAGCCATCCATGGCCAACAAGGATGCCCACCCAAGGACCACCAGGGATAGCCATCCATGGCCAACAAGGATGCCCACCCATGGCCACCAAGGATGGCCACCAGGTAAGCCCAGGGCCGATCAGCCCTATAGGCTCACTATGCAAGCCGCTTAGGGCCCCGCAAAGCTGCGAAGGGCCTCCCAAATTACTAGAGGCCCCGCCTGGTGAGAAGTCATTTTCGCCCCCTCACCTCCCTGGCTGCATGGGAGAAGAGGTAAGAAGGCAGCACCCCCCACTTCTCAATTTAATGTAAGATGTCATCTCCGACAGCAGAACACCCCCTCCCCTTGTCATTTTGCTTAGGGCCCCAGGGAGGTCAGGATCGGCACTGGGTAAGCCCACTAGAGCCCAACAGGGATGGCAATCATTACCCATTAGGGATGGCACTCTGTGTCCATCAGTGATGCCTGCCTGTGCATCTGATCAGTGCCACCCATCAGTACCCTCTATACGTGCCCTCCACGCCACCTATCAGTGCCGCCCATCAGTACCCTCTATACGTGCCCTCCACACCACCTCTCAGTGCCACCTATGAGTGCCTATCAGTGCCCATCAGTGTTGCCTATGAGTGCCCATCAGTGCTGCCTATGAGTGCCCATCAGTGCCGCCTCTCAGTTCCCATCATTCCCACCTATCAGTGCTACATATAAGTGCCACCTCATCAATACCAATCAGTACTGCTTCATCAGTGTTCGTCAGTGCAGCCTCATTAGTGCCCATCAGTGAAGGAGAAAAAGTACTTATTTACAACGTGCAGAAACAAAGAAACACTTTTTTTTCCCCAACATGCACAGCCCCACTGCACTGGGTAAAAAGACTTTGCCGGAGTTCTTCTTTAAGCCAGTGTAAAACGGCTTGTAATGACATACTGCAAGAAAAAATATCTCATCTGAAGGAGATTACTCATCTCAAAGGCTGTCCATTGCCCTAGGTAGGCATCTCCTGTACTTCCAAAGAATTTCAGATGACACAAAAGTGAATGCTGTCACAACAGATTAGATAGAAGACTGGTATACATCAAATAAAGTCTCTGTGGCTATGGGATTTGGCTTATATTTATGCTAGAGTAATCTTTGTTTGTATCCCGAAATACGTCCAATAATAAGTATATGAGATGACTATTAAATGGTTGCCAGGTAGTCTAGTGCTTTCTAGTGTTGATCAAGAATATTCGCATTGCGAATATTCATTACGAATATTGCATATTCGAGTATTCGCGAATAACTCGAATATCGCGGTGAATATTCGCTATTGCGAATATTCGTATTTTTTCTAATTTCTTTTTAAAACAGATCACATCCTAGTGATCTCCATCGACGCAGCATTGCTGGTATGATTAGAGACCCTGGGCCGCGTAGCTGAGGCAATCCTTTTATGTTGCAGAATATTCGCAATGCGAATATTCGTATTACGAATATTCGCAAATACTTTCTCTGCCCTTCTTTTGCATCAGAGCCAATCAGAGTTCTCCTACCACAGTTGTCAGAGGTTAGCAACCTCCATAGCAACGAATAGGAACCTGCCTGCACGACCATGCGCGAATGCGCGGACGAGAATTTTGCAATCAATTTTGCATTCGCATTAGCGAAATTTTGCAAATTTTTATTTTTTTTGATAAAATATCACGAATATTCGATATTAACGAATATTTCACGAATATTCTTCTATATATTCGTGAAATATCGCGAAATCGAATATGGCGTGTTCCGCTCAACACTAGTGCTTTCTGTGGTGTTAATGGGTTTTAGATTCAGGAGCACAAGGAAGCAGTAAGATAGGCATTTCTAACTAACAGAATTATTAAAAGGAAGCAAGTGCAGAGAAAAATATCAATATAATATAGTAGCCATTAATGTTACAGTAAAACTAGAGGCAAAACATTTTTTATTAATTTCCACAATTAATTTCAGTTGTTTCTTACCTACTCCTATTAAAGTGGAGTTCCACCCTGAAAAAAAAATGGGGAGTGGCCTATCATCGCAGGGGCCTAGGACAGGTATCTGTCCTTATTAAAAGTCAGCGGCTACAGGGCCAGATTCCCGTAGAATTGCCGCTGGCTCTGCTCATCCCCGCGTAATTCAAAGGGGGCGCCTTGTATTTAAATTAAGCGCGCCCCCGCGTCGATCAAACTGCGCATGCGCCGGCCTCAAAAATAGCCCAGTGCGCATGCTCCAGCTCACGTCGGAAAAAGTGAATGAAACCGACGTGGGCGTCGTTTACGGAAATCCCTATTCGCGAACGACTTAGTAAAACGACGTAACCGACGGAAAAAGATGACGTTGACCCGACGCCATACTTAACATGGCAACGACGGAACTTCATAAGGTTACTCCACATATAGCAGGGGTAACCTTACACATACGGAAACAACGTAAACTACGACGGGCGGCGTAAAAACGTTCGGGAATCGTCGGATTAGGTTAATTTGCATAGGCAAATGAGAAAACGATGTACAGGACACCTAGCGGCCGGCGATGTCATTACATCTATGATCCGCCAGTGTAATGGTTTTACACATGTCGGATCTTCACTGTATCTATGTGTAAGTGATTCTAGGAATCACACGCATAGATACCCAGTAAAAAAAACAGAGATACGACAGTGTTTCCTACGAAACGCCGGCATATCTCTTGAGAATCTGGCCCTCTGGAAGATTTCTACCCCCTTCATGACCAGGCAATTTTTTGCTATTCAGCACTGTGCTACTTTAACCACTTAAGGACCGGAAGATTTAAAAAAAAATCTGACATTTGTGCGGTCGTGCGACACTGTACCCAAAACTAATTTCACATCCTTTTTTCCCCACACATAGAGCTTTCTTTTGGTGGTATTTGATCACCTTTGTGGTTTTTATTTAAAAAAAGACAAACAGTTTTAAAAAACAAACAAAAAAAAAACAATATCTTTAACTTTTTGCTATAATAATTATCTGAAAAAAAAAAAAAAAACTTCATTAGTTTAGGCCAATATATATTCTTCTACATATTTTTGGTAAAAAACATAAAAATAAAATTTGCAATAAGCATATATTGATTGGTTAGCGCAAAAGTCATAGGGCAAGATTCAGGATGGCGAGCGGTTCTTTGCGGCAGCGTAACTTGTCTTATTTACGTTACGCTGTCGCTACTTTACACGCAAATGCTGTATTCACAAAGCACTTGCGTGTAAACTTGCAGCGGCGCAGCGTAAATTGGGCGGCCTAATTCGAATTTGTCGGGTAGGGGGCGTCTGCTATTTAAATTAGGCGCATCCCCGCGCCGAACGTACTGCTCATGCGTCGACCATTGAAAAATCCCAGTGCGCATGCTCCGAATTTTGACGGTGTTTTCGACGTGAACGTAATCGACGTAAATCCCCATTCACGGACAAGTTACGCAAACAACGTAAAAAATTTAAAATTCGGCGCGGTCACGACGTCCATACTTAACATAGGATCGGCCATATTTTTGTAGCTTTATCTTTACGCCGGGAAAACCCTTACGTAAACGGTCTAAATGCACTGCGTCGGCCGGGTGTACGTTCGTGAAAAGGCGTATCTCGCTGATTTACATTTTCTCTGCGTAAATCAGCAGGAACGCCCCCAGCGGCCATTTTAAAACTGCAGTTAAGATCCGACGGTGTAATACAATTACGCCAGTCGGATCTTTGCTGCAAACCGGGGTATCTTGTTTTCTGAATACAGAAAACAGATACGCCGGCGCAAAGACAGAATTATGCCGGCGTATCACTGATACGCCGGCATAACTCTACCTGAATTTGGCCCATAGCGTCTACAAAATAGGGGCTAGATTTATGGAATTTTTTTATTTATTTTTTAATAGTAATGGCGGCGATCAGCGATTTTTAGCGGGACTGTGACATTGCAGTGAACAGATCAGACACTTTTGACACGTTTTTTGGGGACCACTGACATTTATACAGCAATCAATGCTATAAGAATGCACTAATTACTGTATAAATGACACTGGCAGGGAAAGGGGGTAACATTAGTGGTGATAGATGACTGGCAGGGGTTATAACCCTCCATACTCTGTCCACAAGGAAAAAGAAAGGTTTTGGCTTGGAATACACGATATGAATGTTTCCCCTGATGATGATGATGATGATATCTATGATTAGAGATCACACTATCCTGGGATAAGACACCCCATTTCTCCCACCGAATACAATCATCCCTCTCCAGACAAGTCCATTCTCCATTCTTCTTCAGGGGGGGGGGTCGCTCAGCTCATTATTTCTTGCTCATATTACCCCACCCACACCAAAGCCTGCCTTTGTCCCTGAACACAAAGAGATTTATTTCTCAGAACTTCCCGTGCGATCCTCATTGTCTTCAGCACCAAGTGTTTTCAATGGCTGCTGGCCCTAACACCCCCCCCCCGTGTGTGGCAGACATGGTGTCGTCCGGAGTAGGTGACGTCACCTTCAGCTGTTCAGGAGAGAAGGGGCTCGGGGTGAGTTTGAATGTGGTCAGTGATAGGAGAAGGATGCGGCGGGGACACGGCGTATGGAGGTGACATCTGGATGAGACAGGAGGGGGCTTGTCATTACCGAGGACTCTGATCATCCTACTAAGGGACATTGAAAACTTCCAGCAACCAACGGCTCCCCCCAACCATCCCCCTTCACTATACATCCCAGCCAGAGGAAGTGACAACGTGCTGCCTGCAGATCTTCTTCTATCATCCCAGCTGGCCTGGTGAGATCCCTCAATTGTCCATGTCCTCCTACTTACCTGTATACTTGCTGATCTGTGTACTTACCGGTCCATATACTCATCCAAGTCCTCCTACTGACCTGTATACCCACTGATCTGTGTACTTACCGGTCCATATACTCATCCATGTCCTCCTACTGACCTGTCTACTTACTGGTCCATATACTCAAACACCTACCTACTCATCTGTGTACTTACCGGTCCACATACTCACCCATGTCCTACTGACCTGTATACCCACTGATCTGTGTACTTTCCGGTCCATATACTCATCCATGTCCTACTACTGACCTGTCTACCCACTGGTCCATATACTCCTCTACCTACCTACTGATCTGTGTACTTACGGTCCATATACTCATTCATGTCCTACTACTGACCTGTCTACCCACTGGTCCATATACTCATCTACCTACCTACTGATCTGTGTACTTACGGTCCATATACTCATCCATGTCCTACTACTGATCTGTGTACTTACGGTCCATATACTCATCCATGTCCTACTACTGATCTGTGTACTTACGGTCCATATACTCATCCATGTCCTACTACTGATCTGTCTACTTACTGGTCCATATGCTCATCCACCTACCTACTGATCTGTCTACTTACTCATCCATGTCCTCATACTGACCTGTGTACTTGCTGATCTGTCTACCTACTGGCCTGTGTACTCGCTGGCCCATATGCTCATCTATATCCTCATACTGACCTGTCTACCTACTCATCCTCACGCCTCTACCTACTGATCTGTGTACTTACTGGTCCATATACTGACCCTCAATGTTCTCCTACTCACCTGTGTACTTGCTGATCAGTGTACTTGCTGATCCATATACTAACCCTCAATGTCCTCATACTGACCTATCTACCGAATGATCCACTTGCTGGTCCGTGTACTTGCTCATCCATATGCTGGTCCGTGTACTTGCTGATCCATATACTAACCCTCAATGTCCTTATACTGACTCATCTACCTAATGATCCACATACTGGTCCGTGTACTTGCTGATCCATACGCTGGTCCGTGTACTTTCTCGTCTGTATACTTGCTGGTCCTGACCCAAGTACTTACCAATCTTGACCCATATACCTACTGTTAAATATACAAATTGATTCATGTACCTGCTGATCTATACTTATTGATCTTGGACCATGTTCTGAGCCATGTTCTGATCCTGATCTATGTACTTGCTGATCGTGAGCCATATTCTGATCTATGCACTCTCCTATCCTGACCCTAGTACTGATCCACTCTGCATATACCTTCCCAGCTGTAACACTGTTCACTCCTATCTGACCTGACACCCCTCCTCTCCTTCCATGGTGGAGCTGTGCGTTTGTTTTTATTGCGTTAGCACAATGTTCTGAAGTGCAGGGGCTTTTCTACTAAACCCTATTAGAATAATGAGATTATGCTATTCCCTCCGGTGCAGACTGGTTTATTATTGACTCCCTGCTGGAAATGTGTTTGTAAGCCCAAAGAACTCAGTCTATCTGTACAAGACCTGGGGATGACCTGTGTATAGAATAGACTACACTAGACATGTTCATGACCCCGGGGGTGATCGGGGTATAGAATAGATTACACTGGACATGTACATGACCTGGGATGTAGAATAGATTACACTGGACATGTACATGACCCGGGATGTAGAATAGATTACACTGGACATGTACATGACCCGGGATGTAGAATAGGCTCCACTAGAAATGTACATGACCAGGGTATAGAATAGACTACAGTAGACATGTACTGTACATGACCCGGGGTATAGAATAGACTACTCTACACATGGGGGTGACCGGGGTATAGTATAGAATAGACCACACTAGACATGTACACGACCCGGGGATGACCGGGAATAGAATAGACTACTCTTCACTACACATGACCTGGGTATAGAATAGACTCCACTAGACATGTACATGACCTGGGTATAGAATAGACATGTACAAGACCTGGGACATAGAATAAACTACACTAGACATGTGCATGACCCGGGGGTGATCGGGGTATAGAATGGCTTACACTGGACATGTACTCGACCTGGGATGTAGAATAGACTCCACTAGAAATGTACATGACCTGGGATGTAGAATAGACTACATTAGACATGTACTGTACATGACCGGGGAATAGACTACACTACACATGGGGATGACCGGGGTATAGTATAGAATAGACCACACTAGACCTGTACAATCCGGGGATGGCCGGGAATAGAATAGACTACTCTGCACATGACCTGGGTATAGAATAGACTCCACTAGACATTTACAAAACCTGGGATGTAGAATAGACTACACTAGACATGTACATGACCGGGGTATAGAAAAGAGGTTAAACAACATGGGGTTTTTCTCTGGCCGATGCCGATATTTAGAAATTGTGGCGGCTGATAAATGATGCCCCCAGCAGCATCTTTGGAGTGGTGTATTCTGCTCCTCCACCACTCCTGCCCATTGAAATGAATGAGCACTGGTACTGAAGCGCCTGCAAAGCGCTTCTGCAGCTACATGGGCGCATTTAACCTCGCTAAAATGATGGTAAAGCGCCACTAAAACTAGCAGCGTTTTACTGTCAACGCCTGTCTGCTCCAGTGTGAAAGCAGCGGAGTTCCGGAGGTCAGCAGTTACAAATATATGGACACTTACCTGTCCTGGGCGCCTGCGATGTCGGCACCCGAAGCTGATCTCTTTAATAAGGGAATCAGGAAGCAGGCACAAAAACAGGTAATCAAAACTAGCTAACTTTACTGTTTAGCTTTTTTTAAATTGATTAAAGTGTATTTTTTCCCCAAAAATTTCATTTGAAAGACCGCCGCGCAAATACAGTGTGACATAAAATATTGCAACAACCACTATTTTATTCCCTATGGCAGGGATCCTCAAACTACGGCCCTCCAGCTGTGTCGGAACTACAAGTCCCATGAGGCATTGTAAAACTCTGACATTCAGACATGACTAGGGCATGATGGGAATTGTAGTTCCTGAACATCTGGAGGGCCGTAGTTTGAGGACCCATGCCCTATGGTCTCTGCTAAAATATATATATAATGTTTGGGGGTTATTTGTGATTTTCTAGCAGAAAATATAGGATTTTTAATTGTAAGCAACAAGTATCAGAAAAGATTTAGGGCCAGATTCTCACCTGCGATACGACGGTGTATCTGGCCCTGGGTATCTATGCGACTGATTCTTAGAATCAGTTACGCATAGATTTTGCTTAGATCAAACTTGCGTAAGTCACTTACACCGTCGGATCTAAGTTGTAATGTTACGCTGGCCGCTAGGTGGCCTTCCCGTCTATTTCTGTGTTGAATATGCAAATGAGCGTGATACGCCGATTCCCGAACGTATTTGCGCGCCGTCGTAGTTTACGTAAGCGTAAGGTTACCCCTGCTATATGAGGGGTAACCTTGCGTAGGTCTGGCGTACACCATGTAAGGTATGGATGTCGGGACAGCGTCGTGTTTTTCCATCGTTTACGTAACTTGTCACGAAAAGGGCTGTACGTTAATTTATGCTGCTGTCGAAATCAATGTATTTTCGGCGTACTATGGAGCATGCACAGTGGGCTACGTTTAGGGCCGGCGCATGCGCAGTTCGTTCGGCGCGGGGGCGCCCTTAATTTAAATTTAGCACGCCCCCCCCCTCCTTCCCTATTTGAATTATACAGCCTTACGCCGTCCCCTTTGCGCTACACCGCTGCAAATTACGGAGCAAGTGCTTTGAGAATACAGCACTTGCCCGTAAATAGTGCGGAGGCGTAGCGTAAAGGGGATACACTACGCTAAAGGGCAGATCTATGAGAATCTGGCCCTTAGTCTTTTAAATGGTTAAACTGAGAACTTCCACACACAAGTTCAGTTCATTGATGAGTATGATGAGTAGAAACATTGGCCCAGATTCATAAAGCAATTACGCCTGTCTAACTGGTGTTAGACAGGAGTAATTTCAAAATTCGCGCGCCGTATCACTAGTTTGAATCCTCAAACCATGATACGGCGGCTTCGGGCTTCGATCCGAGAGGCTTACGTCTTCGTAAGCCTTCGGATCTACGCTGCGATATTTTTGCGGCCGCTGGGAGGAGTTTGCGTCGTTTTCATGCGTCGGGATATGCAAATGTGTTTTTACGGCGATCCACGAAGATACGAGCTGTCTTCGCAATCGCTTACGTCTGTTTTTGTTTTACGTACTGTTAGACCAGCTTTTTGCTGGTCTAACGGTGCGTAGCCCATGTTAAGTATGGCCGTCGTTCCCGCGTCGAATTTAAATTTTTTATTTTTTTGCGTAACTCGGGAATAGAAATGTCTGTAAACGACGCTACTCAAACAACGAATGACGTAACGACGTAATTTCGCGCAATGCACGGCGGGAAATTTGCGAACGGAGCATGCGCAGTTCGATCGCTGCGGGAACGCGCCTATTTTAAATCCTTCACGCCCCCTACTCGTCTATATGGATTGCGACGGGAGAAATACACTACGCCGCCGTCGTTTACTGGACAAAATCTACCTGGATTCCACGTAGAGCCAGGTAAGAAACGGCGGCGTAGTGTATTTCTGATACGCTACGAGAATCCAATTCTCTCTGAATCTGGGCCAGAGTATCTTTTCTCACACTTGGCAGGCTGCCCAGAGAGAGTCGCTACTTCTATAATACAGAAGTTATTTGCAAGTCGTGCTGAAGTAAATTGGCTTGGCTTTTTCTCCAATCGCCTTTCAGGACAACCTTGGAGAGAGCGCAGCTCCGCCCATTTCTTAGGAAACACACGTGATCCTTTAAGATCCCTCCTCTTCCACCATGGCCTCAGTTATTGTGTTTCCTCCGCCATGGTGGAAGCATCACAGGGAACCAGGGAGCTGTCTCTCTCAAGGCGGAGAGTTTGTTTTGAGCTTACCTTTTTGTCTGATATTTGTTGGCGGCGACCATCCTGACCCCTCTTCACGGGGAGGGGGCGTTCAGGAGTCCCCAGACGCTCCGGTTCACCGGAACTTTCGGCCTCCCAGGGGACGGTGTCGTTGTGCCCAGGAACTGCGGTAGAGGTCCAGGTGACCGTGCGGTAGCCGGCGCAGGTCGACGGTGGTCCGCATTCTCAGTTCCGGGTCCCGGCTGGCGACCGCGTCATGCACGGTGACGCCGTTTCCGGGGGGGGCGTGGCGCTGCTGGTTCCCAGCGCCTGGAACGCAGCATCTGTGGGGCAGGTCAGGTGACCGGTGCTTCCGTTTCCGGCCCCCGATGATGACGCGGGCGGCCGGGAAAATTTAAAATGGAGTCAATCTCCAGCTACTCGTGTGACTGCGCTCTACAATGGAGGAGAGACAGACAACACCGGCGGATACAGGCGCTGCAAGCACCGGTCAGGCCCAGGTAAGAGGGGTACAGCGGTGCCTTTTATTCTTACTATATTGGGCTTAGTTTTGTGTATTGTTGTTCCTCCCTGAGGGAGCCTGTGGTTACCAGTCCAGGTTAACGCTCTTGGTCTGTATAACCGTTAGTGGTGGTGGCACTTAGTCCAGGCATTTGATTGGTGGCGGCACTTGGGTGTTTTAAAAAAAAAAAAAAAAAAAAAACATTTTTCTTTTTGGGAGATGGTAACTTTGGTTTCATCTCGTTACAGGAAAAATCTACAACCAAAGCTAAGCACTTGGATACATCCAGGAAATGCCCGTCTTGCAAAAATCCTTTAAGGGATTCTTGGCAAAAACCAATGTGCAGATCCTGCATTAAAAATCTGGTGGAAGAGGAAACTTCACAACAGTATAAGGACCTTTTTTCCTCAGTCCAGGAGCTGGCAAGCTCTTTAGGCTCAGTGAAGGATATGATCACACAAGGCTCCGCAAGTTTGGGGGAGCCACAGCAGCCACCACCCAGTCCGAAAATCCCAGTTTCGGGTCAAACAGAGGGGGATTCGGCAGATGAAGGGACTAGTACTCTCCCCTCTCTCAGGGATTCAGATGAGGAGGAGGATGAAGATGATAGTAGCAAAAACTCAAAGTTTAAATTGTCATTAGACGAAGTGGAGGACTTACTCAAGGCAATTTATGTTACCCTGGGTATCCAGGAAGAAAAGGTTCAGTTATCCATACACGATAAGATGTATCAGGGACTGGATGAGTCTAAAAGCCGGGTTTTCCCGGTCCACAAAGTCCTCTCGGACACCATCAAGAAGGAATGGAAAGACCCTGAAAGGGCCCCCTTTTTTTCAAAGACCCTTAGAAGAAGGTTTCCGTTTGAAAGTGGTGAAACAGAGGTGTGGAACAAAAAGCCTAAAGTAGACGCAGCTTTCTCACAGGTGTCTCGTCATACAGACCTGGCTTTTGAGGACATGGGGGTCCTGAAAGATCCGATGGACAAGAGGGCAGATTCCCTCCTAAAGAAGGCCTGGGATTCTACTGCAACCAGTCTGAAACCAGCTATGGCCGCCACAATAGTCGCCCGCAATCTAGAATGCTGGGTTGAGAAATTAAGGAGTCATGTCGAGGCAGGCACCTCAAGAAAGGATCTATTAGATTCCTTCCCCTTAATCTTAAAAGCCATTAAATATATGGCAGATGCTTCTGCTGAGTCCATTAAAATGGCTGCAAGGTCAGCAGCCCTGGTGAACTCAGTCAGGCGAGCAGTTTGGTTAAAGACCTGGTCGGGTGATATCCCCTCTAAGGTCAAGCTTTGTGGTCTGCCTTTCTCAGGGGACCTTTTGTTCGGTCAGGACCTAGAGAAAGTTCTTGACAGAACGGCAGATAAGAAGAAGGCTTTCCCCCCTAAAAAGGGTCAGAACCCTAAGAAAATTTTTCGTCCTTTTCAACAGTCCCATAAGAGTAAGGAAGAAAATAAAAGGAGATGGGGGTCCCAAAGAGGGAGAGGTAGAGGAGGTATCTTATTTAAAAACCCCTCAGAACCAACTACCAAAAGCAAGTGACGATCTGCTTCCGGTGGGAGGAAGACTGGCTGCTTTTCTCCCACAATGGAAACAGATGACCACGAGCCCCTTTGTGGAAAGAATCATTACGGAGGGGTACAGTCTGGAATTTTCAGAGTGTCCCCCAACGAGGTTCTATGTCACAACCCTTCCCCGGGACAAAGAAAAAGCTACTGCAATGACGAACCTGTTACAGGATCTGATGAGTCAGAGAGTGATAATACAGGTCCCAAAACATCAAGAGGGTCAGGGTTTTTATTCCCACATTTTTTTGGTCAAAAAACCCTCAGGCAAATTCCGCCTGATTTTGAACCTAAAAATGTTAAACAAGTCAATAAAGTACAAACGGTTCCGGATGGATACGATTTATTCAATAACAAAGCTGTTGACACCCGGTTGCTTCATGGCCTCTCTGGACCTCAGGGATGCTTACTTGCACGTCCCGATTGCCCAAGCATCTCAACAGTTCCTCAGACTGGCAGTAGACCTAGGGAACAGGATATGGCATCTTCAGTTCAGAGCCCTCCCTTTCGGGTTGTCGTCCTCACCCAGGATCTTTACCAAGATCATGGCAGAGGCCCTAGAACCACTGAAGCTCAAAGCGATCTCGGTCATCCCATACTTGGACGACCTACTGTTTTTTGCGGACTCCCGGGATCAACTTGCGACGAATCTGCAGTCGTCGCAGGTTCATCTGGGAAGTCTCGGCTGGTTACTAAACCGCGAGAAATCAAACTTGATACCTTCTCAAGAAACAAGGTTTCTGGGGTACAACATAGATTCGATCCTTCAGAAGGTCTTTTTACCTCAGGAAAAGATAGAGAAGGTCATGGTGGCGGTGTCTCAAGTACAGACAAACCAAGGGGTGTCAGTCAGGACAGCAATGGCCGTCCTGGGGCTGCTTACAGCCTCAATTCCGGCGGTCCCATGGGCGAGGTTACACTCTCGTCCTCTCCAAATGAATATCCTTCAGTCTTGGTCACACCAAGAGTCACTAGAGAAATGTTTCAGGTTAACTTCAAACGTAAAACGAGCACTCTGGTGGTGGAGAAACCCAGTAAATTTGAACAAGGGTCTTCCATGGGTATTTCCAGTAGGAAAGCGTTTAACAACAGACGCGAGTTCCTGGGGTTGGGGGGCCCATCTAGAGGGACAGACTGCCCAGGGCGTCTGGTCCAGAACAGAGTCCAGAAGATCCTCAAACTGGAGGGAGTTGAAAGCGATATTTCTAGGGCTTCAAGCTTTCCATCAGTTGGTGAAGGGTCAACATGTGCAGGTCCTGTCGGACAACACCACGGCAGTGGCATATGTCCTAAAGCAGGGGGGACCAGAAGCAGAGGCCTTATGCAACTGGCCAACCATCTCCTCTCATGGGCAGAGCAGAACGTAGCATCCCTATCAGCGGTGCACCTAAAAGGGTCTCAAAACCTATTAGCAGACCTGCTAAGCAGGAGAAGCATACTAGAGGCAGAATGGAGCTTAAACCCGGAGGTCTTCAGGGCAATCGCTCAGGAGTGGGGTCAGCCACAGATAGACCTGTTTGCCAACCAGCAGAATGCGAAAGTGCAAAGTTTCTTCTCTCTCCACAGAGAGGACCAGGCAGTAGCCATAGACGCACTAGCTCAACAGTGGCACTACCAGCTGTCTTACGCCTTCCCCCCCTTCACTCTGATACCTCTAGTCCTAAGGAAGTTCAGGGAAGAGAAATCCAATCTGATCTTAATCACTCCGTATTGGCCAAAAAGACCGTGGTTTGCATCTCTTCAGAGTTTAGCCACGAAACCACCGTGGAAACTTCCACTCAGGAAGGACCTACTGTGTCAGGGTGCCGTGAATCATCCAGAGGTAGAACGCTTGCAGTTGACGGCCTGGTTTCTGAAGAGGACCTCTTAAGAGCTAAGGGGCTCTCTAATAAAGTGATAAGAACTTTGCTAGACAGCAGGAAGCCGGTGACCAGAGCAATTTATCTCAAAGTTTGGCGAAAATTCAACTCCTGGTGTACCTCCAAGAACTTCCAGATTAATAGTGTAATTTCCGTTGTAGAGTTTCTTCATGCAGGAATGGAGAAAGGGTTAGCAATTAGCACCCTAAAAACTCAAGTGGCAGCCCTATCGGTTTATTTAGAAAGGGCTTTATCTAAAGAACATTTAATTTCAAGATTTTTCAAGGCACTAGGTCGGAGTAGACCGATAGCCTTTAGAACTTTTCCCAATTGGGATTTATCAGTTGTGTTGCAGGGTCTCACGGGTACCCCGTTTGAACCCTTAAAGGAGATTTCTTTGAAGAATTTAGTTCTAAAAACAATTTTTTTGGTGGCCATAACGACCGCAAGAAGGGTCAGCGAAATCCAGGCTTTGGCAGTTACAGAGCCTTTCTTAAGAATTTTGCCGGACAGAATAGTTCTCCAAACTGATCCAGCTTTTCTCCCTAAGGTCTCGTCAACCTTTCACAGGTCTCAGGAAATAGTCCTTCCCACCTTCTCCTCATCTCCCTCTAATGCAGGGGAAGAGAATTTTCATACTTTGGATGTAAGAAGGTGTGTGCTTCAATACCTCGCGGTCACCAAGGATTTCAGGAAAACCAACGCCTTGTTCGTGATATTCTCAGGATCCCGGAAAGGGGAAAAGGCCTCCAAAAGTACACTGGCCAGATGGCTCAAACAAGCCATTGCCGAGGGTTACCAAGCCAAAGGAGAGGTGCCTCCTTCAGGAGTGACGGCCCATTCAACAAGATCTACGGCAGTTTCCTGGGCCGAAAGGGCCGGTGCCACGCCTGACCAGATCTGCAAGGCAGCTACATGGTCCAGCTATTCGACTTTTCTACGGCACTACAGGCTAGACTTACTGTCCGCTGCAGATCAGGCCTTCGGCAGGAAGGTGCTGCAAGCAGTGGTCCCACCCTAGGGTAAGTTACTCGGTTATCCTCTCCAAGGTTGTCCTGAAAGGCGATTGGAGAAAGGCCTAGTTAGACTTACCGGTGACGGTATTTCTAAGAGCCTTTCAGGACAACCGCTAATTTCCCTCCCTAGGTATTTTGAATAAAAAGATTGTTTGAAATGTCTATCATGGTTTTGTTGTGGTTGTTCTGTGCTTTATTTTCCAGTGGGCGGAGACCACACAATAACTGAGGCCATGGTGGAAGAGGAGGGATCTT
The DNA here is from genome assembly GCA_029574335.1 of Rana kukunoris. NCBI lineage: Eukaryota > Metazoa > Chordata > Amphibia > Anura > Ranidae > Rana > Rana kukunoris. Next base: position 143,788,244 of record CM056050.1, on the reverse strand, counting down.
AAAGGATCACGTGTGTTTCCTAAGAAATGGGCGGAGCTGCGCTCTCTCCAAGGTTGTCCTGAAAGGCTCTTAGAAATACCGTCACCGGTAAGTCTAACTAGGCCTTTTTTTTTTTTTTTAAAAGAATCGGCCAATGCTGATTAATTAAAAGGTGCCAAAAAATCGGCCGATATAGGTCGACCTCTAGTATAGAATAGACTACACTAGACATGACTGGGGTATAGAATAGACTACACTATACATGGTGGATGGTGGCGACGGATAGTGTCCTGGGGTATTTCCTCCCAGATCTGGACCAGAGCATCACTGAGCTCCTGAACAGACTGAGGTGTAACCTGGCGGCACCGGATGGACCGAAACATAATGTCCCAGAGGTGTTCTTTTGGATTTAGGTCAGGTGAGCATGGGGGACATTCAATAGTTTCAATTTCTTCATCCTCCAGGAACTGGCTGCATGCACTCGCCACATGAGGCTGGGCATTGTCGTGCACCAGGAGGGACCCACTCCACTAGCGTAGTGTCTGAAAATGGGTCCTAGGATTTCATCCAGATACCTAATGGCAGTCAGGGTGCCATTGGGTAGCCTGTAGATGTCTGTGTGTTCCTCCATGGATATACCTCCCCAGACCATCACTGACCCACCACCAAACCGGTCATGCTTAACGATGTTACAGGCAGCATAAAGTTCTCCGTGGCTTCTCCAGGCCCTTTCAAGTCTGTCACCTATGCTCAGCGTGAACCTGCTCTCATCTTTGAAAAGCATGGGGCACCAGTGGAGGACCTGCCAATTCTGGTGTTCAATGAAAAATGCCAATCGAGCTCCGCAGTGTCCGGCAGTGAGCACACTAGTGGACGTTGGGACGTTGGGCCCTCAGGCCACCCCCATGAAGTCTGTTTGTGATTGATTGTTTGGTCAGACATTCACACCAGTGGTCTGCTGGAGGTCATTTTGTAGGGCTCTGGCAGTGCTCTTCCTGTTTCTCCTTGCACAAAGGAGCAGATACCGGTCCTGTTGATGGATTAAGGACCTTCTACGGCTCTGTCCAGCTCTCCTAGAGTAACTGCCTGTCTCCTGGAATCTCTTCCATACTCCTGGCAATGACACGTATTGATGTGCCATCCTGGAGGAGTTGGATTGCTTGTGCAACCTTTATAGGGTCCAAATATCGCCTCGTGCTACCAGTAGTGACACTGACCCTAGCCAAATGCAAAACTAGTGAAACTCGGTCAGAAAAGATGAGTAGGGGGGAAAAAAATGTCAGACACCTCCATCTGAAAAAACATTCCTGTTTTGGAGGTCGTTTCATTGTTGCCCATCTAGTGCACCTGTTGTTAATCAGTTTCAGGCGCTTTGCCGTTAATTTTAATTAACAACCCCTTCTGTATACACCCCTCCCCCTCTGCTACTTGACTGACCAGATCAATATCCCAGGAGTTCTGATTCAAAAGTGTTCCTTTTTTTGAGCAGTGTATTTTGGATAAACTGTACTGATCAAATGAAAATTGTATGAAAATTTTCGTGCTTGTCCCTTCGGAGAATGTCGCATCAATTATGATCGGCTCTCGAAAGCAGTGTTCCAACGATCAGATAATCGTACGATCGCTTTGAAAGTTATATACCGTATTTATCGGGGTATAGCGCGCTCCCGCATATAGCGCGCACCCCTAAAGTTGCCGCCATTCCTGTGGGAAAAAAAGTTTTTTGTACTTACAGTTTTGGTGTCTTGCGCGGCGTCCATCGGCGGCTTCAGGTGTCCTTCGTCCAGTCCGTCTGCGGCTTCGGGTGTCCTCTTCGGCGGCTTCGGGTGTCCTCTTCGGCGGGTCCGGTGTCCTCTTCGGCGGGTCCGGCGGCCTCGCGGCGTCCTCGCTTTCCCGCGCCGAGTTTCAAATACTCCGCCGGCATATACCGAGCGCAGTACACTCGGGTATAGTCGGTCAGACTCGGCTCCTCTCGCGCTGACATCCTGGACGTACAGGACGTGAGCGCGAAAGGAGCCGAGCCTGCCCGACTATACGCGAGTGTACTGCACTCGGTATATGCAGGCGCAGTACACTCGTGAATAGTCGGGCAGGCTCGGCTACTCTCGCGCTCACGTCCTGTACGTCCAGGATGTCAGCGCGAGAGGAGCCGAGTCTGCCCGACTATACCGAGTGCAGTACACTCGGGTATATGCCGGCGCAGTATTTGAAACTCGGCGCGGGAAAGCGGCTATCGTCGTATACCGCGCACCCACGATTTTGCCCTGATTTTCAGGGCAAAAAAGTGCGCGGTATACGCCGATAAATACGGTATAAATTTTTTTTGTACAATTTTCTCTGTCAATAAATTTTTATTGAATTATAGGTGAAATAACAAAAAGTACATAAGCATCAGGTATTACAACAGCCCCGGGGGGCAACACCGACGATTTCAAAATACATAGCAAACAAGACAGTGTAACCAACGAGAACCTACATTGGTGAGGTAATTTGTACAATTTTCTAATCGTGTGTGGGCCTTTAGGCGGCATTCACATGGGTGACATTACCTCAGGTAATCAACAGCTGGGCAGACGGCCATAGATAGCTGTGGCCATCGGAGACCTGTCCTTTGAAGTGTGCAGGGCTTGACATCCTCCGCTCCCAGGTGGCAGAATCGGCAGATTCCTATCGCTGTCATTAGATTCCTCTCTGCTGTATCTTTCTATTCTGACAGCAGGGAGACTTCCCAGCTGTTGGAATAACACTAATTATCACTGCAGGCTATAGTCTGCAGCTCTGGTCCAGAAGAGAAAATCTGACATGAAGGTAAAACAGAGATCAATCAGTAGATCAACTTCCGTTCAACCAGTGCCCACACGTGGATCGTAATTAGGCTGCTGAATTGGCTGACTTTTTTTTTATTTTTTTTTAATCATACTTCAAACATCTGAAGAGGAATATCGGCCTGTTTTTGTTTAAAGCACTACGCATTTGTTTCATTGGTTTGCCGTTTGCATGTATTTGTTTTACAAATGATCCCGGATGTTGAGGCTTGGTCCTGTACATACACTTTGCATTGTGTGGAATGTTGAGGATGAAGTGACAGGTAGAATAGAAAGGAGGAGGGAACCACGTGTGTTTGTTTTGTGATGCAGGCCATTCTTCTGATTTGATAATCTCTACTCAACTCTATCATGGCCGCCTGACTTTCTCTGTAACCAAACACCCTGGAGCTTCAGCGGTACAATGATCATTATAAATGATGGCACCAGACAAAATATTTTACAGACCTCATAGATGCAGCTGTGACCAAGCAATGTGCCTCATGTTGTGTAGTTTACTTTCTTTTGGTGCTGATCCTTTTTTAACCTTAGCGCCCTTTGCACATAGGCATACCGATAGGACCCTCTAGTCTCCTCTATGGAGCTGTGGATGTCAAAGGACATGTGTTATGCTGCATACACACGGTCAGAATTTCTGATGATAAGCTCCCGTCTGACTTTTTCCAATCATCAGACATTTCGACTGTCTGTATGCCCCATTGAACTTTTTGCATTGGAATTTCTGACAGACTTGGAGCAGGTTCTCAAATTTTCAGAGGGAAAAAATTTCGATGGGAAAATCCGTTCGTCTGTATGGAATTTCGACGGGGAAAAAAACATGCATGCTTGGAAGCATTGAACTTCTTTCACTCGCCTCACCTCGTCGTAGTATTGTACATCACTGCTTTCTTAACGCTTCAAAGTTCAGAGAACTTTTGTGTGACCGTGGGTATGCAAGCCAAGCTTGAGCAGAATTCTGTCGGAAAAACCATCCAACTTTTTTTCAACGGAAATTTTCAACATGTGTACGGGCAGAGGCGTATCTAGTGAAAATGGTGCCTATGACAAGCACTGAAACTGCGCCCCTGTCAAAACATTTGAAACCTTTCAGGTAACCAGAGATAGGGAGGAAAGCATTGCGACGAGGACATAGAGGGACACTGGGGACCACTGGGGCTGGTACTGAAAATTTTGGAGGGGGCGCAAACTGAAAAAAAAAATCAATTGCAGCCACTGTGCCCATCAAAAGCAACCAATGTGCCATCAATGGCCAGTCATCGACCATCATGGGGGCACCTGTCGCTCCCCTTCCTAGGCCAAGTAGCAATATTAGCAATTGCTGTGCCGGAGACAGCTGCAGGAGGATGGGTTTTTTTTTTTTTTTTTTTTCGTGCAGTGGGTAGCTTTTTGCCGCCCCCCCCTCCCCATGGCACTTGCCATGGCTGCCATACCCTAGATACGCCACAGTGTACGGGGCATTAGTTTGACATCCGTTCAAATCTTGTCCATTTAAAAACAGACTGGGGATCCGTTTCCCATCAATCTGGCGGATTGGATAGCAGTCGGGATCATTCCGCTAACTAGCCATTCGCCTAGTTAGCGAAATGATCCCCCGCTGAGCAGGCCGATTTCAACAGAGCCCGGCCCGTGTGTAAGGGGCCTTAAAGTGATATTAAAGAGGACGTTTTTTATTTCTTCTTCGTTCTCCTGCAAAGTGAAAGCATAATAGGCTAGTATGCATTGCATGTTAGCCCATTATGTGCCACTAACCTGCAAACGAAGCCCTGCTGGTGGCCTTATTTATCATCAGGTAATGTGGATAAAAAAATGTGTAGCGCTAAGTAAATAGAATATAAATAAATATATCTATGTGTTAAAAAATTGTAGGTGATTAGAAAATATGATCATAGAAAGAATATTTAGTGAAAAAATAACCAACTATACACAATAAAAAAGAAAAAATGACCAGTAACCAGTGAACAAAATTAAATAGTCACTAGTATAAGAAATGGAATGTCCTGAACAAAAAAATTGCAATCGATGTCCAAATCCAAAAGCTATAAGTGTTCAATATAAACAAGTGATGTCCTCTATGCGCACTTTTGTGTGGTGATATAAAAAAGGAAGAAGACCTTCACCCAATAAAGCATGGAGGCTTACCAGATCAAGTGGACTCTGCCAGCTATACAGACTGGAGAGTCACATAAGCTTTGGATCATCCAGCGTGGATCGAAGCCTCATAGAACTGCCGGTGACAGGGATGTACGTCAGTATGGTAATCCGGGAGGGGGACTTCAGTTATCCAGGGCTTGATGCTCAGTAGGTATACGTTGAGAATGGTGTGCAAGAGAAAAGAAGGAGCAATAGTGTGATACCGTCACGGTATTAAAAGATTTAATAAGTAATGAACTTACATGGATCAGGATAAAAAAAGCGCGCTTGCAGTCATAATGTGGCGACAGTAGAATCTTCCCTGACGCGTTTCGTGTACAAACACGTTGTCAAACGTGTTTGTACACGAAACGCGTCAGGGAAGATTCTACTGTCGCCACATTATGACTGCAAGCGCGCTTTTTTTATCCTGATCCATGTAAGTTCATTACTTATTAAATCTTTTAATACCGTGACGGTATCACACTATTGCTCCTTCTTTTCTCTTGCACACCATTCTCAACGTATACCTACTGAGCATCAAGCCCTGGATAACTGAAGTCCCCCTCCCGGATTACCATACTGACGTACATCCCTGTCACCGGCAGTTCTATGAGGCTTCGATCCACGCTGGATGATCCAAAGCTTATGTGACTCTCCAGTCTGTATAGCTGGCAGAGTCCACTTGATCTGGTAAGCCTCCATGCTTTATTGGGTGAAGGTCTTCTTCCTTTTTTATATCACCACACAAAAGTGCGCATAGAGGACATCACTTGTTTATATTGAACACTTATAGCTTTTGGATTTGGACATCGATTGCAATTTTTTTGTTCAGGACATTCCATTTCTTATACTAGTGACTATTTAATTTTGTTCACTGGTTACTGGTCATTTTTTCTTTTTTATTGTGTATAGTTGGTTATTTTTTCACTAAATATTCTTTCTATGATCATATTTTCTAATCACCTACAATTTTTTAACACATAGATATATTTATTTATATTCTATTTACTTAGCGCTACACATTTTTTTTATCCACATTACTTTTTGCTTATTGTTTTCTATTAGCTGTGTTTAGCGGCTCACATTATTTACCTAAAGCAGCGCGATATTTCCCCAATCTATCTACAACTTATTTATCATCAGCCCTCTTCCTTCTGGGGCTGCGGACTCTGGCTCTCTGACTGGCCGGAGCCGCGTGATGTCACGGCATGCGCGCGGGAGCCCTCAGTCACGGCACATACGAGTGAAGAAACGGCACAAATGTTTTTTCGCAGTGTACAAGAAATATCTCCTAAACGGCGCACGTTTGGGAGATATTTCCACTACCTATAGGTAAGTCTTATTATGGGCTTACCTATAGGTAAAACTTACAAATGTGAGTTTAGAACCACTTTGAGAAGAAAAAGTCATACTTGCCTGCTCTTGGCAGTGGTTTTGCACAGAGCAGCCTCAACCCTGTGTCAGCCAATGAGGCGAGAGACGCTAGGAAGAGCCACTGCTCTCGTATACATTGCTGGATCGAGATGGAGCTCAGGTAAGTATTAGAGGGGCTGCTGCATACAGGGGTGTTTTTTTTGGGGGGGGTTTGATTGTTTGTGTTTTGTTTTTTAACCTTCATGCATGAAAGTGAAAAAACCTTGAGCCTTTACAACTACTTCAATCCTCATTCAGACAGGTGCCGAGGCCTGTAGATTGTTAATGGATCAGAGGCTTGTCCCCCTTTGTCAGGCATGTGGGTGAGTGGCCCCACACACAGTCTGCGTTTTGGGGCTGTCAAATTAGGATGGAAAACTTTATCTCTGGAGCTTCTTTGTCCCCCAAATCACTTACATGGGCTGCCTACATGCAGTTCCTGGTGACTTGTGCTGCATAAATACACGGCTCTATTACATAATTGGTCAGGTTGAAAAATACATCCTCTAGCTTAACCATTTAAGGACCGAGCCTGTTTTTCAGACTCTGTGTTTAAAACAGGTTTTTTTGCTAGACAATTACTTGGAACCCCCAAACATATTATATATTATATATTCTATTTTGTTCTAACACCCTAGAAAATAAAATGGCGGTCATTGCAATACTTTTTGTCACACTGTATTTGCACAGTCTTACAAGTGCACTTTTTTTTTGGAAAAACTGAAGTTAGCCCAAAACATCCCTTGTAATAGAAAAAAACATAACAGGTCCTCTTAAATCTGGGGTCAAAAAGACCCCAGATCTCATATTTAGACTAAAATGCTATGGAGAAGGGTGGGGGGCCATCTTGCCCTCACTCGTGTGTGTGTGTGTGTGTGCACACACACACACCAGCAGCGTGAAGGACCCGATCGCCTCCACCGCTGCCGACGGCTCCAGTAAGCGAATCCACCACGGAGACCACCGTTATCGTTTACAGGACCGGCCACGGAAAAGATGAATATCTCTGTTGTGGTTGATGGCTGCCGCAGTTTGCTGGTAGGGGTATTGCCACCGAAGTCCCTGATGGATAGAAGTAGTGACTTGGCTTGCAAAGGACCACTCAAATATAGTTGCTTTACACATGTGTGCTTACCTTTTTCCCATTTGTACATAAATCTGCTCTCCTGTGAAATAGGATTATACGTACCCATCCTACTCCCATCCCTGAGGATTTTGCCCAGACATGTTTTCAGAAATCCCAGAACACAGCAAGTGCAGATAACAGCTGATGAGTTTATTGTTAAAGAACAGTTTAGTGATGGATCTGTGTGGGTTGGTCAAAGAAGCCTTAACCAAATTAAGCGTGATCTCCTGTTCAAGTGTATGTGTACTTTTTTTTTTTTTTTTATTTGTCTGCTGCATAATTTACGATTTGCAGTCTGTACTATTAATACACTGCAGAGAATGTAGCACCGAACTGTATCTTGACATGCTTGTTTAACGTGGACCTATCATTTTTAATATTTACGTCACTTCAGAAATTCAAATTTATTTTGATTTGAGAAATTTTTCTTTTTCGCATCCCACAAATGAAAAAAAAGCTGGTCGTATGCAGCTCGGGTTAATGATCACATGGTTTATGGGTGCTTCATGTCATTGGAGATTGTATAAAAACTGTTTTAAATCATACAAACCTGATCAGGAAGACTAAAGATAAAGCTTATCGGAGAGATAAGGGGATCAGCAAAGCAGTGGAGCCTGCATGTTTAATGGAAAAATAAGCCTGTGTCCACAAATAATTACTGTGTGTATGTGTGTGTGTATATATGTGTGATATATTACACACACACACACACACACACACACACACACACACACACACACACACACACACACACCCCATTTACATTCACTAGCAACGTTATTTGAATTGGGCTCATCCCTTTCATGTGTATAGTAAAAACATAATCGGGCCTATTCACGCAGCCCAGTCCTCTGCAGTGCTCTAAACAAATTGGCTGCCTAAAGCAGCCCATACATTGTGTGTGTGTTTGTTTTTTTCTTCTTTCTTCTTTAAAATGTTATTTATTTTTTGTTTTAACCATCGGGTCAAAGTGGATGTGGGAATCCTTCCCACTGTGGTATTTCTTTCTGTGAGAATACAATGGTCAGGGTTTCTGGCTATAGTCGGCGGTACTGATTGTTCTGGGAAAAACCCAACATGTTGATTAATAAATTGACTTGTGTACGATTAGCCTGCCCATACACAAAGTCCCTGCTGAACCAACCAATCTTCAATCCATGTATGGCTGATTTTATGCACCACAACTAGACCAAAATTCATGCATTTTAGGGAGAACAGCGCACTGCAGCAAATGTTGCATGTGTTGTGGTGCCATTCATTTTGAATGTCACCTTTAACACACTAAGGCATAGCAGCTATGACGCACATGTGTTGCAGCTTACTATAACACATCTTGGTTTGTGGTGTACTATGACAGTAGAAATGCTACACATCGGTTCTGGTACATTGGCATCCCATTTGACACGGCACAAAAAAGTATGAATGGGTCATCAGGGAAACAGAGGCTGCCATTGCTCACTTGAAAAGTGCTGCTTCCCTCATTTACTAAAGGCAAATCCACTTTGCACTACAAGTCGCTGTAGATTTGAAGGGGACATGCAAGGAAGAAAAAAAACAGCATTTTGGCCTGCACATGATTGGATGATGAAATCGGCAGAGCTTCTCCCTCATTTCTTTCCCTCAGAGCTACAGCGACTGCAATTCCAAGTACACTTGCAATGCACTTGTAGTGCAATGTGGGGTAAATCAACCCCAATGTTTGCAAGGGACTCATATGAGAATCATGAAGGCTGCCATTGGAAGCAGAGAATCGCTGAAGTAGTGGTTGTTGCTCTATGCTGTCTTCTGGAACCTGGGCTTAACATGGTTTTAAAGCCTTTTCCATTCATGTGCAAATTCAACACTGAAATCGCACCTGAACCGTACTGAAATGCACAGTTATAAAAGTTGCACAGCAACTGGACCGTGTATGTCAGGGGTGCCCAAACTTTTGAAGCATGAGAGCCTCTTAAGCAACTTGGTAACCGGTCCCGGGCGGATGGCAGGTCCGGATCGGATTAGAGGTAGGACAGAAGTTGGTTTACATCTGCCACTCCTTAGAGGTGAATGGAGGGTCCAATTGGGTCGAACTGACTGTTTGAAAGGTGCTCATGGCTGCAATCACCCTGATACGCTGCGGTTTAACAGAAGTCTATGGCTCAGTACAGGTAACCTGCAGGTAAACTGCTCTGCATCCGTGGGTCAGTTTGAAAGCAGCCCAGTAACCACTGCAGAACAGATATGCCCATATGTACACTGTGATTTTTTTTTTTAGTAATAAACTGACCTTTATTCTATTCCATCCCAGAGCAGGAGGTCGCGAGCCACATCAGAAGGCTCCGCAGCCACTGGTTGGGCACCCCCGGTGTATGTGAACCGGCTCTATTGAAAGCCGGTGTTCTGTCAAAATAGCCAATTCATCAAAGTCTCCACTTGCGTCACTTCTGGTTACTGTAAACCGTCAGTAATCGGAGATTGAATGACTTGCTGTTTTGAGACAACGCCGGCAACAGTATACTCTCCGGTACACGGTAATATGAGCAGATATTGTTAGTCCGATACTAACCAACAAAATGGCATCAACTTTTCCTTGTTACCCACTGTTTACATGATTGCCGATGTTGTGTCAAAACGGAAAGTCATCAATCTCCAATTAATGAAGGTTTACAGTAACCAGAGGTGACGTAATTGGAGATCTTGATGAATTTTGACGGAACACTGGTTTGGTTCACATATCATGTGAACCAAAGCCTGACAGTGTCCCTTTAGTTCACAGACATGGGGGGGGGGGGGGAGCATGCAGCAAATGAAGTCAGAACTGTATATCTGCATAATTGCTCCAGGTGAAGCCCTAAAGCCGATGTCAGTATAACAGTCTTGGAATGAGGGCATTTTAGAAGATCTGCAGTAGAGACCCCCTTTATCCCTTTCATAATGGGTTTTGTGATGGGTTGATCATGAGGTGTGTTTTTTTTTTTTTTTCCTCTAATCATACTTATTGTGCAAAATAACCGATCAGTGGTTGGCTATTTCTCTCATTGTTTAGTGTTGGTTATTTGGTTGTGGTTTTCTCTAGTTCCTTTTTGGAGTAGTTATATTGGGTGATCCATTTCATTTAGTAAGGTTTTAAGTAAAATGGATTCATATTAATGTAAAGAGACCCCAGCTCTGGGTGTTAAGTTGGATTCATTTACGTCAACACTACAAAGAAGGGGCTGTTGAAAGTCCCATTAAAGGGAAAGCCGGGGTTACTGACCTTCATGACTCTCTGACCTTTTGCAGTGAGTGATTTCTGACCATTTATACTTGGGAGGCTTGAAAACGGCAGCAGAACACTGACATAGACTGGGAATGCTGAGGTTAGTACATGTCATCTGAAGCTGGGCTTTCCTTGGTTGGATTATTGCGGTTCTTCTGTTTTTAGTTTGGTGTGATGGCGTCAGACACGGGACTTTGTCCCACCTGGCACAGAAGTGCTCTTCCCATATCACACTGGTAATTGTCTGGCCGTGGAATGAAGATTTGATGCCAGACTTGGGGTTTGGCTTCCTCTAAACCCCATGTTAGCGTGGGAATGGCAGCAGCTGGTGAAGAGGTTTGGCATGCGGTAGTTGGCGTTGACATTACTCTTTTCTATACATGTCCATTCCTCCCTGGATAGCGGACAGTTGTGGCTCTGCCCCAGCATTGCTTACATACTTTCCAGTTATGACCCTTACACCCCTGACAGTTTTCTCTTACAATGTCATCCTTTTGCTCCATCGTGTGTGTTGTATTATTCATTCATCACCCTTTCCTGTTAAACTATTTTGCTATCCCCGCTTCCCAATATTATTGGGCTCCTACTGTTCTTGCTCTGAATTCCTTGAAGGCTTCATCCTGGATTTTTTTCACCTTTTTGACCCTATAATTTTATATTGCGCAGAATAGTCCTAGTCCTCAAGTTTCTATGTCTTAAATGAAATTTGTACAGTTTCCTTGTCCACAAATTGGACATGGTTCACCTGCCTAAAGCCGGCCATACACAGTTCGAATTTTCTTTCAAATCGTATCAGAGAATTTTCGTACAAATTTCGCACCGTTGCAGCAACAGCCGATTTTCGTGCGGCAATGAAATTTGAGGAATCGGACATGTTTTGATAAAACAAATGATTTTTCTAATTGATGGGAGAATCGTGCAAGAAGGGGGGGGCGGAGGGATGCCCCTGTGCAAGAAAAGATTATCCCTGGCCACAAAAAATATTTTCTGTAGTAACATGAAGGTTTGGTCGGCCGAATTTCGAAAATCAATGGTGGCATCATCTGATCACAAAAAAAAACGTTCTCATTTTGATGTTCATTGTCAGCACCACTTAAAGGGTAAACAAAAATGTAAATATATTGTAGCTTGACGACAGTCCTTGGATGTGGTGGCTGAATTGTTTTATTTTCTCAAACTGTATTGTCTGGTAATTTTGCCAGTAACGCCCTTCAAGTGATATTAAAGTATTTATTTATTATTTGCTTTAAAAATAACATTACCTCAGCCCGGCTCGCGGTTGGTGTGCTATGCGAGGTAAGCCTGCGCTTGGTACGCCCACCCCCCTCTCACAAAAACCACCACACTTGCACGCACTCGAAATTGGGTTAACATGCAGGCACTTTGGCCACGCGGTCTCTAAAAAAAAAAGAGAGGCGAAGGACTAACGGGGCTGGCTGAGTGGGCTAGATCCTCTCACTTCCTCATAGGGGAGTGCCTCTGCCCCGTTGGGCTTCAAAGCGGAGCAGGTAGGGCGGGCTGTGTGGGAGGAAACATTTTTAAAAATAAAAAAATAACATTACCTGCTCTGTGCAGTTGGTTTTACACAGAGCAGCACCTCAGATCCTCCTTTTGGCTGCACCCTACAGCAGGCAGCTTGTTGTGGAGCCACCAAAGCAGGCGAGCTCCTGAGCCGAGACTCTGTGTCTATTCGCACACAGAGCCGTGGCTTGGCCCCGCCTTGCCCCTCGGTCTCTTAATTGATTTGGCTCCCGCTGCTGCCAAATCGGGAGTGCCAGTTCCTGGAGAGCCAAAGCTTTCCTGGACATTGCTGAATCGAGAGGGGCTCTGGTAAGTATTTGGGGGGGGGGGGGGGCTGCTGCACACAGTAGGTTTTTTTTTTTTCCTTAATAAACGTTCATACAAACCTTTCGTATGAAACTTCTCAGTACATTCCATGACTTGACAAATGTTTTGCTTTTAATTTGATTTTGGAACAAGTTAATGTACTTTCCCAAATGAAAACCAAATATGCTGTTAGAAATTAGTTTGAGGAAAATTTCCATCCTCCTATTTTCGCATATTCTTGTCACTGCAGTCAAAAACAAAATGATTTTACGCCACTAATGATTAGAAAATTGAACATGCTTTCTTGGGCTTCATGTATATGGGACACTTTTACAACCTCTCCTGAAAGATTTAACTTAACAGATGGTAACCAATGTTTAAAACGTCCATTTTTACTGCGTTTTACACTTGGAAGCATTTAAAAAAGGCCAAAAACACCTATAGATGAAACGCAGCTAAACTCAGGTTACCGCATTTTAGAAGCGTTTGGTGCTTTTAAATGTCTCTAAACGCAGCATTCGAACTCCTTTTTTTTGCTTTCCAAAAAAAGCCTCTAAATGCAACTGCCTAGAAACAACTATAAACTAACCTGTGTACATGTAGACATAAGATAACATTGAGTTCAGGGTCAGTTGAAAAAAGCGTCCAACTGCCTCTGAACGTCAGTTTTTAGCAGCACATGGGGCACATGGTACATGGGGCCTTCAAAACAAAAAAACTAATTTATTTAAATTCTAGCTTAAGGTTGGCTTACAGTGATTGTAAAGTAGTTTCTGTATGTGTGGTGTAATTTTTTTTTTTAATAATAATTATAACTAGAAAAGATACAATTTCTGGGGAAATTGTGTGACGTGTTCTTGCCTCCACCAATACTGACTGGAGACAGTGCCCCTGGAGATGTAAATGTGATCCAACAGTGTTTTGATCCACGGCCCCATCAAAAACGGCACCATCCTATTTGCCCCATCAAGGACTGGTTGCTATGGATAGTTGCTATATGCAGAGTATGCTAGTATGCAGAAGTTACGTAGAGCCCAAAAAAAGAGCTAATTCACCTCACAGCTGTGTGGGAGGAGCTATAATATCCCTCAGTTTTGTGTGAGGATTTTTTCTCCTCTGCGTTTCCTAGGAAACCAATGTTTGTTTATATGCAGGCTCTAAGCACTTGCCCTTTTTGAATACTTGTCTGTCTTCAAACGGTTTAGTAATTTCATTGAATGGCGTGAGTTGCAAATAATTGGTCATATTGTGAAAACGATCGTCCTGATGGCTTAGCCATGGACATGTGTAGTGGCAGCAGGGATAGCTGGACGTTTTGATTATAAGATTTGTGAAGGTCGACTTGAAAATGAGGGAGTGGTCACAGTTTAGAAATCATGTCCTGATTTTTCATTTTTTGACATCCCACACTCTAGCTTCACTCCTATGGGACCAAATGTCGCTGCAAAAACATTTGGCGAACGATTCAGCAAAAGTCCAAAAAGTACTAGCACACCGTTGGGGAACAATCCGCACGTTTCGATATATTACTATTTAGTGTAAAAACTGTAGGAGGAGATACCGTTTAAAATTTTGCTATAATAAGAATAATATACAGTATACAGTGCGGAAAATAAGTATTTGAACACCCTGCTATTTTGCAAGTTCTCCCACTTGGAAATCATGGAGGGGTCTGAAATTGTCATCGTAGGTGCATGTCCACTGTGAGAGACATAATCAAATAAAAAAAATCCAGAAATCACAATTTATGATTTTTTTTTTTTTTTTTTTTTTTTTTTTAACTATTTATTTTTATGATACAGCTGCAAAGAAGTATTTGAACACCTGAGAAAATCAATGTTAATATTTGGTACAGTAGCCTTTGTTTGCAATTACAGAGGTCAAACGTTTCTTGTAGTTTTTCACCAGGTTTGCACACACTGGAGGAGGGATTTTGGCCCACTCCTCCACACAGATCTTCTCTAGATCAGTCAGGTTTCTGGGCTGTCGCTGAGAAACACGGAGTTTGAGCTCCCTCCAAAGATTCTCTATTGGGTTTAGGTCTGGAGACTGGCTAGGCCACGCCAGAACCTTGATATGCTTCTTACAGAGCCACTCCTTGGTTATCCTAGCTGTGTGCTTCGGGTCATTGTCATGTTGGAAGACCCAGCCTCGACCCATCTTCAAAGCTCTAACTAAGGGAAGGAGGTTGTTGCCCAAAATCTCGCAATACATGGCCCCGGTCATCCTCTCCTTAATACAGTGCAGTCGCCCTGTCCCATGTGCAGAAAAACACCCCCAAAGCATGATGCTACCACCCCCATGTTTCACAGTAGGGATGGTGTTCTTGGGATGGTACTCATCATTCTTCTTCCTCCAAACACGGTTAGTGGAATTATGACCAAAAATTTCTATTTTGGTCTCATCTGACCACATGACTTTCTCCCATGACTCCTCTGGATCATCCAAATGGTCATTGGCAAACTTAAGACGGGCCTTGACATGTGCTGGTTTAAGCAGGGGAACCTTCCGTGCCATGCATGATTTCAAACCATGATGTCTTAGTGTATTACCAACAGTAACCTTGAAAACGGTGGTCCCAGCTCTTTTCAGGTCATTGACCAGCTCCTCCTGTGTAGTCCTGGGCTGATTTCTCGCCTTTCTTAGGATCATTGAGACCCCACGAGGTGAGATTTTGCATGGAGCCCCAGTCCGAGGGAGATTCACAGTCATGTTTAGCTTCTTCCATTTTCTAATGATTGCGCCAACAGTGAACCTTTTTTCACCAAGCTGCTTGGCAATTTCCCCGTAGCCCTTTCCAGCCTTGTAGAGGTGTACAATTTTGTCTCTAGTGTCTTTGGACAGCTCTTTGGTCTTGGCCATGTTAGGGCCCTTTCTCACGTCTGCTCTGCCTGTCCGTTCATTACAAGTCCGTTAACGGACTTGTAATGAACCCCTATGGGAGCGGATCCGTTAGCGGATGATGCATCCGCTAACGTCCGCTAGATCCGCATCCATTTTTGCGGACGGAAGAATGTCCTATTTTTCTTCCGTCCGGCCAAACGGATCGGATGCAAACGGACAGACGGTCCGTTTCCATCCGACTCCCCATAGGGGAGAGCGGAGGAGAGACAGGGCGGTCCCTGCACAGTGTGCGGGGACCGCCCCGTCCGCCGACAGCTGAGCGGAGACCCCCCTGCTGAGCTGACGGCACACGGAGCGGACCGAAAAACGGTCCGCTCCGTGTAAAATGACCCTTAGTAGTTGGATTCTTACTGATTATATGGGGTGGACAGGTGTCTTTATGCAGCTAATGACCTCAAACAGGTGCATCTAATTTAGGATAATAAATGGAGTCGAGGTGGACATTTTAAAGGCAGACTAACAGGTCTTTGAGGGTCAGAATTCTAGCTGATAGACAGGTGTTCAAATACTTCTTTGCAGCTGTATCATACAAATAGTTAAAAATTCATAAATTGTGATTTCTGGAATTTTTTTTTTGGATTATGTCTCTCACAGTGGACATGCACCTACGATGACAATTTCAGACCCCTCCATGATTTCCAAGTGGGAGAAATTGCAAAATAGCAGGGTGTTCAAATACTTATTTTCCGCACTGTATGTGAGATAACAATAAGTGCTCTTGCTATGCAAGAACACTTAAGAGTGCAGTGGGCAGTCTGATGCTGGGGAACTGTCTGACGTTAATACAGTGATAATACTATACACTGTTGCTCTATCAATGGCTAGGAAGGGGTTAACATCTAGGGCGATCATGGGGTTAAATGAGTGCCTAATGGCAGGAATACACAATAAGAAAATTTCCGTTCTGCAGATGATTTTATTTTTTATTTTATTTTTTTTCTACTTGTTGATGCCCAACAAGTGATATTGTGAATGGAAAAATTGTCATCATTTTGTGAATGAACGATATTCTATGAACGATATTCTATTTGTTGGTGTGAAGGTAGAGCGTAGACCATCTCTTGAAAGTTATCACGCATTAGCGGAACTAGTAGACAAACAAACATATTCGCGTCTTGTGCCAGCCGTGTTTTCTCGAAAGGGGGAAAAAAAGGTGCCTAATTTGCATGCCCCCCCCCCCCTGCGCGTTTCCAGCACCCACAAGCGTGCCGAGATGCGTGTGGGTGCCATTCAGAATGAATGCACATCTATTAAGAGCAGCATGATTTGCAGATGCAGAAATAGATGCGATTCCTGCAGCCACATGCAGAGGTGTGAACCTAGCTTTAGACTCTAAAGCTAGCCATACATGGATCAGTCGTGTACAGACGTCTATCTACCAATCAACTTCTTCTGTACAACCCATCCTGTTGGATTTTCTCCGCTCAACCAGCACTACAGGCCATGACCAGCAGCCATAATCCGTGTGTTCTGGCAGCAGGGGAAGTCTCCATGCTGCCGCTGTCAGAATAGAGTAGGTCAATGGGGCGGATTTCTATGTGGACGGAGGACTCGAAAAATCCTCTCTCTCTCTCCCAGCTTGCTGTAATTTTGGTCATTCTCCCAATCACCGGATGGCTGTATGTGATGGTTAAAGCTTCTTGGCCATTGCTCTATTCTCTCCCCAATGTACCGTATATGGAATCACTTAGATGTTGACAGTTATAGTAAAATAAGTTTTATGGGCCCTACTATTCAATGGCTGCCCTGTCAGTTCAAGTTGACTTTCTTTGAAGTTTCCAGCTCTTGTAAAGACTGATTAACATGTCGGTGTAAATAGTAGTGTCAAGTGACTTGGAGCGTAGCAGCACTCTGTCCAGGAAAGCAAACAGGGCCATGTAACATGTACGAAACCACAGATTGTGCGTCTAACACATTGAGGGAAACGGATGCTTCCAGTGGCCGGTTAAAGTTTGAAAGATGCAGGTTTTCAAATCCAGCCACCTCACCACACTGCACTGCTGAGATAATCTGTGCCTTAACCCTTATTAGTCCATTGAGTCAGCCTCTGTGCATGACTGTCCCCCAGAGTGCGCTTATGGATGTGAGATAGTTAACCGCCATCCCTACCAAGAGTCTTTCCGTTGAATAGCTAATTGATCTGCTGCCTTTGTCTGCACTCTTCTGATATTCAGCTGGGGCCAGCAGGTCAAGGCTGAACACTTGTAGGCGGGCTGGAGTAAAGGGTTTGGGTTCTGCATGGTCTTCGTAGAAAGGAATTAATGATGGCCGAGACACACAATTGCCACTCTTTGTGGGATGCCAGGGGTGAGCATGATGAATAAACATCCCAATCTTCTCTCACGCTTTCACATGCCAGTCCTGGGCACAGTTTCTTGTTTATGATATTCTCCCCAGTAACGGCAATGAACCAAGTGGCGTGTCTTGCCTACTATTAATGCAGATTAGTTGGGTTCCCTCCCCTCTCCTGAGTCTGATAAGTTGGGGTATTATATGGCTGTGAGCAGAGACTGTCTGTAGGCTTTGGGACGGGAGGGCCGTCAGTCAGTCCCTCTAGCAGTAGAAATAGGTTTTACGTCTCTGCTGATGTTTCCAAGCTCCAGTATCTGGGGCTTGAGGTCGTTAATTGTTTGTTAGTATAGCAATGCTGCCTAATCACACTTGTTTTTGATGGGGGTCCACAAGGATTGCACTTGATGACCTAATCAAAGGGCCACACGTAATATTCTGTAAATGTAATACTACAGAAAACTGGCAAACTGATGACGTGCAACAGGAGATGGTCCGAGCCTGGAGGTGCGTTATGTGAGACTGCTAGAGTTCACTAATATTACAGCTGCTTTACAAATCTAGCCTTCTAAATCTTTATGCTCCCTACAGCCCTAATTATGAAAAAAGAAGAAAGACCTATTGTCTGAAAGGGCTCAGAGTGCTGTACAATATGTGCCAAATGGCCACAGGTTGGGCACCATAGAGATATATCGTCCGATATTTGGCCCTTTTTGATAAATCGGCATTGGTTGTTTATTGACCATATCAGGCCGATATCTTAACACCGTGCCCACAAGTGTCTCTCTCTTCTCCACACTCAGTTGGCAGAGCGGCGCTTGCCAGAGCCGCTGAGTGTGTGAAACGGACACCTAACTGAATGCAGAAAGCGAGAGGTGGGCGGGACTGCAGCTATCAACAGCCAATAGGATGATCTGGGCAGGCCGCTACATGTATGTGGCCCCGCTTGCTTTTGTAAGCAGCCCAATCATTGTCTAGTGTTAGCTGCTGGGTCCAGCCCAGCAGCTAACATTACATTACCGCTGAATTTGACTGCTCCTCTCTTTACATTTTAGTTATTTGTCAGTTTCACACAGTTACACTATGGGCTCAGTGTGAAACCTGTCAGTGCTTGCCAACCACTGCCACCTGCCGATGCCACCTGTACTGAGGACATCAAGTGTGTGGTAGAGTGACAGGAGTGGGCGAGTATAAAAAAATAAAATAATCGGATGCAAAAAATGGGATCAAATATCTGTCATCTCAAAGTATTCTATGCATTAAAGTGGATGTAAACCAAAATTATTATTAATAATAATAAAAATATTTTTTTTTTTGCTGTCACAATGTAGAGTAAAACATTTCCTATCATCTGTGCCCAGTCTTGCCAAAAAGTTAATCCAGCTCAAAACAATCCTCCTCCTTTTTATTGTTCAGTGAGATAAAACAGACTTGCTGTGAGTGACAGGTTATTTACATATCTCGTGCACTAGCCTGGAGACAGGCATTATTTTTTAATTCCCACCCCCCACTCTTTTTTTTTTTTTTTTTTTTTTTAGTCATCTGGTTACTTTTCTGGATGTTGATCATAGCAGAATTCGGTGTAAGTATTACACAGGAGAAAATGCATGTTGACAAGGGAAGTGTAGAGGTGGGCGGGGAGTCTACTGACATCACAACTCCACCCACCAAGCTCCAGACAACAGATCCACCCACAATCTGCAGTTTTTCAGTTCTTATAACAGAGGGGAGACATTTGACAGGTAAGGATACTTGCAGGAGGCATGTATATCCTTATAGATCAGCACTATGGCAGTAGTTTAGAAAGGATGAGAGCGGGTTTACATCCACTTAAAGATAAAAAGCCTTCTGTGTGCAGCAGCCCCCCTAATATTTACCTGAGCCCCATCTCTGTCCAGCGATGTTGTAGGATTGTCTTGGCAGCCCGGGACTCCCCCCCTCATTGTCTAAAAAAACAGCAGTGCCATTGGCTCCCGCTGCTGTCGGTCACCCAATGTGGAGAGAAGGGGGGGCAGGACATGGTCGCAGCTCCGTGTCTGAATGGATACTTCGTGTCTGCAGCTCGGGTGCCCCCATCGCAAGCTGCTTGCCGTGGGGGAACTCGGCAGTAGGGAGGGGCCAGGAGCAGTGTAGAGCAGTGGTTCTCATCCTCCGGGCCTTGGGACCCACTAACAGGTCATGTTTTCAAAATAACTGAAATTAACTGAAATGTTTTTAAAATAACTGAATTACAGTTATACAGGTGATATCATTTGCTGCTCAGTGATTGCAGTATTTTAGTCTGCATCTCCTCAAGGTAATATTTAAAATCTGGCCTGTAAGTGGGTCCCGAGGACCGGAGTTAAGAACCACTGGCGTAGAGGGACCCAAGAAGAGGAGGATCTGGGCTGGTCTGTACAAAACCAATATACAGAGCAGGTAAGTATGACTTGTTTTTTTTAGCAAAAACAAAAAAGACTTTCCAATCCCTTTTTAGGAGAGCTATGGTCGTAGCACTTGCTTTCATTTTATAACAGTGTTGTAATACAAAAGATTGTTTTGACAATCCAATATAGGATTGCTTGAAAAATCTTTTGTTTTTGTGCTTGTCTGCTGCTGGCCATCTCGTTCCAAACCTTCTTGGATTCCCTGCATGCTTTTGCAGTGTCTTCCCCCCCCCCCCCCCCCCTTCTTTTCATCAGGTGCCACCACAGGAAAGCCACTTTCCATAGGGGCACCTGTGTGGCCCCCGCTCCCGTTTCACAGCTTTTGATAGACAGCAGCAGGAGCCAAAGTCTCTTACTGCTATCAATCGGGGCAATGAAGAGAGCAACAGAGGCTGGAGCGACTGTGCTTGTGCATATCGCTGGATCAGCTTGGTTAAGAAAATGGGGGTCTGGGGGCAGTTGAAGCACAGAAGGTTTTTCGCCTTAATGCATACACTGCATAATGCCCTGTACACACGACCGGTTTTCCTGACATGCCAAAAGCCGATGTTTTTCCTGATGGAATTTCCCTCAAGCCTGCCTTACACACGTTCAGTCAAAAAAAACCGCTTGACCAAAGCACGGTGACGTCCACCACGTACGACAGCACTATAAAGGGAACGTTCCATTCAAATGTTGCCACCCTTTGCTGATCCTCATGTTGGTAAAAGTTTCAGAGACGATTCACGCTTTTCAGTCTTCATGCTTTTAAGTCTGTTACAGTGTGACAAATGTGATATCTCCATTATGAACGCTAGTTTTACCAGAGCGAGCGCTCCCGTCTCATACATGATTCTGAGCATGCATGTTTTTATTTTTATCTTTTCTCGGAAAAGCGAACTCGTGAACGGTTTTCACGACAGGGAAAAAATAGTGCAGGTTCATTTTTTGCGGGCAGTTTTCTCATAGGAAAAACTGCTATGGAGCATACACACGACCGGTTTTCCAGACCAATCTAAAAAATGCCAGTTTTCTCGTCGGGAAAACCGGTCGTGTGTGTACGAGGCATAAGGGTTTACAGCCACTTTTAAGCTTTTCTGTTGGCAGAAGAATGTTGGGGGTATGTAATATACTTGGAGTGCAATGATCAGGATTATGAAATTTGCAACATACTGTCTCTAGAGTGCTGGGCTCAGGAGTGCGTAAGTTGCACTGTGCAGGATACGGAATTGTTTTCACGCCACAGCCCTAAGTGCTTGTAAGGATTCAAAAACGTTGGAGATATTTGTGTGTGGAGTTGTAGTAATATTCCTGAAGTAAATCTATACCCAAAGACACTTTTTTTTTATAAAAAAAATCGCATATTTATTATAAATTTCCTCTTCAGAATATGGCATAGTTAAAACTCCTGGCAGGCTTTATTGCCATCTGTGTCTTTGGGGATAATTACATGAACTTCCTGTCCCAAGGACCCAAAAGGCAGGATCTCTGCAAAGCGAGTGGAAATATTCTATTGGGCCCCTTTCACACTACCACGACTTTTGGTGAATGCCTGTCCTATGGACCTCAACTTGCACGAAAGTCGGACCAAAGTATTACAGGGACTGCTTTGAAGTCGCACATGTAGCGCCCCTATATTTTCAAGTACAGACGCTGTTTAAATTTAGAGGGGGATGAGAGAATTACTTGGCTCTCATCCATGTGATTTATGTTAATTTAGTCAATGTGCTGTGCTGTCGTTTCATTCTGTGTTCCAAAGATGCCTTTTCATCTTGGAACGACTGGGGGCGGCAGTGGAGACCAGTGGGAGCGCCTTCTTGCCAGCAGCCAATAGGAGGAGGTTTTCCCTCTGAGGAAAGGTAATTCTTTGGGGCACCGTTTTGGCGTGGGGAGTTCGAGGTTGGATCCGGGTGTGCGCACATCACGGGCCCCGGTGAGATGGCCTACCAGGCCGGGGCACACGTGCTACATGGAGTTTCTGACTCTGTGCCCTCATGGCCCGGAGAAACTAAAGCTGCAGAGGGGCCCCAGTGACTTGCTGCGTCCCCACATCCATGAGAAGATCCCAAGCGAGTTGTGCTGTTCGGTGGGGAGTCAGTCTGAGGAGAGCCCGATGGTAGGCGATCCAATAGGGCCTGGACGAGCCATCGGGGAACAAGGTGACCCGACACTAGGAGTTTGTTTTATGGCAACCTATCAGTCGGTATCCTAAAATCAAGGACTACCTGAAGACAATTCAGGCAATTACTTAACTGAGAAGGAATCGCTCCATCAAGTTGCATTCCAGAGAAAGGGGCCTGTGGCAGAGGCACCACTCCTATTTCCATTGAGCCAAGTCTGTGGCAGAGGCTTGTCTTCCTTCTCAAAGTTCCGAGTGTCACCCCGGCTGCCAGTTCTGTGAGAGAGACTGTCCGGGTACTCTACACCCACTCCGGCTGGAGTGGCGACCAAGCAAAAGGTCTGGAGCAGGAGCAGGACTGCTTCTGCATTATTAAGGCCTGAATCTGCAACTTCTTCTTTCACCACCTTTCCTCTATTCACCTGAAGTTACCTGTTTGCCGTGTTGGGCACAAGAATAAAAGCACAGAAAACGACACCTTGCTGTTTGGACATTCTATCATTGCTCACATCTACTTTTCATCATACCCCTAGACATGCTACAAAGGTGACACGCCGATCCCAAATCTAACCAGCGGCTCCTGCAGGGGTAGTGCTGCACACATATAAATGGTTATCATTGGAAATCGTGGAATGACTTGTCATGCGACTTTGCAGTTCCAAGTTGCAGGACAAGTCGCTCAAGTGTGAAAGGGGCCATAGTTGGCACTAGAACAGGTGTCTAAATTGGAAGATTGGCATCCATCTCCTGCTTGGTGATGGCTCTGAAATTCAGGGTTGTCCCTGGTCAAAGTGACTGTAATCACCAGGACAAATGGGGTAAATCTCTCAGATGAGGGCACACCAATGAAAACCTAGAAGTGTTGTCAAAGTATTCCTTGAGCTATGAAATGTGGGCACCCAGCGATAAGCAACCTTTTATAGAACCTGCTCCCCCTCTACATTAACTGTATAGAGTGAAATTCTCTCAAGTCGTATTGAAGAGAAATCTCTAGAAATGTGGTGGAAACGGCCCCCAGAATGTGTGTTCAGGTCAGGTTATGGAGTCCTTGCTACAAAGAAGTGTATGAGGGAAGTACACAGCTGTTTCCACATTCTGTTCATTCGCAGCCTTTGTTTGCACATCCAGCAGCAGCAGAGGTTTTGGATGAGAAAGGGATAGTTTCCATACAGAGCCTAATAGACTTGTCACTTTTTCCACCCTCCGTATAATCAGATTTTCTCGTTTCCCTTGCTAACCATTTAACTGCCACAAATGCTTTGCTACATCTTTTTTTTTTTTTTTTAATCTGGCTATATCTGTTCTTTAGAAATCCGGTACACCAAATGCTGCCAGGCATTAAGTGATTTCAATAATGGCGAATGTACAGTGGCTTAGACAATATGCTAAACAAAAGTATACTGTGTGTGTGTGTGTGTGTCTCTATCTATATCCTATTGCTGGTCTGAACAATCTCTCACTAACCTCTGTAGCTATTGACATTGTTGCAAACTTTTATCTTCAAAGCTCACAACAAAAGCACTGCATCGCAGCTTCTTTTCCCAGGCAGGGATTTGGCAGTCTGCCAGCCTTCTAATGTAAAAACAAACCGTGTAAACTGGTAGCTATTGACTAAAATCAACTTCGAACGGAGGTTCACCTGAAAAATTATTTTTAAAAGCCAGCAGCTACAAATACTGCAGCTGCTGACTTTTAAAAAATGGACACTTGCCTGTCCAGGTCGCCCGCGACGTAGGCAGCCGATGCCGAGCTACCTCTCGGCTTCTCCTGCCGCCATCCTCTGTGAGGGAATCAGGAAATGAAGCGATTCGGCTTCACTGCCCGGTTCCCTACTGCGCATGCGTGAGTCGCGCTGCTCCATATTTGCTGGTCCCCGCTGTGTTCTGGGAGTCGTGTGTTTCCCAGAACACAACGGGGGGTTGATGCGGATGGGCGGAAATCCTGCGGGAGTCTTTACCAGGAAGTGGTGCAAATACCTGTTTTATACAGGTATCTGCACCCCCTCCCCCCCCTCAAAGGTGCCAAATGTGACACCGGAGGGTGGGAGGGTTCTGAAAAGTGGATTTTTACTTTTGGGTGAATCTCCGCTTTGTCTGTTTTTAGAGTATTTTTCTTGTTGGTATTGAGCAGTAAGTACTAGATCCTCCATTTTATTATCTTCCACCTTACGGAACGCAAAAAAAGTTTTCTCCCTATTGTGGGGTCACCAGCAGTGGCGGCTGGTGCTCAACATTTTTGGGGGGGCGCAAAAGGGGGAAAAAAAATGTGCAGCCACTGTGCCATGCCATCAAATGCAGTCACTGTGCCATGCAACACAGCAACTGTGCCGTCAATTGTCACCAATGTGCCATGCCATCAAACGCAGTCACTGTGCCATGCCATCAAACGCAGTCACTGTGCCATGCCATCAAACGCAGTCACTGTGCCATGCCATCAAACGCAGTCACTGTGCCATGCCATCAAACGTCACCACGCAATCAATTGTCACCACTGTGCCATGCCGTCAATTGTCACCACTGTGCCATCAATTGTCGCCACTGTGCCATCAATTGTCGCCACTGTGCCATCAATATATATATCAGTACAGACCAAACGTTTGGACACACCTTCTCATTCCAAGGGTTTTCTTTATTTTCATGACTATGACTATCGTGACTATTTTCACACTGGAGGCATCGCAACTATGAATTAACACATGTGGAATTATATACATAACAAAAAAGTGTGAAACAACTGAAAATATATGTCATATTCTAGGTTCTTCAAAGTAGCCACCTTTTTGCAGCAGACACATCTCTAGAACAACTGTTAAGAGGAGACTGTGTGAATCAGGCCTTCATGGTAGAATATCTGCTAGGAAACCACTGCTTAAGAAAGGCAACAAGCAGAAGAGACTTGTTTGGGCTAAAGAACACAGGGAATGTACATTAGACCAGTGGAAATCTGTGCTTTGGTCTGATGAGTCCAAACTTGAGATCTTTGGTTCCAACCACCGTGTCTTTGTGCGACACAGAAAAGGTGAACGGATGGACTCTACATGCCTGGTTCCCACCGTGAAGCATGGAGGAGGAGGTGTGATGGTGTGGGGGTGCTTTGCTGGTGACACTGTTGGGGATTTATTCAAAATACTCAACCAGCATGGCTATCACAGCATCTTGCAGCGGCATGCTATTCCACCCGGTTTGCGTTTATTTTTCAACAGGACAATGACCCCAAACACACCTCCAGGCTGTGTAATGGCTATTTGACCAAGAAGGAGAGTGATTGGGTGCTGCGCCAGATGACCTGGCCTCCACAGTCACCGGACCTGAACCCAATCGAGATGGTTTGGGGTGAGCTGGACCGCAGAGTGAAGGCAAAAGGGCCAACAAGTGCTAAGCATCTCTGGGAACTCCTTCAAGACTGTTGGAAGACCATTTCAGGTGACTACCTCTTGAAGCTCATCAAGAGAATGCCAAGAGTGTTCAAAGCAGTAATCAAAGCAAAAGGTGGCTACTTTGAAGAACCTAGAATATTACATATTTTCAGTTGTTTCACACTTTTTTGTTATGTATAAAATTCCACATGTGTTAATTCATAGTTGTGATGCCTTCAGTGTGAATCTACAATTTTCATAGTCATGAAAATAACCAAAACTCTTGCAATGAGAAGGTGTGTCCAAACTTTTTGTCTGTACTGTACATTATTCTTGATATACAGGCATACCTCTCCCCTCTAAAAAACTATAAAACAAGAAAAAGCTGCGCTTTTTCTTGTTTTATAGTATTATTTTTGTGTGTATCTCACATTTTAAGTTGCTAGCATTTTTTTAGACCATTTACATAGACAGCGCAGTATCACCACCTTTTTATACCTCTCCCCTCCCCTTCTTTTTTTTTTTTTTTTTTTTCAAAGCAGGACTGCGATATTGTGGCTGACAGTCTGACACTTTGTGGTGATCAGTGCTAAAAATATGCACTTTCACTGTACTAATGACACTGGCTGGGAAGGTATTAAACATCTAGGGTGTTCAGTTATGGTGATAAAGTTTGATAACCTCTCAGGGACCCAAATAATAATAATTAAAAAAAACTAAAAGAGGGGTAGAGAACTATCTCTTAAATCTCCTAATCTGCAAAAGATTGATTTAAGCTATACCATCAAAAAGAAAAGAAAATTTTGACCTTGAAATTATGTCAAGAGAGCAGTTAATGGACTCGGCGAACTGGCATCTATCTGGTGGAAAACAATCGCATAAGAACATGACGTAGAAAGAGAACAAGAGGTAGAGTAAAAAGGAGAAGGGATAAAATAAAGTAGGGAAAAAAAGGTAAGCCCCACCCCAGGAAATCTAAGCCCACCGGTAGGCTCAACAGAATTTCCTATTGGCCCAGAAAGTGCTGGAAACTGATCCAACCAAAGATAGCACATCCTTGGTGGCCGTGAGTATCGCTGTAAGCTTCTCATTCATAAATGTACCATACACCCGTCTCTTCACCTTCTCAAAAAAGAAGGGGCGAGGTCCACAAACATGTCCCGCTGGCATAGCCTATCTAAGTTACACTACGCCGCTGTAAGTTACAGCGGCGTATCCTTATCCACAAACACTTTCGGCTGTAACTTACGGCGGTGTAGTGTAATTGTTGCGGCGTAAGGCCGTGCAATTCAAATGACAAAGCTGTTCGTGGAGATATCCCAGTGTGCATGCACAAATTCACGTCAAATAGTCAATGAAAACGAAGTGAACGGAACTTGCGCAATTCCCTATTGGCGAACGATGGAAAAATCGACGCTGGCCCGACGTCCATACTTAACATTACGTATGCCTCTATACAGCAGGGGTAACTTTACGCCGGACCAACGCAAACAACGTAAAAACACTGCGCCGGCCGTACGTACGTTCGTGGATCGGCGTATCTAGCTCATTTGCATATCCGACGTGGAAAATATACGGAAGCGTCCAGCGTAAATAGAAAACTTTAAGACGACGGCGTAAGATGGCGTATCTACGCAAAAAAAGGCGTATCTTGTTTTGTGGATACACTACAATTATACGCCGGCGCAGATTTGAAATTACGGCGGCGGATCTGGAGATATGCCGCCGTAATTGTTTGGATCTGGCCAAAGGTGTTTTCCACACCTTCACAATAGTTTAAGTAGCCATGAATTATTTTTCGCCAAGATGCGTTCTTGTTTTGTTAACCTCAGGATAGGTTTATGAAATAATGCTTCCTACGGGTTCTTGCATATATTATAATGAAATGGTGTATAATTTGGTAACTTTCTATATGTAATGCCATAGCAAAACATGATGGAGTAAAAGTCACATAACATTGTTTAAACACTGCAAGACTATCAATGCTAAAAATACAGAATACCAATATCTGACTTATTAAAACTATAGCTTATAAAAATATTCTTCTTTTTTTTTTTTCCTGTTGGACATCTTTAGCTGTCTTCTTCTGATGGCAGAAAATTCACATATGCTTGCTTTGGATCTCTGGAGTTCCGCTGTCTCCGGGGCATGGATTGTGTTTCAGGGCTGTTGCTGGATCTCACGTTTCATGCTGGGGGGAAGCCCACTGGTCCTCTGTGTTGTACACCAGATGTTGTGCTGGGAAGGGCTCGGTAGTACACGCATACAAACTCTCACACGCTGGAATGGTTGGGATTCCCAGCTGTTGTCTTGTTCTCCTGTTTCATGTCTGGAACTCATATGGACCTCTTGAGTGCCGCCAGGGTGTGTATTCTGCTAATGGACACCACTGATATATATAATTTAAAATTTCAACCTATTTAAAGGAGAGGTTTTTTTTTTTTTTTTTTTCACCTTTATTGCATATAGAATGCATTAAGCTGAAAAAAACTTCAGAGTATACCGGCCCCCCGTTATACTTGCCTGCCCCCTCGAAAGTCCCGAGATCCTCTTCGTCGCTTAGCCTGGCCACTGATTGGCTAGAGCGGATGGATTGAGAGAAGCGCAGCCATTGGCTGGCGCTGCTGTCAATCACATCCAGTGACGTGGCGCGCCGAGGGGCGGGGCTGAGTGATACAGTACCATACCCGGTACATACTAGTGATGGGTCATATTTTAGCACCGCTTGTGTTAATTGGAGTGTGTGCAAGAGGGATAATATTTACTTTGCCTTAGGCCGCGTACACACGATCAAATCTGTCTGCTGGAAACGGTCTGCTAGACCGTCCCAGCAGACAGATTTGATCGTGTGTACGGGCGAGCCGACGGATTTGGCCACCCGACGGAACCCGTCCGCCCAACATGTCTGCTGGTTAGTACACTTACCAGCAGACATGTCGTCTCGCACCGGCGCCGAATGGATTCGGCGCATGCGCGGAAGTGTTTTACTTCCTGGTGCGGTGACGTGGCGGCGTCAACGTCACCGACACGTCAGCGCGCCGTCTGCTGGCGGGGATTTTGGTTTGCTCGTGTGTACACGCGAGCAAACCAAAATCCAAAGAGACAGATTTGTTCAAATCGGTCGGTCCGACCGATTTGAACAAATGAATTGCCTCGTGTGTACGAGGCCTTACACATAGGGGTTGATTTACTAAAACGCGGAGAGTGCGAAATCTGGTGCAGCTCTCCATAGAAACCAATCGGCTTCTGACTTCAGCTTGTTCAATTAACCACTTGGTTACTGGGCACATAAACCCCCTTCGTTCCCAGGCGAAATTTTAGCTTCCGGCACTGCGTCGCTTTAACTGACATTTGCGTGGTCGTGCGACGTGGCTCCCAAACAAAATTGACATCCTTTTTCCCCACAAATAGAGCTTTATTTTGGTGGTATTTCATCACCTCTGCGGTTTTTATTTTTGCGCTATAAACAAAAAAAGAGCGACAATTTAAAAAATATATATATATATTTTTTACTTGTTGCTATAATAAATATCCCAATTTTTTTTTCACAGTTAAGGCCGATACGTATTTTTCGACGTATTATTGTAAAAAAAAAAAGCGCAATAAGCGCCTACAAAATGGGGAACAGAATTATGATTTTTTTTACTAGTAATGGCGGCGATGTGCGATTTTTATTGCGACTGCGATATTGCGGCGGACATATCGGACACACATTTGGGACCATTCACATTTATACAGCGATCAGTGATATAAAATGCACTAATTACTGTATAAATGTGACTGGCAGGGAAGGGGTTAACACTAGGGAGTGAGGAAGGGGTTAAATGTATTGCCTGGGTGTGTTCTAACTGTGTGGGGGGTGACTGGGGGAGGTGCCCCATGCTGTGTCCCTATGTACAAAGATCGGTCTCCTCTCCGCTGACGGCACGTGGAGCTGTGTGTTTACACACAGCTCCACGTCCCTGCTGTCATCTGTTCGTTTTCCCACCGATCGCATGTACCTGACGGACATCGTGGCCGCCAGGTACATGCATCGGATCCCCTGCGATGCGGCGGGACAGTGTTTACCCACTGCGCGCCACCCAGTGGCGCGTGCGGGTAATGCACAACAATCACGTCCAAAGACGTCTAGTTGGCGCCTCAGGTCCGCGCTGGTGACGTATTAGGTCAATAGCGCGGGTCTGAAGTGGTTAAGCTTTGACAAACCTGGAAGCGGACTGGTTTCTACGCAGAGTTGCACCAGATTTTGCACATTCCCATTTTAGGAAACCAAACCTTAATGTCAGTGCTGCTGTTTGCCAGCCATTTTCAGCTACTTCCTCTCTACATGTATTCACCCCAACTGCAAATTGTTACTCGGGACTAGCACCCGCCGCAATACAAAAATATTTTTATATCGAATATACTTTTTTTTTTTTTTTTTTTTTTATTGTGTGTGTGTGTGTGTGTGTGTGTGTGTGTTTTTAAATTTTTACTATGGCTTCCCATATGTCACACATCCCAGGAGGCTACAGGAGCAGAGACATGGCAGCTGGGGGGTGTGCGCATGTCACTGAGGGCTGGCTGCAACAACCTAGGATATGGCCAGGCTTCTGATGACATCAGAGGGAAAGATGGTGGCATGTACTCTGGCTCCAGCAGCTAAGCAGCAGAACAATTCTGGATTCACTGGGCAAAAAAGACAAATAACAGGGGGGGGGGATTGGGTGCAGTGCCTGTTAAGAATATGCCGTTAACACGCACTAGCCAAGTCAAGCTTTGTCATTCTATTACACGTGAGGACATGCGGTTGAATGAAATGTCATATCTCTCACAAGACCACAGTGCTACATGCTAATTAAACATAATTATAAATGTACAAAATAAAACGCATGCTTTAGATGTGACATTCCATTGGGACCTCCTTCCCACCCCCCCCCCCCCTTTTTATGCTTTGTTCTAGCCATTGTTACTACAAATAACTATTTTAAATGTATTTTTTTTATTTTTAGGCTTATTAATGAATGCTTTCACCTAAAGTCGTGGCCTACATAGAACTATGGCGTTGGATTCGTCATCTTTTGTAATACCTAGTGGTTTTCAGCTCTTCAACAATCAAAATGTAGACACTGGGCAAGAAGACCCTTTTGAAGATTTATGTAGCCTGGAAAATAATCGGCATTATGATGTGGTTCCCACAGTGGTATGCTCCTTATGCTGCCTCTTTGGCCTTGTATATACCTTTTTTGGTAAGTAGCAAGAAACGTTTCTTGTTTTGTTTGCTAAACCCACTTTCTAAAAAAAAAAAAAAATATGATGCATTACATGCTGTTAATACTCAGGCACTATGAGATACATTTTCTGTATTCTGCACAAGACCTGAAGGATCCTGCTGCTCTTATTTCCCCTTTTATGTCCAAGTCCCCAATTCAGCTGGGGATTTTGCAGAGCAGTGTTGGCAGCTCTGCACATGCTTCAGTTTTCAGTGCATTTCTATGCTGAGTCATACATGTGGGTGTATACACAGTGGTAAATGACAGCCAACTCCCTCCCTCCCTCCATTCCCACTAACCAGCTATAAGATGGGGGCAGATATTGTATGTAGATTGCTGAAGGCTTCACCTCCCTCTTATTATAAGACACACCGGCTAGAGGCGCGCGACACAGCACGTTACTGGCAGAAATCCGGCCATGCCATGTTATTGCCAAAAACTAATAAATATTTGACTTCAGTTTTCAATTTTAATACAAAAATAGATATTTGATTAATATTTTTCACTCTGTATTCCAAAGGCTGTTTTGGGGGTGTTTTTTATTTTAGTAAAATAATCCGTGCCATCATCCATATAAAGAAGGGACAATGTAAATTAAATGGTGTGTGTGTGTTAGAGAGAATATATGTGTGTGTGTGTGTGTGTGTGTATATATATATATATATATATATATATATATATATATATATATATATATATATATATATATATATATATATAGATATATATATATTCTCTGAGAGAGAGAGAGAGAGAGAGAGAGAGAGAGTATCTTATATAGATGTTCACAGATCTGTTGCCATTGCTGCAGCATACGCTGCCCTACTGCTGGGGGGGGGGGAAGCTATCCTAATGCCGCATACACACGATTGAAAAGTCTGATCATCGAGCTGACAGCTTTTTTCTCCTTTTTTTTTTTTTTTTTTCTCCTTTCTTCCTCTCTTCTTTCTTACTCTCTTCTACTTTCTTCCTCCTGTCTTCCTCTCTGTTACTTGTCAGTTTCACACTCAGCGCGGCGCTTGATGCTGCCAGAGCGGCTGAGTGTGGAGAAGGAACGGCGGTCAGTGTACAATATCGGCCTAATTTTGATAATCGGCCGATGCCGATTTTATCAAAAATTGCCAAATATCGGCCGATATATCAGTCAACCTCTATTTACGACCGTGTGTATGCTCCATCTGACTTTTGCTGTTGGAATTTCCGCCAACAAAAGATTGAGAGCAGGAAAATCCGCTTGTCTGTATGCAATTCCAACGTGCAAAAAAACACGCATGCTCCGAATCAAGCAGAAGAGCCGAACTGCCTATTGAACTTTATTGATCTTGGCTTGTTGTACGTCACTACGTTCTTGACGGTTGGAATTTCTGCCAAGATTTGTGTGACCGTGTGTATGCAACACAAGTTTGAGCCAACTGTTTTCTTGTTGGAATTTCCAATCATGTGAAACGCGGCATAAGACTTTTTGCTGGAAGGCTGAATTATATAGTATGTATGGTTATTAGCTGATGATGAGTTTTCTTTAACCTTCACTTTTTTTTTTCTCTCACAGGTTATCGGTGCTTCAAAGCCATTATGTTTTTATCGGGACTGTTGGCTGGATCAGCAGTCATCTTTTTGCTTTGTTATAAAGAAAGAATCATGGACACACAGCTAAGCCTGGAGCTAAGTGCAGGCATTGCCCTGGGCATCGGCCTTCTTTGTGGACTAGTCACCATGCTTGTGCACAGTGTTGGCCTGTTTATGACTGGCCTGCTTTTTGGACTTTTGCTGGCCGTAGCCTGTCTGGTGGGCCTGGAGCAGTTCTATCATCCTCCCACAGCCTGGGTTCCAGTAGGAATAATGATGGGTTCTGCCATGTTGTTTGCTGTATTGACTCTGCAGTGGCAGAAGCTCTTCACTGTGATTTCCACTGCAACATTTGGAGCAGCTATCCTGGCTGTATGTACAGACTATTTCATTGAGATGATGCTGCTGGTGCAGTATGTGTATGACAGACTCCGCTTAGAAGTCTCCTTTCCCCTCTGCTGGTTCAGCTGGGTGGTGCTGGGCATGTGGCCATTGTTAAGTGTACTGGGAATTGTAGTTCAGTGGAAGCTGACGGCTGAGGGCTTTTCTCATACTGACGGTAAGTACGGCTTTTTCATTAAATTCCTGTTAATGTTCAACAACATCTTCTCATATTCTATTGACTTTGATAGAGCCATGACTATATTTATGCAGCTGTAGTAGTAGTAGGGTTTTTTTTTTTTTTTTTTTAATAAATAAGGGAACACATTTTACATGTACCACTTGCCCTGGCTATCAAAGACGCCAGCATCCCAGGAATAGATAATTCTTAGAAGCGACAACAAAATGGTATTTTAAAGGTGTCAGAACACATCAATTTTATTATAAACCGATATTAAGATGTACATGTAAATACATATTGAGATCAAACCATGAAATCCATTACGGATTTTTTTAGGTTGTGCGAAGTGTTCTTCGATCGACATGTTTTGCCTATCTGCTTCTTCAGGAGCGAGAAAAACCTTGTGTGTATTGTCACAGCCTCGATATTCCAAAGAGTGATTGAACAGTCTTTTAAAATTTGAACCGCCAACGTTCAAAAATGCAAGGAGCCAAACCCCATCAGTAATAAGCCATAGTGGGTACAAAATGAAGACCAGAGGAATCCCACCAAGCATTTGAGGATCTCAAGAGGTATTTACAATGCATCCAGAAAGTATTCACAGCACTTCACTACTTCCACATTTTGTTATGTTGCAGCCTATATTATATATATATATATTATATATATATATATATATGTGTGTGTGTGTAATTTTTATTATTATGACAAATTAAAACATATAAAATAAGAAATAAACAATAAGAGAAAACACAAAGAGGGGGGAAAACACCAAACAATGGTCTGATATACATAAAAATATACCAAACCATTCATACACTTAATATACACTACCCACCTCCTCAAGAGCACGCTCAATTTGTTTCCTTTTCCTTTCTCTTCCCTCCTTCCTTCCTCTCTCCCCCAAAATCAACCCTCCATCTTCGAGAGAAAGGGAGAGAGAAAAAAAAATCCCCCCTTTGAAGAAAGGGGCTTGATAGCTCCCTATTTCATGACACAATGTGAAAAGTTTGAATTTTTTTCAAATTTATTAAAGGGGTGTTCCACCCAAAAAAATGACCTTTTCCATCCCACTCCTCACCCCATACATGCCACATTTGGCATGTAAAGTGGGGGCTTCAGTAGGAGTGGGACTTCCTGTCCCACTTCCTGCTTCCGCCGAGGGGCTGGTTAGGCGATTAAGCTTAATCGCCTACACCAGCCCCCTCCCTTAGGCGATCAATGGGACACTGACAGGTCCATGCGATCGCCTCTCCAATCAGCGGCGAGCCGCGCCGCCACGCATGCGCAGTACGGCTCGCGCCTTGCGCAGTGGGTGCCCGGCGTGAAGCCGAAAGCTGTCACGGCTGGGTGCCCACAGTCAGGATGGAGACGCCGGCCGGGGTGGGGGGCAGAGGAGCGGAGCCCCGGTCGGCGCGTCGCTGGAACGTAGGAGCAGGTAAGTGAGTGTTTATTAAAAGCCAGCAGCTACACTTTTTGTAGCTGCTGACTTTTAATAAACACAACTTAGGGCTGGAACACCCCTTTAAAATAAAAAATCGCAAGTATTCACAGCCTTTGCACGAACACTCAAAATTGAGCATCCTGTTTCCACTGATCATCCTTGATGTTTCTATAACTTGCTTGGAGTCCACCTGTGGTAAATTCGGTTGATTGGACATAATTTGCAAAGGTACACACCTGTCAATATAAGGTCCCACAGTTAACAGTGCATGCCAAAGCACAAACCAAGCCATGAAGTCCAAATAATTGTCTGTAGACCTCTGAGACAGGATTGTATTGAAGCCCAGATCTTGGGAGGTGTACATTTAAAAAAAAAATGAAGTTTGGAACCACCAGGACTCTTCCTAGAGTTGGCTGGCCAAACTGAGTGCTTGGGGAGAAGGGCCTTAGTCAGGGAGGTGATAAAAAGCCTGATGGTCACTCTGACAGAGCTCCAGAATTTCTCTGTGGAGAGGGAACCTTCCAGAAGAACTATCTCTGCAGCACTCCACCAATCAGGCCTGTATGGTAGAGTGGCCAGACAGAAGCCACTTCTCTGAAATAGAACATGACGGCCCACCTGGGGTTTATCAAAAGGCACCTGAAGAGCTCACGGACAATGAAACAAAATGAAATAAAGATTGAACTCTTTGGCCTGAATAACAAGTGTCATGTCTGGAGGAAACCAGGCAAATAAGAACAAAAGATGATCAGGACAGCGGCACTCCAATCCAACGTAACTTTAATGTAAACAACTGGAAACGGGCACTACAAGTCACAGCAATGGAACCTAGGACAGCTGACGTTTGTGTGACACGTGTCAGCTGTTCTAGGTTTCCATTTTTTTACATTAAATTTACGTTTTCATGTTTTGGTTTTTGCCATGTGCATCGCTAGCACCCTCAGTTCCTGAGAAGATTTGCACCCAACAAGACCTGCCTGGAGCGGCTATCTGTCTCTTTATAGTTCTTGGAGGAAACCAGGCATCGCTCATTACATAGCCAATACCATTCCTACAGTGAAGCATGGTGGTGACGGCTTAATGCTGTGTGGATGTTTTTCAGCAGCAGAAACTGGGAGACTAGTCAGGATCGAGGGAAAGATGTAATGTACAGAGACATCCTTGATGAAAACCTGCTCCAAAATGCTCTGGACATCAGACTGGGGCGAAGGTTCATCTTCCAACAGGACAAGGACCCTAAGCACACAGCCAAGATAACAAAGGAGTGGCTATGGGAAAGCTTTGTGAATGTCCTTGGCCCAGCCAGAGCCCAGCCAGAGCCCAGCCAGAGCCCAGCCAGAGCCCAGCCAGAGCCCAGCCAGAGCCCAGCCATGAACCCGATTTTGAGCATTTTCTCTAGAGAGGTCTGAAAATGGCTGTGCACTAATGCTCCCCATCCAACCAAGATTCGGAGAAACTGACCAAAAATAGGTGCGCCAAGCTTGGCATCACACTCAAAGACTTGAGGCTGTACTTGGGGGGGGGGGGGGGGGGGGGGGGGGGGGGGGGGCAAAAGTGTTTTAACAAAGTATTGAGCAAAGGCTGTGAATACTTATGTGATTTATATAAAAAATAACACATTTTCAAAAATTTCAAACCAACTTCTTTCATGTTGTCATTATGAGGTATTGTTTGTAGAAATGTATAATGAATGTTATAATTTTTTTTTTTTTGGAAGAGTGAATCAGTTTTGGAATAAAGCTGTAACAAAATGTGGAAAAATTGAAGCATTGTGAATACTTTTCGGATGCACTGTATATTCAAAGACTTGATAGAAGTATTTAACGGGAGAACTAGGAAAACTAGGCAGGTTTACAGGATTGGGGGCCTCTCCCCAGCACAACAAATAACCCTTCCTGCATAGGTAGTAATCCTCCCATAATCCAGGTGTGGTAAAGTGGAGCCAGTGGACCACTGTCCCTCTCCCCTTGAGTACTTCTGGTCTTTTTGTTCCCCCTATGGCTTATTACATTTTTTTTATTTTTTGCTGCTGTCTCCTAGATGGCACTTTCTTTCTACAGAGAAAAGCTTCCTTTTTTGTATGGAGACCAAAGAACGTTTTCTATACAATGGGATTTTTTTTTTGGTGGCCAAAAATGTAATCCATGTACAAATACTGTTTTAAAAAGCTTATTTTTTTTATTTATTATAAAACAATGAAAACTTATGGTAAATTATGCATAATCTAGCAACATACAATACAAGAAAACAGTACGTGGAAGAACTGACCGTGATAGAACAACCTCCATACAAGAAACTGGATATTCACATAATTTTTACTGCATCTTTATGCACCTGCCTCCATTTAATGTAACCTTCCTTTCTTCCAGTGTGTGCCGCTTATAGATTTAATATATCGGGGACGCACATTTTTAAGTTGGCTGCTACTCATAATTTAATTGATTTGTGCATCAGGCTACTCATATTCAGTCATAGGTGACTTTTGACTCCATGGGCTCTGAATCGGGTTCAATTTGCATTAGGAACCATTGTCCGGGACTTTGCCGACCATGTGATGCTCATGAGTGTGCATTGAGGTTAACAAGGGTTAGAGGCTAATAACTGAGGTTGAGGACATGGTGACTTCCTGCTCTTGGGTTACTTTGGGCTAAAGACTGCACAAGCTCTAGGCCTGTCTTGCTTTAAATGATCTATGAAAAAGCAGAGTGTGCTTTAACAGAGTTGTCTGCTTGGTGATGGAGAAACTTTGACCCTGCTTGTTGAAGATGTATACGTTTTTAGCATTTTTTTTTTTTTTTTTTTCTCGTTGTAATTGTCTTACTGTTTAAATATGATGTGATGTAATGATGTGCTAAAATCAACCCTATATGCTGTACAGTGATTAAAAAAGTGAATAATATGAACTTAAATGGGTATTGCATAAACTGTGACAAACCAGAAAATTACATAAAGTGCCAATGTGATAAAGACAACAATATGCAAATCATAGTCCATCTGAACTTGATAGGAAGTGATAGTGATCTCCTGTGATACTAAATTCCTTCCACCCTGCTTCACCCGACCACTAGCATACGACGCTTCCTTAACCAAAACGACTGCTCATGTGGAAGAAATAAACAACAAAACAAGACCGCACAATATGAAGCACCAAATAGAGAAAAAAAAACACGACAGCGATACGATCGCACTCGCGAAACCTCTGGACAAAACAGACATGCAGCCTCGCTCAGTGTAGCGATCTCCTTATGCGGTGTGTGACGAGACCCTTGCTCGCCCAGATCCTGCTCTCCCGACACTCCACTGTTTCTATTCGATCAGCTTGCAGCTTGCAACATCTGATGGTCCAGTCATCCAAGATTCCGGGATCCAACCTACAGCTATGTGCCGATTGGATCCATGAAGAACACACACCAAACGAGTTGTATATGTGCTCAACCAGCACTCCCCTTTATTGAAACACTCTGCTGGTTATATACAGGTTACAGCTTTCCTCAATCAAAGAACAATGAAATCTCCACCCCCTTTTCCACACACTGGGGTTTCCATACAGAGACATCTCGGCACCGATGCCTTCAGCATGACTTCACTACCTCAGAAAGAATGACATTCCTGTAGACAATGACATCAGTGAAGTTTAACAGAATATGTTATCTAGCCGGCTTGTCTCCGCATAGAGAGGAGGTCATTACTACATCTGAGAGATCACACTTTTTTTTTTTTAGATAATGACATGCTAATCCAATACTCCTGATAATCAAAAGGCTCAAAACAGTGTTATCACACAATAGAAAGGTCTAAGAGCCGACTGAATTAACACCTCTACACACTGGACAATGAATGTCTTTCACAAGCCACTTAGCCTTTCAATAGTCCTCAATAGTCTAATTCAGTTCAATCCCCATCTACAGTAGACAGACACCTCATAATGTCCAAAGGCATCCTGCAATATGTCATATACATAATGTCTCATCTTATGTAATACATGAAGTATGATTTCACGGTCCATGACACGGTGTATGACATCTTCGTGTTGCGTCACGTGACTTAATCATGAGTAGCCATGTCATACAAGTGACTGAGTTTATATCGGCAGCACGCTCGTTTTTGAGAAGAAAAAAAATGAAGGTCATTGGACAACATAGCTTGGCAAAAACAGTTCAAAAACAGTCTGCCCTATAACATCAAGGACAAAAGTGACATACAAAATGTTTAATATAACAAAATAAACTATAAGGTAAAATGACATATGGCTGCCAAGCAACCTGGGGAGAACCTGCTCCCTCTAGTGGCCAACAACAATATTTAAAAAGTAACGTAAAATTAAAGGGTCACTAAAGGATTTTTTTAGCTAAATGGCTTCCTTTACCTTAATGCAGTGCTGTTTTCATGTCATTATTCGTTTTTGCTTTGCTGTAATCCTGCTCTGAATACTTCCTGGTTGTCTGTTTCCTGATAACCACAGTACTGGGAGATTTCTCACTGTGGTCACTAATCAAGGAGGTGTGTGTGTGTAAAACCCCACAGCACCAATCCAGTTTCGTTTTACAAACCATCACTGCCTTCTATTGACTCTCTGGCTCTGTACATCAGAAAAACAGGAAATGGCAAAAAACGAAACTGAAAGTGCAGGCACATTATGATTGATTTTTATCTATTTTTAATCATTTTTATAGGGAATCAGTTAACTATTATGTCTCTATACCCTGTAAACTGTCATTTCAGCAAAAAAATTTTTTTTTAATTTACAACTCCTTTAATACTATACATAACTCCCATTGAATACCAGTAATAAGTATTAAACATTACATGAACCATCTATAAAAAATTGTATATGATAAGATAATAAAAAACAATTAATAATCCGATTTAAAACAATTTAAGTCAAAATCTATGTTCAGGTCATTAGGCGCAAGGGAACCCATTTCATGTATCCACCTGGATTCACTCTTGCTGATTTCCCTAACTCTGACTCCCCCCTCCAGTGGGGTTTATACTTGTTTATGGCCCAGAACTTTAGATCTTTCGGATTTTTTCCATGACAGTGCAAAATGATGTGAAACATTATGCTTAGGGAAGCCCTTCTCAATGTTTTGCACATGTTCCCTTATATGTTTCCCTAGAGGTCTTTTTGTACGTCCTATGTATTGTAGAGAGCAAGTGCACTGCAACACATAGACCACCCCCTCAGTTCAACACGTTAGGAGGTCCTTTATTTCGTATTCTTTCTGAGTCACATTAGATATACATTTTGAACATTTCTGGCCATTTAAAGGTTGGTTTTCTTACACACATAGCACCGCCTACACGGATAGAACCCTCTACCCTGAAAGAAAGTAAGTGTGCTATTTATTTCTTATAGGGGGTTCTGGAACATTTTTGGCCACCAAGTCCCTTTTAAAGTGGGAGCTCTCCTGTATATGACCCTAGGACAACTGGGTAATACACTTTGTAGCTGCCTATCTCCTCTAAGTATGGGCCAATGTTTTTTTTAAAAGATGGCTTCTAACTGCCTGTTTAATTTATTACTGTTTAAATAGCTGTGTCTTTTTATAACCAGATGTAGAATAGTTTCATGTACACCTGTGTATCTTCTAATAGACACACAAGATGTAAGCTGATGTGGTCACCAGGTCAACTTGTTTGCAGTAGAAAGGATCGGAGTGGTGAAACAAAATGTATTCTTTCTTTTTGTCCAAATGGTTCTCCATCCTTCCTTTTTGAGGGTTTGACAAGAAAACAGATTTATTTCTGCAAGTTTATTCTCTGAGTCCTCTGTTATTTAGCTGTGAGCTTCTCTTGCATGTAGTCTTTTTGAGAAAAATTGGATTCATGTTTGGTGTTTCTATTAGTCCTCACTGGTTTGTTACTTGATTTTGACAGTGATCATAAGCAGACGCCAGAAACGCCTCCAGCTCTTACGAATTCGTCAGAAAGAGGCCAAGAAGAAACAGAATGTTGCTTCTCAAGATGGGTCTTACAGGCGGAAGGCCAACCCTATTAAAAGATACACTGGGGACATCCTCGCACCAGTAAGAATATCATTTTTATTATTTCTAAATATATATAAAACCTTATTGCCAACATCTATGTGGGGTATTTTTTTTTCCTCCTATGGAATCAATTATAAATAATATGGAGGACCATGACAGTAGTGCAATATTAAGGTTAAAATAAGACGAGCGAGATCATTACTTATTTCACTGCAATAGTTATAGTGGACAACAGTATGAGGGTACCTCGCCAAAGTATTGAGTTTGGGACAGTCTTATTGCTATATCATAACTATTGTACTCTTCCATCCTTGTGGCAACTTTTCTGTTCCTGCAGGACTGTCCCCCTATGCACAAAACCAGGTCCATAAATACCTGGTTTGACCTGTTTGGTGTGGATAAACTTTAGGCTACACTCAACCTTCTCGAACACTTTTTTTTTGGGATGAATTTGCAAGCCAGGTCTTATCCTACATCGATCCTGGATTCCCCACAAATGCTCTTGGTTACATAGGCACAAATTCTCACAGGCACACATTGTAAATCTTACCTAAGGAGAAGCTAAAGCTATTTTTTGCAAAGGGAAGAGCCAACTC
The DNA here is from genome assembly GCA_029574335.1 of Rana kukunoris. NCBI lineage: Eukaryota > Metazoa > Chordata > Amphibia > Anura > Ranidae > Rana > Rana kukunoris. The sequence continues at coordinate 143,747,221 of CM056050.1, read as the reverse complement.
TAATGCCCCATACACACGATCGGAAATTCTGACAGCAAGAGTCCGATGTGAGCTTTTGACTGGAAATTCCATTCCGACCGCGTGTAGACTCCATCGGACTTTTGCTGTCGGATTTTCCACCAACAAAAGATTACGAGCTGGTTCTCAAATTTTTCCAACAGAAAAAAATTCCTGTTGGAAACAATTCAATGCATGTTCTGAAGCATTAAACTTAATTTTCTCGGCTCGTCGTAGTGTTGTATGTCACCGTGTTCTTGACAGTCCAAAGTTCAGGGACTTTTGTGTGACAGTGTGTATTCAAGCCAAGCTTAAAGGGGTGTTCCAGCCAAAAAATGTGTTTATTAAAAGTCAGCAGCTACAAAAAGTGTAGCTGCTGGCTTTTAATAAACACTCACTTGCCTGCTCCTGCGCTCCAGCGACGCGCCGACCGGGGCTCCGCTCCTCTCCCCCTCCCCGGCCGGCGTCTCCATCCCGACTGGGCACCCAGCCGTGACAGCCTTCGGCTTCACGGTCGGGCACCCACTGCGCATGCGCGAGCCGCACTGCGCATGCGGCGCGGCTCGTCGCTGATTGGAGAGGCGTTCGCATGGGACCTGTCAGTGTCCCATGAGAACGCCTACAGGGAGGGGCTGGTGTAGGCAATTAAGGCTTAATCGCCTAACCAGCCCCTCGGCGGAAGCAGGAAGTGGGACAGGAAGTCCCACTCCTACTGAAGCCCCCACCCCCCCCCCCCCCCCCCCCCCCCCCCCCCCCCCCCCCCAAAAAAAAAATGACATGCCAAATGTGGCATGTAAGGGGATGAGGAGTGGAACAAGAGGAAGTTCCAAATTTGGGTGGAACTCCTCTTTAAGCAGAATTCCGTTGGGGGGGAAAAAACATCCAAGGTTTTTCCGGCTGAAAATCCCATGGTGTGTACGCGGCATTAGAATAGCCATGGCTTTAGAGAGGAATGTCCTACAAGCTCATATAGGTGTGACTGTCAGTTAATCACAAGCTCCTAAAGGCATGAAGCACTATAATATAGGTGTGATGCTCGGGTAACCTCAAACCTTTGACTCTATAGTGTACAGTATATAATGATTTATAGAAATATGGTGTATTCAGTGAAATGCAGACATGTAATTCTTATGTAAAGGGTTAAATATGCGTGCAGCATTGAAAAAAAATCTAAAATGCATAAATGCGGCACGGGGAGCATCTGCTCACTGTGGAATAATTGCAGCAGTAGTCAAAAGGGGGCTATGAGAGGGTTACAAAAGCTATAGGACAACCCTGATGCACATCTGTTCTTGCCTCCCAATTCTCTTTGATTGGTAACTTATTGTGTGGGGGTGACCTTATTGGCCAATAAAGAGGCCCATAACGTTGAAAAACCCAGAGCAAGCTTAAATCGTAACTATAAACTCCATCTCACCTGTTTCCCAAAAGAAAGTTCAATGACAAAATTAAAGATAACAAAGAACAACTTTGTGTTGCCACATATATTTGAGCCCCTACACACGAGGCGTTTTTCAGGCGTTTTAGCGCTAAAAATAGTGCTTAAACGCCTGAAAATATCCTGCCCTGCAGCGTGAAAGCCTGAAGGCTTTCACACTGAAGTGGTGCGCTAGCAGGACCGCTCCAAAAGTACTGTTGGCTGCATCTTTGGAGCGGTGTGTTTACTGCTGCTGCCCATTGAAATCAATGGGACAGCGAAGCTATACCGCTGCTGTAGCAGCGGTTTGCGGGCGGTTCTAACCCTTTCTCGGCCGCTAGCGGCCAAATATCGCTGCAAAAACGATGGTACAGCGGTGCTAAAAATAGCGCCGCTATACCGCCAGCGCACCTCCCGCGTCCAGTGTGTAAAGGGCCTTGGTGACTTCACTGATTTTGTTTGTTAGCACTATGGGTGACTCCCCTATCTGCTGCAGGAACAAAATCGAGTCGGGCTGAGTACTTATCAGCTATTTAGAAGAAGATTCATGATTTATCAATGATAATACAAGGCTTCTAATTGACTGAAGTGGAGATTGTAGCATCGTGCACCAGCCTCAGCACCTCAGCCAATCGGAGGAAACCTTGTATCGATTTGATACTACTAAGGGCTCACAGAGATGAGCGTTTTTAACCACAAATAAATACCTAAACCTTTTTTACCTTCATGCATTACTTGTTAAAGAGGTTGTAAAGGTAAAAAAAAAAACCCTTAATAGCTTCCTTTTTACCTTAGTGCAGTCCTCTTTCACTTACCTCATCCTTCGATTTTGCTTTTAAATGTCCTTATTTCTTCTGAGAAATCCTCACTTCCTGTTCTTCTGTCTGTAACTACACACAGTAATGCAAGGCTTTCTCCCTGGTGTGGAGAAAGCCTCGTGAGGGGTAAGGGGGCGAGCAGGAGGGTCAGGACACTCTACTTTGCAGATGGAGAAAAGAGCTGTGTGTTAGTGGGTGTCCTGACACTCCTGCTCGCCCCCTCAAGAGGCTTTCTCCACACCAGGGAGAAAACCTTGCATTACTGTGTGGAGTTAGAAGAACAGGAAGTGAGGATTTCTCAGAAGAAATTAGGACATTTTTAAAAGCAAAATCAAAGGATGAGGTAAGTGAAGGAGGACTGCACTAAGGTAAAGGAAGCTATTAGGGAAACCTTTTTTTTTACCTTTACAACCCCTTTAATGTAAAAACTGTTTATACATTGATTTTTTGCTGGGGCCATTGGCTCCCGCTGCTGTCAAACGCTCATCTGCCAGCGGTTTGGCACAGAGAATGGGCTTAATCGCCTGCCTTAATGTGCCCCTAAAGTAACAGGAGATCTGGACTTGTTTAACAACCATGATTGTTTTGTGCATCGGTCTTTCAGAGGCCATGAGGCCTGTCATTTGCTGTCCAGTGATGTCAAATTTCAGCTTCATCTGAATTGTTACTTTTTTTTGTTACAGAGTTACCTGCAAACCCTGAGAGAACGTCAGTCTGGTAGCGGCACATCCATGAGCAGCCTCAGCACAAATATGCAAACCGTTGTGGACATGGACTATGATTGTGGCTCCACTGTACCTCTTACAGCCACTACGCCTGTCATCCAAGCCTGAGATGTTCCTGGGCTCTAGCCGCACTTTCTATGTGATCAGACATGGCCGCTTCTCTGTGCCTTACGTGTTGCTTTTCATCACATCTTACCATTTCATTTGCCAGTGCCACGTGTCCTGCCTTCCGGAGTATGCAAATTTGTGGAAACAATTCCCAGACCATTTGTAATGAATGGAGCAGTATAATTGTTTTGTTATATACTGCTGGTTCCAGACAGGCTTGTATAGAAAGATGCTTCATGTATGCAATACTGCACATTTGGTCAGGGTTTTATGTAACTAAAAGGGAAACGCGCCTAAAATAAAACTGTGCTTTATAAAATGTATTGTAACATGTACTGTATGTATGCACATATTGCTTCAAAGTTGTCTCCACCAAATTGTTCAGTGATGCAGTTAACACAGCACCTCTCTGTTTTCTGATTGGATGCTGCAGTTGTTTCTCAAATGAGAAACTCTTCCACTAAAGAGATCTGGGTGTCATAATGGAAATGGGATAACACGCAAAAGGTGCATGTGTTTGAAAGGACAAATATGCTATAAACAAAATCTCTGGGTGGGGACATAAGTAGACATTAGGGCTGGAGTCTCGCATTTTTGCTTGATGTCTTTTTCTCCTAAATCGATGGAAATGAATGCCAATGCGTTACTAAATGTGTTGCGGTGTGTTAATGATGCATTGACTTAAAGTGGGATGTAAACCCAATTAATGAAATTTGAGCTGGGCACATATATCTACAAAGAGCCAAGTCCCATAGCTCTCTCCTGACCCGTTCCTCTTATCAGACTGATAACTCCTGACATTCTCTAACACAGGGGTCTCCAAACTGCGGCCTGAATGGCCAAATGTGGCCCTTTGCTTGCCTTTATCTGGCCCTTGGGTCACTATTCCTCCCACTGACTGCAACAATGGGGCACTGTTTCTTCCACTGATGCCAATGATGGGATACTATTCCTCCTACTGATGGGGGCACTACTCCTCCTACTGACCACCTAACCCTGAGGCCATGTTTATTCTCACTGATGCTGGACCTGGGACATTTTCTGCACCCACCGGCCACAATCCAGCCCTCCTAAATTCTATATTTGAAAAGTTTGGAGACCTCTGCTCTAACACATCAGATAAAAGTAGCCTGTAACTTCTGTCGGGAGGTTGCTAAAATAGATTAGCAGGGAGCTGGCCCATTTACAAAGCACCTCTAAGGCCGCGTACACCGATCAGATGAAACTGGTTTTAAGACCAGTTTCATCGGAACAATTCGATGGTGTGTACGGCCCATCGGACCGTTGTCCGTCGGACCAAAGTTTTAAAACTTGCTTTAAAATCTGTCTGACGGACACCTGTCCGTCGGACCAAAACGATACTTAGTACACAAAAGCATCGGACCAAAAACCCGCGTATGCTAAGAATCAAGTCAACGCATGCTTGGAAGCATTGAACTTCGTTTTTTCAGCACGTCGTTGTGTTCTACGTCACCGCGTTCTGGCCTGATCGGATTTTTGGCCCGATGGTGTGTACACACATCGGACTACTTCAGCGTGGTCCGATGAAAACGGTCCGTTGGACCATTCTCATCGGACCGGTCTGATCGTGTGTAGGTGGCCTGAGAGTCTCTGCCTATGATGAGGGGGTGTGCGCGCCTTTCCTCCAATCGGCAATTTTAGCTATCTTGGCTGTGTTAAACAGGAAGAGAAAATGTCCTAACACTATCTCAACTTTCTAAACAGTATATAAATGTTAAAACAGCAGATATACATGTAAAACCTATATAGGGAGATTTGGTTCATCTGTGTATCTGAGGCTGTTCGCTTCACTGGGTGTATGGAGGGTTTACATCCACTTCAATGTGCAACTAATCTAACGTGTTCTATTAATTTAAATAGAAAATGCATCAAGGGGGGGAAAAACATTTTTAGGTGTGTCTCTGCCTTAACACTTCGGCAGGTTTTTTGTTTGCATATAAAGAACCCAAATCCTGTTCAAGCACAGCTTCATTTTGTAACCTCTGAAATGCCACCTACTAGTAAGTTTTAAAGGGCCATGCATTTTTAGTTTTTTTTTAACTCAACAGCAAAAGTTTGCATAATGAATAACAAGTGGCCGGCGCTAATATTGTACTTTTTTTGGAGTCTTTATATTTGTATTTTTTTGCAGACAGAATACAACCTTTAGGCTGGGTTCACACCTATGCGAATTGGTTGCGGTTTCAACCGCATCCAAAACGCAGAACATTTCTAAAGACATTGTTTTCAATGAGGCTGGTTCACATATGTGCGATGCATTCGCACTGCGCATTGCTGGAAATCTGTATGCGTTGTGGAGGCCTTGCGGTGCGGCTCAGGTGCGAATTTAGTCCCATTCTCTTCTATGGGTACGCAGCTGATTCGCAGATGTGTTCAGTTCTCTTCAGGAATTTCTCTTATTCAGCTCAATACATTTCTCCCCCACTCTCCTCTCACTCAGAACTTCCCCCAGGTCTCCAAATTCGCAGCAAAAAGGGAGCTAATCTGCTGAACACTTCTCTTATCTTTGCAGAGACATTACAGAGCTGAAATTCACACCGCACAAGTGTGAACCCAGCCTTAAAGTGATAGAAGAAATTGGTAGAGACTTTTTTTTTTTTTTTCTTCAACTAGCTGAAAGTTGTCATGGTTTTTATGAAGGACTATTTACCCCAGAGGAAAAAAAATATTCTATAAAGATGTATGTATATTTTGGTTAGAGGAAAAATGGTTACAACCCTGAATTGTTATACAGCAAACTGATCTATAAAATACTGTAATTTTTGGATGCATAAAAATGAAACTTATTGCACTTTAATAAATACCAATGTTCATTTATCTATGAGGGTAACCGCAAAGCAAATGGGGTGAACATCTAGTTCCTGCTTGGTCACCCACAAAAGTCTAACTCTGCAGCACAAAATCTTCATGTTCTTCCTAGCTGTCTTTTTCTATAATTAATGGATAGGGTTTTATCTATGAAAAGCATTCTAGGACTCTCACAAAGGTATACCCCAAAACCACTATTTCAGTTTCAGCTGCCTACAGCCTAGTTAAATATTTTATTTTTTTGGGGATATATGTACTCTAGGTGTGATCACTCTCTTATAACCTGTGGGCACTCTGTTAAAATCCAAGCACAAGAACATCCACCCCTGCCTTGCGGCGGATTGCTTTTTCTTTTAGATGATAAAAACTTAACCAATGTCCTCAAACTGATAATCTGAGTTGTTACTTGGGTTTCGTTGGCACCTAGAGCATTGGCAGTATCCTCCATTTGCGGTCTATGGATATTAATTTTAAACACACACAGGAGGCTTTGATAAAATGGCTGTAATTTGAGAGCCAAATATAAATCTAAGGAGGCCTGTTTATTGATCCCACCCCTCCCCCTGAGTATTTTGCAACACTTCTCTTCTGTGCCCAACCACTTCTGTTCTCTGTAAAGCAACCTTTTTCTTGTTAGTGGGACCTTTTTAAAATTTCCAGGCCATGGGGGAAAAAAGTCCCTCACATTGAAGAATATTTCCTTTTACAGTGGTGGCCCTAAAGCCCCCTACAGACAGGGGGTTATCTAAACTGCAGGCACCATTAAAGGCAAGTCAATTGGCCACTGCTTAAGGCAACCCATATCAACGTCTAGAGCAGGGATATGCAATTAGAGGACCTCCCAGTTGTAGAACTACAAGTCCCATGAGGCATAGCAAGACTGACAGCCACAAGCATGACACCCAGAGACAGAGGCATGATGGAACGTGTAGTTTTGCAACAGCTGGAGGTCTGCTAATTACATATCCCTGGTCTAGAGGAACCCTGGTTAAAAATGTCTGGTTTAGATCAGATAATGGCCTTTTAAGGAAAGAAAACCCTTCTGTGGTGCTTAAAGGGCATCTGGCAGGCTGAAAAAAAAGCACTGCAATATAGTAAACACTTGTAGTTCCCTGAGGTGGTGAGTGGTCAGTGCATTGGCTTGTAGTGTCTTCCTAACAGCCGAGCAAGCCTATAGGTAAAAGAGCCAGCAGCTCAATCTTCCATAATGAATGCATTTTATTAAGCCAGGTGTAGTACAAAATAATACAGGGATAAAAATAAGAGCTGTCGCTGAGTTTTGTAAAGTGTAAAATCTGGGATTGTCATTCTAATTCATAAACCACTGGCTTATATGTAACCCAGTAGATTGTTGGACCACTCATATGCACATACTTGTTCTGAGCCAAGGAGAGACATTTATCAATCCTGTCACAAGGCAAAGCAATTCTAAACTGGAGCAGCGGGGCAGATTTATTACAAGTCAAATTCCTCCTTGTGGCTGCTCTAATGTCTGCATGTGTGACTGCATTAAACCTGACCCTGGCCACTACTTAATAGCAGTATGTGTCTGTATAGAGGAGAAATCTTTCTTGTCTCCGGTAATAAATCTGATTTTGAATTGTGAAAACTCACACTTGGCTGCCCAGGAATATACTGATGCATGGGTCTATAAACCTGTAGTGGAGACGCAGCCTAATTTGTAACTAGTCCTTTTGATTAATGTCCCCCGATGTGCAAAAAGGGTTAGGATGACAGCCATAGCAGCTATATTTTTAATTCTGACAGACTCCTTTCATTTACATGTACATGGTGATGCACTGAGAGAAAGCAAAATGTTTCTTACACCATTTCTGATACTCCTTGTATGGGTGGCTCTGATCAACAACATTGTGTCCTGCTGCCCATAATCGTCGCACATGCTGCCACCTAGTGTTCAAGTATGGAAAGAGACAATTAGAGAGATTACGGTATATATATATATATATAAACAATTTCTTTGGGGGATAATTGAAAGAGGCCAAGCTAAATTCTGGAGCCACATTGTTGGCTATCTGAGTATTGACATTAACGCTGAAATTCAGGTAAAATAAAATTTTGCCTTTTGCTGTGGGGCTACCCCTCCATTGCAAGAGTTGGATGCTTCTTTAGGTCGGGGGGGACAACATTTTTTTTTACTGTCCTGTGTGAATGAGGCCTAAATACATTTTTTTTTTTTTGCAAAAATTTTATTTCTGTTAAATCAAATGTTTTTGTTAAAATGTATACTGGGCAATTACTAAATCAGCTTTGCTTTAACAACCTTTTATATTAAGAGTCCTGGCTCCTCATCCTTTTTGTATGTTTTCCCCACAGGCACATCCTTGTAAGGACCACTTTTACTACAAATTTTTATGTCATATGAACTGTTAGCAATGTTTTTTTCTTAAAAAATAAAATAAAAATAAAATGGGGCCTTATTGCTCTCTAGCCTGAATAATATTAGAAATGCCTCATGAAAGCTATTGTGAAATAAAATGTACAGAAGGTTTATTTGTGATTCTGGTCATTTTGCAGTTTCCATGTGTGGGTTAACTACTTTCAGCCAAAGCCAATTCTGGCATTCCTCCCCTATATGTAATCATCATATTTTTATTTATTTTTGCTAGAAAGTTGCTCAGAACCCTCAACACATACATATATACGTATGTATGTGTATCTTTTAGCCCAGGGAATAAAATGGAGTTTGTTGCAATTTATGTCACACGTTATTTGTGCAGCATTTTTTCAAACACAATTGGTTTTTTTTTGGGGGGGGGGGGGGGGGACACACTTTCATGAATTAAAACAAAACACTAACGTTAGCCCAATTTTTTTATTTTTGTATACTGTAAAAGATGATGTTGCGACCAAGTAAATGGATACCTAACATGTCACTCTTTAAAAATGTGAGCACTCGTGCAATGGTGCCAAATTTCGGTACTTAAAAATCTCCATAGACAATGCTTTAAATTTATTTTATTTTTTTTCCCCAGGTTAACAGTTTAGAGTTAGACTGGGTTAACACCTATGCGACTTGGATAAGGATTTCTCTGCACCCAATTCGCAAAGCAGGCAAATGTGACTGGCTCTCTATGGAGCCATTTAACATATTTCTGCTGCAAGTCCGATGCATTTTGCAGGAAAAACGTGTGCTTTTTTGGTCCGTTTCAGGTTCGAATTCAGCCCAAAATTCGGGCTGAAATCTGACCTGAAATGGTTTAACCAGGTTGCAGCGGACCCCTGCTGTGCAACGGATCTGTCTTGGGTGTGAACCCAGCCTTAGAGGAGATCTTGCGCTAGAATTTTTCTTCTTGCTCTAACGTTCACGGCAATTTCTCACATATGTGGTTTGAACGCAGTTTACATATGCAGGAGCGATTTACAATTGTATGTTAAGATATATATATATTCCACTTTTATTCCTATTTCTTTACAGAGAAATCTTGTGTCTAAGTCCTCAGATCTCTCCTCCAAAGGCTGGAAAGTATTTATTTCTGCCGGCACCAGGAGTGACTTCAGGACGTCGCTCCCGGCCTCGGAAAGGAACCATCTGGTAAACGGCTGCCTCTGGCCTATTCATTCTCTGCCTTACCAATCGCACCCTGCAGAAGCACCAGGGCAGCTATGACTGTTTTTTTTTTTTTTTTTTTTTATTACAATGCAGGTAAATGCTAGCATTAAAAAATAAATAAAAAATATCTGAATGATGCCTGCAGCCTAAATCATTTGGATTTAAAGCCCAGGATGTCATATGACATCAATTAAGTAGTTAAAATGAGCAGGAAATTAACTGCTGGGGAAATACAGTGATGTTTTTGAAAATTCAAGGCCTCGTATAATAACACAAAACTTAAAAAAAAAAAAAAAAATCCATTTAAATATGTATTCACTCAAAAAATATGATCTGTTGCTCTCGGCTTTCCTCAAATTTCCAATTCTTCTTCTTATTTTTTTTTTTTTTAGCTGCTTTGTTTTCCATGGTCCCACTGTGTGTAGGAACATAGCCACCCTCTTGCTCACTACCGAGATGGACTATAGACTTTGAGATGTGTAGTGTGCCTACAGCAGTGCACTGCTCCTTTCAAACAAAATTATGGTGAGAAATAAGAGGTTTGGAAGCTCACAAAGGGTGTTTCAAGGAGGCAGAAAAGACGCAAGAATGGATTTCATGAAAAATTGGGTTACAGGGCCATTAAGTAGTAGATGAGTATGGATCCTTTTTGGAGAAAAAAGGATATCGATAAAGAATGGCAGCTAATAAAATTCATCCATGCTTTTCCCTACTATGCTGGATGCACGCATGGTAGACTTGAGTTCCTCTTTTGCCGCATACACACGATCGCAATTTCCGTAAAGAAAAGTTCGATGTGAGCTTTTGGTTGGAAATTTTGACCGTGTGTAGGCTCCATCAGACATTTTCTGTTGGAATTTCCGACAGCAAAAATTTGAGAGCTGGTTCTCAATTTTTCCGACAAGTTGATGTGCAAAAAAACCATGCATGCTCGGAATCGTTGAACTTAAGTTTTCTTGGCTCGGTGTAGCATTGTACATTACTGCGTTCTTGACGGTCGTAATTTAGTGTTGCCGTGTGTCTGTGACACAAGTTTGAGCCAAAATTCCGTTGGAAAAAAATCCACGGTTTTCTTGTCGGAATTTCCGATCGTGTGTACGTGGCATTAGACATTATCTGTGAGTCCTATACTCCTGACCACATCTTGTCAAGCTTGGTCCAAACAAACAATTTTACAATGCCAGAAAGCTAGAGGTTGGCTTCAAAAGAGATCTATGATCACAGCATACACTTTCATTTTATAACATCAGCAAAGTATTACAATACAGTAAAAACCTTGGTTTGAGAGCGTTTTTAATTCTGACTGTTTGCAAGTGTTGACTCGCAAGACAAGCATAATTGAAGCTAAATAGGCCTGCAGTACTTCACTTGGCCTGAGGTATGAGGGCGCATGAGTCGAGAAAAGCCGAACATTGGCCTGCAGTACCTCATTTGGCCTGAGGTAAGAGGGCACAGGTAACTAGCCAAAGTGTCCTTGGGCCTTTTCAGATGTTTTTGGCACTCTCTGGCGCCCACCACCTCTGCCACATTCGGTATTGCATCTCATTGAAGTCAATGTGGAAAAAAAAAAAATTTGTTTCCATTGACTTCAATGGGAAAACTCCCATGCGAGTACTTTGGATTACAAGCATACTACTGGAACGGAATATGCTCGTAATCCGAGGTTCAACTGTACAAACAATGGTTATTTTTGACAATCCAATATAATCTTACTTGAAAAGTCTCTGTTCATGTTGTGAGTTCTAAATAAAACGATAGGTGTGCTGTTCCTTTTTTTTTTTTTTTTTTTAAATGGAACAAGTATAAATGACTGCCCAAACAAACCTGAAACCTTAAAATAAGTGAATAAATTGTATGATACTGTATACTTCAAATTGATATTGATTTATTTTTTGTAAAATCGAAACCATCTGGTATGAAACGTTGGAGCATGGGTGAATACTGTAGTACACAACATTTTGCTTGGTTGTTGCAGGCACATTGGTTGGTTCGCAAGATTGAATTCTTTGATTATCACAAGATTTAGTTCACATAAGCGGGGCGTGCACCACTGTTTGTTGCATTTTGTCAATAGATTTATTTATTAAATGTACTTGTATGGTGCTGTCAATTTACATATATTGTTAAAAAGAAAAATTGGGGCATGGGGGGGAAAAAGGAAGGCAAGTAGTCCACTAATATACAGATAACTAATCTCAGGTACCTGTAGTTGATCAAAGGCCCTAATGGGCTTTATTGCCGTAACCAAGCCTTGCGAAAGTATTCGGCCCCCTTGAACTTTGCGACCTTTTGCCACATTTCAGGCTTCAAACATAAAGATATAAAAAAAAAATTGTGAAGAATCAACAAGTGGGACACAATCATGAAGTGGAACGAAATTTATTGGATATTTCAAACTTTTTTTAACAAATAAAAAAATGAAAAATTGGGCGTGCAAAATTATTCAGCCCCCTTAAGTTAATACTTTGTAGCGCCATCTTTTGCTGCGATTACAGCTGTTAGTCGCTTGGGGTATGTCTCTATCAGTTTTGCACATCGAGAGACTGAAATTTTTGCCCATTCCTCCTTGCAAAACAGCTCGAGCTCGGTGAGGTTGGATGGAGAGCGTTTGTAAACAGCAGTTTTCAGTTCTTTCCACAGATTCCCGATTGGATTCAGGTCTGGACTTTGACTTGGCCATTCTAACACCTGGATATGTTTATTTGTGAACCATTCCATTGTAGATTTTGCTTTATGTTTTGGATCATTGTCTTGTTGGAAGACAAATCTCAGTCTCAGGTCTTTTGCAGACTCCATCAGGTTTTCTTCCAGAATGGTCCTGTATTTGGCTCCATCCATCTTCCCATCAATTTTAACCATCTTCCCTGTCCCTGCTGAAGAAAAGCAGGCCAAAACCATGATGCTGCCACCACCATGTTTCACAGTGGGGATGGTGTGTTCAGGGTGATGAGCTGTGTTGCTTTTACGCCAAACATAACGTTTTGCATTGTTGACAAAAAGTTGGCTTTTGGTTTCATCTGACCAGAGCACCTTCTTCCACATGTTTGGTGTGTCTCCCAGGTGGCTTGTGTCAAACTTTAAACGACACTTTTTATGGATATCTTTAAGAAATGGCTTTCTTCTTGCCACTCTTCCATTAAAGCGGAGTTCCACCCAGGAAAAACATTTGGGCAAAAGTCCTAAAAAAAATAAAATAAAAAAAACATGAAAAAAATAATTAATACTCACCCGAAATACCTGTTGCTATGCGGAAGTCCGTAATCTGCCTCTTCCACACCGTGGTGTCTTTTCTTCTGCTTGTGAATGGGGTGCACTGCTTTCTGGGAACTGTGTGTGTTCTCAGAGAGCAGCTGCCCAATCACAAGCCAACGTGAGACTCGCACAGTAGGAAATGGGCAGTGAAGCCGTAAGGCTTCACTGCCTGTTTCCCCTAGTGTGAATAGCGGTGCGGGACCTGGATCGATCGTGGGACCGGCATCGGGGGGGCCATCAGTGTGGGCAAGTAGGACAAGGTAAGTGTCCTTATTAAAAGTCAGCAGCTACACTGTTAAAAAAAATTGCAGGTGGAATCCCTCTTTAAGGCCAGATTTGTGCAGTATACGACTGATTGTTGTCCTATGGACAGAGTCTCCCACCTCAGCTGTAGATCTCTGCAGTTCATCCAGAGTGATCATAGGCCTCTTGGCTGCATCTCTGATCAGTCTTCTCCTTGTATGAGCTGAAAGTTTAGAGGGACGGCCAGGTCTTTGTAGATTTGCAGTGGTCTGATACTCCTTCCATTTCAATATTATCGCTTGCACAGTGCTCCTTAGGATGTTTAAAGCTTGGGAAATCTTTTTGTATCCAAATCAGGCTTTAAACTTCTCCACAACAGTATCTCGGATCTGCCTGGTGTGTTCCTTGTTCTTCATGATGCTCTCTGCGCTTTAAACGGACCTCTGAGACTATCACAGTGCAGGTGCATTTATACAGAGACTTGATTACACACAGGTGGATTCTATTTATCATCATTAGTCATTTAGGTCAACATTGGATCATTCAGAGATCCTCACTGAACTTCTGGAGAGAGTTTGCTGCACTGAAAGTAAAGGAGCTGAATAATTTTGCACGCCCAATTTTTCAGTTTTTTATTTGTTAAAAATGTTTGAACTATCCAATAAATTTCGTTCCACTTCATGATTGTGTCCCACTTGTTGTTGATTCTTCACAACAAATTACAGTTTTATATCTTCATGTTTGAAGCCTGAAATGTGGCAAAAGGTCGCAAAGTTCAAGGGGGCCAAATACTTTTGCAAGGCACTGTATGTACTCAGAGTTATGATGGACTAGCATCAGTTCAAATCATAGACGGATTCTACAGGAGATCATAACTAGTATATCTGAATAGCATCATAAGGCATACTGCGGCCCTTTTTTGGATGATTGATCCTTTCATACCTCAGCTTATTTTAGGCCATTTTCAGCATTTGGGACTACTACAACAGTAACATAATTTCACTGCCTATATTACAATTTTAATTGAAAGGCAAAATATTGTTTCCCAACTCACTTCCCCCTGCCCCTTCTCCCTCCCCACACATCTGATCCAGCCCCCAGTAAGCTGCACCTATTGGCTTCCCCAAGAAAGATATCATTAATAATTAACTATATTGATATTGAATCCTCCCCTGTGGGTCAAAATCATTGCCCTGATTGGAATAGGTAGCTCATCACACGAGGCTGGATCATACGTCCGGACCAGTGTTGCCAACCTACCAGATTGAAATTTACTGGAGCGACACCCAAAATTTACTGGGGCAGCCACGTTTTTACTAGCATTTCACAAAAAGTTACTAAATTACATATTTTTATATTTTTGTTATTTTCGATATAATAAGGGCAAATTATTTAGTCAAATCCCCCTCTGCCACCAACACCCCCTGCCTTCACCCCCCTCTGCAGTGCCACAATCTCCCCCTGCCTCCAATCTCCCTCTGCCTCCAATATCCCCCAGGCCCCCTGCCTCCAATCATCCCCTGCCTCCATCCCACCCTGCTTCCATCCCCCTCTGCGGTGCCACCAACAACACCTGTCTCCATCCCACACCCTCTGTGGTGCCACCATCCCCCTCTGCGATGCCACCAACACCCCCTGCCTCCAATCATCCCCTGCCACCATTGCCCCCTGCCTCAACCACCCTCTGCGGTGCCACCGCAGCCACCATCACCCCCTGCCCCTAATCTCCATGCGCAGTTTCAAGCCGAACCGATCTCGGCTATTTTCACTGGCACATTCCCGCAACCCACGGACATTTATGAACCAGGAAAAAAGTGCCCGTTTTTACGAACTGTCTGTAAAAATACGGAGGGTTGGCAACACTGGTACGGACTTGTGTTGTGTTATATGTTAACTATGTTTATGGTAATTACCTTTACTAATGATCCTAATTCTCAATGGTTCTTTTTCAATTGCACTTTTTACCTTATTTAACTTTTTGATACCGGAATAAATATAGTTAATTTTGATTATTCTCATCTAGGAGCCAATTAACCTACCAGCATGTCTTTGGTGGGAAACCTGGAGGAAACCCACACAGGTACAAAGAGAACATACAGTCCAAGTAGTGCTGTGGCTACTGTGCTACTTCATATTGGATGTACTGTATGTGAAAGGATGGGAATCCCCTCTGTTTCCAGATGTGCTGCCAACCTTTATCAAACCCACTCTTCCACTTCCGCAAAGGTTCTGGCTTTTATTACCCACAGGTTTCAGGCAATATCCTGTTTGGGGAGGGCAATTTCTCATAACTATGCCCCACCCAAAGAGTACTACAATTGGAAGCACTGCTGGGATCAAAGTGGGATTAACAGTAGTATGGAGGAGCAATATATTCCAGAGAAGCGTGTTCAACATGCTCCCAGGAGTAACCTGCCTCTAGATGCAGTAATTTCTGTACTTTCCTTTCGGGTTATGCCATTTCTTATAACCCCTCCAAGAGGACAACGCCAGGATAGCAGGATTTCAACGAAGAAACATACAGACTTTTCCAGCAATGGGGTATGTTTTTATTTACTTTTGCAATCCAGTGACTCAGGATTGATGGGAGTAGTAGGAAAACGGCTCTGCAAGAAACCGTGCCTTGGAAAAAGTATTCATACTCATTAAAATTCTCCAAATTTTTTTGATGAAGTGGCATATAATTGTGAAGTGGAAGGAAAACGACAAATGGTTTTCATTTTTCTTTTTACAAATATCTGAAAAATGTGGTGTGCATTTGTATTCAGCCCCCCTGAGTCAATACTTTGTAAAACCACCTTTTGCTGCAATTGCAGCTGCAGTTCTTTTTGGGGATGTCTCTACCAGCTTTGCACATCTAGAGTGAAATTTTTGTGTATCCTTTTTTTTTGCAAAATAGCTCAAGCTCTGTCAGATTGGATGGCGAGCAGAACAGCAATTTTCAAGTCTTGCCACAGATTCTCGATTTGATTTAGGTCTGGACTTTGACTGGGCCATTCTAACACATGAATATGCTTTTTTCCAAACCATTCCATTGTAGCTCTGGCTGTGTGTTTAGGGTTGTTGTTGACGTGCTGGAAGGTGAACCCCCCACAGACCATTTTCATCAGACAAACTGATCGTGTGTACGCAGCATAAGAGATAAAGACCTCTACAAAGGAAGTTGATTCTAGAAGATGTTAAAAGGTTTATCACAATACACCATTTTCTTTAGGAACACCTTTCCCTATGCCCAGCAATCAGCACCAAGGCACGTTTTTCATGGCACACTTTCTTCAGCACTTAGGCCTCATTCACACATGGATCCGTTCAGGTCCGTCTGTCAGTTTTTCAGCGGACCTGAACGGGCGCTCCATGCATGTCTATGGAGCGTCGGATGTCAGCGGAGACATGTCCGCTGACATCCGACCTGATCCGATCCGCTAAAAACAAACGTATGGGGCACATGTCCCCATCCGTCCATGTGGATCAGATAAGATCTGATGAAAACGGACATGCTGGGGCTCGACAAGCTACTCCCCGCTCAGTGAGCAGAAAGGAGCTTGTCATCCGTCGGCTCAGCGGAGATCTGCGCTGGTGGACTCCGTCGGAACGGACTGCGACGGAGTCGGCCATGTGTGAATGAGGCCTAAAGGCTCTTTCACACGGAGCGTCCGTTCAGATCCGCCTGCTAGTTTTTTTTTGCGGACCTGAACGCACGCTCCGTGCTCCTCTATGGAGCTGCGGATGTCAGCGGAGACATGTCCACTGACATCCGACCCGCTCTGATCTGCCAAAGTATGACAGAGGAAAAACCTACTTTTCCTTCCGTCTATCGGATGAACACGGACACGGGAGAGCGGAGAAAAGACAGGGCGGTCCCTGCACAGTGTTCGGGGACCGCCCTGTCATCGGGCAGCTCAGCGGAGATCAACGGAGCGATCCCCGCTGAGCAAACGGAGGTGCACATGCTCAGGGAGGATCCAGCAAGACAAATGAGGCTCAGTGCCTTATGCCCGCTTATGGGTTGAAGAGGGAGTTGAGCAGGAAGGATCCAGCTGGGTGATTGATGGCCCAGGGCAGAATATAATAGTACATAAGGAGGGTGAATTACTAAAACTGGAGAGTGCAAAATCTGGTGCAGCTCTGCATAGAAATCAGCTTCTGTTTTTTTGTTAAAGTTTAATTGAACAAGCTGAAGTTAGAAGCATATTGGCTGCACAGCTGCGCCAGATTTTGCACTCTCCAGTTTTAGTAAATCAACCCTAGTACCAATGTCAGCAAAGGCACATGATGCACTGTGCTTTAGCCCCACCCACAGATTGGGCTTTGCAGTGCAGAGAACAAGGAGAGATCATGTGACCAGACTAAACTAGATGTTATGCCGCGTACACACGATCATTTTTCGGCATGAAAAAAAAAACGAAATTTTTCCAACTTCATCATTAAAACGACGTTGCCCACACACCATCGTTTTAAAAAAATGCTCTAGCAAAGCGCAGTGACGTACAACACGTACAACGGCACTATAAAGGAGAAATTCCATGCAAATGACGCCACCCTTGGGGCTGCTTTAGCTGATTCCGTGTTAGTAAAAGACGATTCGCGCTTTTCTGTCTGTTACAGCGTGATGAATGTGCTTACTCCATTATGAACGGTAGTTTTACCAGAACGAGCACTCCCGTCTCATAACTTCTGAGCATGCGCAGGTTTTTAACGTAGTTTTAGCCCACACACGGTCATTTTTACAACCAGAAAAACGACATTGTTTAAAACGTCGTTAAAAAATGCAGCATGTTCAAATTTTTTTGCTACGTTTTTCAGAACCCGAAAAATGATGTGAAGCCCACGCACGATCATTTTAAATGACATTTTTTAAAAACTATGTTTTTTTAATGCCGAAAAATGATCGTGTTTACACGGCATAGGAATTATATTTCAAATAATTGGATTGCTGCAATATATGGATGAATTGTTTAGTGTGATTTTCCACAACCCATATGAGTAAAGGGGAAGAGATGGGTTTATTATACACTTCAGTATTTTTTTTTTATTTTAGTTTTTTTATTTCTTCATGTACACTGAACCAAGTGATACTTATAGAAGAAAAAAATTCTTGCAAAAATGAATTAGGGAAAAATTAAATGATATACTCTAATGTTTCTGAAACATAGGATGATGTGTTTACCCAGGTTTTCTTGATACAGAAAATACATTTTTTATTTAAGACAACAATTTCTACAAAATGTTTTATTGCTTGGAGTTAAAATTCATCACCTGCCAGCAGGTGGCACTGCAGAGTCTTACATTTCATAGCAGGTTCATTAATCAGCCTTTTAAATCCAGATACATACAGTTTATACATTATCTACTGCTATTATTCCACATACATGCTGCATGCCTGCATCATATATCACAACAGAAAGTTCATATTTATCTTGATGTATGACTAATCTAGGTTACCTTATTATACCAACTAGTATAGAAGTACTCTTAGCTTTATTAGGACTTTCTAAGTGCTAAAAAATATAAAGATCATTTTTTTTTGGTGCCTGTTTTAGAAAAAAAATTTTTTTTTATCAAAGCCTATATAAGAAATAGATTTTACTGTGTTATTTGTTACCTTAATAACAATATAGTGAACATGAGTACAGCAATACCCCAGACTAGCTTTATAAACATGCAGAACTGTTGGAATCAATATTTCATATGCAAAAAGAGCAGAAGGTTAATTTAACTCTTCTAGAAAAATGCCCCTGTGTTTGGTTCAATAAAAAAGAGAAATAATGTTTTTTTTTTTTTTGAAAGGGTTGCAAAGTGCAGTACATAGATTCAGCTGTAGGTGGTGCTGTTTTCGTAGAAATATCTGTAGGTTTGTCAGCCAGGATTGTGGGAATGCTATTATATAAAAATGTCCAGGCTATCAAGGCATGGCTGTTAACCTTTCTATACAGTAAAATGTTAGGACAGCAGTTGCACAGAGCAATACTGAAATATGTGAATCTGTCACTGCCTTACTTTTCAGGTTTTGTGCATCCATCCAAAGATATCAGCAATAAATAATGGCAGAGTAGTGCTGCTGAATGTTGTTCCTGGCAGGTGAGCACATCTCATGCAGCAGTGGTCAGTCTACATAGAAAGTTTGTACCGAGTGATCTTCAGTCTATTATAGGTATAGATACCATTGCTCCGGATAGGGTAAATGTATAACATCAGTCTAGATGGATGCACTGCATCCAGCGTTCTGCCTTGCTCAGCGGGTATCCGCGATCCACGCGTAACTGCTTGTTCACCCGCCAATACTTGTCTCCTTTAAAGAAATAGATCTTCCCGTTCTTCCAGGTAAGAGCTGCATCCAGTTTTCCAGGAACTCCAGTAAACAGACTGGATATTTTCTTGGGCTGTAATATACTCCAGGCCAACTCATCCCATTGCCAGTAATCGTCACCCTGAAAAGTAACATCACCATAAGGTCAGACCATTCATTCCAACAAAAATCTTCTCATAAAATTATATGTGAATTTAACATATTTTATGTGTGTTATATACCTGTAACAGCTTGCGTTGTGTAGACATCTAATAGCCCTGAGGTTGCTGCTGGGGACTGCCATCTTGGATGTGATGTCAGCAGCTCCCGCAGACTCAGAACTAAACTACTATACCAATACTCTATAGCGGGGTCCCCAAACTTTCTAAACAAAGGGCCACTTTACTGTCGTTCAGAACTTCAGCTGCAGCCACCTTTAATCTACTGTTGGTCATGAGATACCCAGTACAGGAAGGCTTGTTTGACCTATCTGTTAAATCAGGGGTCCATTGAATGAGGTGAGCGGCCTGTGTTATCTATGGTGTTATCTATGGTGGAGGCACACTTATGGACACACATAGATGAGAAGCATATAAGCACAGGAATCACGCTTTGGGGATCTATATTTTTTTTGCTCTTCTGGACCATCTTCTCTTCAATATGAACTGTCTTATTCACTTTTAATAATGACTACACCACTGTCAGTGTGCTCTGTACAGAATTTACAACAGTTGCATTTTGCAATTTTGGTTGGTTTTATAGCGCTGCACTGTTTTTTACACATCTAGGATTTGATATATTGGCCTTGAGTGCATAGCTGCTTACATGTGAGATATTGTTTTGTTTTTGTTGACCTATTTGAGATGGGCTATTTGAGTTCTCTCATTTACTGTTGTAGTTGCAGGAAGAGAAAAAAAAATCGGTTGATTCGTCCATCAACACAGCCAGTGTTGATGGAGGAATCCCTCTCATGGAGCTATTGTGTTCTCCTGCTGGGATAACGTGGGTAGCCGTCCCTGCTGGGAGAACACAGTGATTACTGCTAGCGGTTATAGCCACTGGTACTAATCCCATACTAAAGGCCCATACACACGGTAGGACATCCAACAAAATTTCCCTTGGATTTTTGTCCTAATTGATTTGTCCGGTCACACCCATAGCATACACACAGTCAGACTTTTTTGCAAACTTTTCTAAAACGTTCCCATCATCACGTGTTTTTTTTGCTCTTTTCTGCTCTTTACCGCCACCCTTTGGTTAACTTCTGCTATTGTTGGTTGATTTTAACATTGGTTCTGAGCATGCGTAATTGCACTTTGTACAAAAGTTGGTTGGATTGCTGTACACACGATCACACAAAGCACCATCAGACTTTTGTTGCTGAAAAGTTGGTCCGTTCGCATACCCAACTTTTTGTCGGATGGAACCTGAAAAAGTTGGTCCGATGGAGCGTACACACGATCAGACAAATTTGAAAAGTTGCAGATTTTGAAGTTGGTTGGCCAAAAGTCTGACCGTGTGTATGGGGCTTAAAAATCCAACAGGCTGGTTGTACCTAAGTCTATGGATGGATTGACTTGGGTACAATCAGCCTTCCCCAGGGTCGGACTGGCCTACCGGGATACTGGGAAATTTCCCGGCAGGCTGCCTGCCCTGTGCCGCTTTGGACTAAGTTGTGGCTGCAGCGCAGAGATCCGCTCCCTTCTCCTCCATCCCCTCCACTACATGATGTCACACACAATCAGCGGGCATCTCCCGCTGTGTGTCAGGGAGCTTAGTGTTAAAACTTTTGCCGCACTGCTGTGAGAAAAGACCGGCTCGTTCTATCCAGGGCGCACCTGCAGCCCTTCCCGTAGATGGATGGAGCCTCAGCTGGTCCCTGCTGAAACAGCCAAGATTCAAACCATCTATGGCCGGCTTAAAAAAAAAAACAAGATTTGCATTGATGACAAACTATGTTGCTATTACACAACGACTTCTTTTTTAATTTACCTCACAGAAATGTCCCCGTAGCAGTTCTTCCCGAACATGTCCAGTCTCTATCTGAAGCTCTGACTTTAGGACTATATTTCCCATAAACGGAACATGTGTCACGTCTTTCTTCTGCAGCTCATAGTACTGAACAATATGTCTTATTATCAGATACGTGACTAATTATCTTTAAACAGTAACCCTTTGCTTCAGAACACCACCATAATACTTAAAGCAGGTTTGACTGAACATTCTGAAGTTACACTGAATTATCTTTCTCGCTCGTGAGCCATGTGCCAATGGTTCTCATAGGTAATAAGCCATGTGTTGTTTGGAAAAATGGTGTTTGTTATTCTGACATGTCCCAGAGAAGAGACTATAGCGGTTGTAGTAATCCAGCTCATTCATATACAGGGGGCAATGAGCCACACTCATTCTGAGAATTTAGCAATATCCCATCTTTGTTATTACTAATGATAAACATTTAAAATAAACTATTTAAATAGACAAGCTCTGCTTAGTGTCATGATTCTGGGAATGCAGCAAGTTCTGAGACCGGGCAGCTTCTTACAGCAAAATGAGAGGGAGATGAGAACCTCTTGGAGCTTCAAAGGCATAGGTTGGGTTTTCTTGAATGGTGTATTAAAGGAACACTAAAGGTTTCGTTTTTTATTAGATCAATTGATTGATTGCTGTAAGCTAGAGCATTTAAATATTACTTACCTCATTTTTTCTTTTGACCTCCAAAATACAGTAATCCAGGTTTGAAAATGCCATTTACTGTCTCTCCTCTTCTTGCTTTCCACCAGCATCTGAGTCGTTTTGCATGGTGGAAAGCAGAATGTGCTCATCCCCTCCCTATGACTACAGCCCTGCATGAAGATGCTCTATTATGCCTCACAGGCATGGAGGCTAAGCCTAATAGGAACTGTAGTTCCCATTAGGCTGTGATGTAGCAAGAATGAACATGCACCGCAAACCAGGAAGTCAGTGAGAATATTGATTCTGGAGTGCTGGAGGTGAATAACACAGCTTGATTTCAACAAGTATCAAACTAGTTATAATGCAAAACATTACTTTTTGCTTTATCAGCTACTGTCAGACTTTAATTTAAGAGGAAAATATTTTTGTCTTTACAACCCCTTTAACTACTTTCACCCCCTTCATGCCCAAGCCAATGTTCAGCTTTCAGCGCTATCACACTTTGAATGACAATTTCGCAGTCATGCTACACTGTACCTAAACTAATTATTTCTGGTGGTATTTAATCACCACTGTTCTGTTTTTTTGCTAAACAGACAAAAAAAATATATATTTCTTTTTAAATATTTTTTTTTTAGTTTCTGTTATAAAATTCTCAAAATAAGTAATTTTTCTCCTTCACGCCTGTACACTGATGATGCTGTACTGATAGGCTGCACAGATGGGCACCAATAGGAACTGATAGGCCGCACTGATACAGTAGGTGGCAACCCTATATACACGCCCCCCCCTACTGATCCATGCTGTGATTGGCAACAGATTTCAGCCAATGATTTTTACAAACACACAGAACTGTTGTGTGCATAGGAACAGGGATCTGGCTGTTTCTGCTCCCTGAAAAGCAGGGAGGAAAATACACCAGATCAAAAATGAAAGGCAGCACAGTAGTGCCAGTATATATATATATATGTATATATTATACATACACACACCATAGTTTGTAGACGCTATGGGCCAGATTCTCAAAGACTTACGCCGGCAAATCTCCACGTATGCCGTCGTAAGTCCGAATCTGCGCCGTCGTATATGCGTGCCTGATTCTCAGAATTGGTGGCGTTTCCGTTTATTTCCGCGTTGAATATGCAAAGGAGCTAAATACGCCGATTCTGGAACTTACGTGCGCCCGTCGCAATTAGTTACGCCGTTTACATAAGACATACGCTGGCGTAAAGATAAAGCTGCTCTCTAGGTGGCGCAGCCCATGCAAGGTATGGACGTCGGAACATGCGTATCTTTTTACGTCGTTTGCGTAAGTCGTACGCGAATAGGGCTGTGCGTAAGTTACGTTCACGTCGTAGGCAGTGTGCGACGTATCTTAGGCATTCTATCCTGCGCATGCGCACTGGGATACGTCCACGGACGGCGCATGCGCCGTTCTTTAAAAGCGTCAATTACATGGGGTCACGATTATTTTGCATAAAACACGCCCACCTCTTCCCCATTTGAATTAGGCGCGCTTACGCCGGCACATTTACGCTACACCGCCGTAACTTAGGACGCAAGTGCTTTGAGAATACTGCACTTGCGTTCTAAGTTGCGGCGGCGTAGCATAAATACGATACGCTACGCCCACTCATAGTTACGCCGCCCTACGTGAATCTAGGCCTAATATCCACTTATTATACCTATATTATATACACTTTATTTTTTTTTACCAAAGACACGTAACAGAGTACATTTTGGCTTAAATGTATGAAGAAATTCGATTTTTTTTTTTTTTTTTTTTTACATTTTATTGGGTATGTTTTATAACAGAAAGTAGAAAAGAGGAAATAACCTTCTGGAGGTCAAGTGATTAAATACCCCTCTATAATGTCAAAAGCTTTTGTAGAAAAATCATTACAATCTGAGTTTCAGTGAATAGCTTGGAATCATTGTTTACCTTAAGCAGGAATATCTTCTGGTTTCCTTCCCAGAATAAGGCTGCACTAATATTCGAGGGCACCCGAGTTAACACTTTAGGGTATCCGTAGTTTAGTTTAAAATCTGTGTATCTCCAAAATTTGTCACCTGAAAAAGATCATATACAACCAAGTGTTAAGTCCTGATATGAACTAGTATTAAAGGTGAATTTTAAACCATCACTGAAGAAAAGCTTATAGCATACTATTCAGATTTTTACTGAGGTAATACCACTCAGGTGGTATGGCCTGTACTCTGTGGATTCCTTAGGACAGCCTTTTTCAAGCAGGCTGCCCAAGCAATATGGGGTGCTGCCTTGAGGTTTCTTTAGGGGTGCCTTGGCAAAATGCCTAAAAATTGCCCCAGCTTTGTAAACAAGCTGGTGTGTGGATGAAACCTGCCCTTTAAAGTGGAGTTCCGGCCACAATTTCACTTTTTAAATATAAATACCCCTGTAATACACAAGCTTAATGTATTCTAGTAAAGTTAGTCTGTAAACTAAGGTCAGTTTTGTTAGGTTGTTACAGCATTTAGATACTTTATAAAACAGGAATTGACCGGGGCCATCTTAAGTGTGGGAATCCATGAAGCCAGACTGTATGACTTCCTGGATTTCAGCCTGGTGGTGTGTTGGGAGTGAATGACAGCGGTGCCTTGAGTAGACTGTGAATGAAGTGTTGCTGGGCAGGTCTCTGTGTATAGGGGATGGATGGATGACGGAGCTGGTGCTGTGCAGGTCTCTGGATAAAGGGTGATGGATGACGAAACTGGTGCTGTGTATGGACCTCTGAAGGCATCAGCCTCCCTGCAGTCAGACAAGGGTTAATTCCTCCTATATCGGTCCTGGCTGATTCCAGTAGTGCCTTCCCATGCTATGGGGAAGCAGCTGGTTTTGTTTTTTTTTGGGGAGCGGGGGAGGGGAGGGCTGGGGGGTGAATGGATCTGGCCACACAGACACTGGAGGAGATAGACACACACGCTACCATAGCTGAGCATCTGTGATTAGAGGCAGCCTGAAAAACATCTGGAGCGATCCTGCTTACACTCTGCACTGAAGAGGAGCCTGCGATGGCATATAACAGTTGCACTCCCCCCCCCCTCACCGCAGAGACAGGACCCCCACACCTTACCGCAGAGTCACAGCAGCCAGCTTTATATCGCAGGCTCCTCTTCAGTGCAGAGTGTAAGCAGACTCGCTCGAGATGTTTTTCAGGCTGCCTCTATCACAGATGCTCAGCTATTAGTTCCGTGCAGAGTGTGAGCAGACTCGCTCGAGATGTTTTTCAACTGTGGCCGAAGTCCCGCGATACTTCAGCCCAGCCTCCTGGGATCAATGACAAACATCTCCCAGGAGGCATAGCAGCGCTGCCGCCGCGGCGGGATTAATAAACTCACGGCAAGAACACAGTAAGTTTTCAAATAAAAAAAAACATGCCAAATATAATTAAGGGGGCAGTGTTAAATAGAATAGTATAAACTTGAAAAAAAGGGTGGAGCTCCGCTTTAATTACACAAAGCCACAAGTTTTTATTGTACACCGTTATAACTTTCTAGTGGCCAAACTCCATAGATCAATGACACCGTCAGTTGATAAGGAGGATGTCAGTTGCCTGTATATCATCCTTGTTTGACCCTCCCTTGCCTCTCCCCATCATCTTTGGGGTCTCGTTAGCTAAGTGATGGAGAAAAGCTGAGGGAGAAGAGAAACATGGGAATTCAGTACCAGTCCACAAAAGTGTATTTGCTTTGGAAGAATAAATCACCTTTAACGTTGAGTGTCCTACCTGTATTGATTTTGCTGCATTATGTAAAACTATTAGAATAGTTTATACATTTTAGAATGAGGCACCTCAAGACTGTCCACAATTTTGGAGAGTGCCTTGAGATTGTCCATCATTTTAAAGGGTGCCTTGACTGATAAAAGGTTGAAAAACACTGCCTTAGGACACTGTAGGTTCAACACTGCAGCCTGCATTTTATTTAATGATTGTCCATAAAATGTCCGCTGCAAGGTGGACCAACACTGCGATGTGTAGCGTAGAGTAGATCGCATTATCTGTTCTTCATTATTAAGTTTACTCTACTTACTAACCATGCCGTTTGATAAGTGACTGTATATATTACAAACTAGAAGCTATGACTCACGAGCGCTACAAGGGAATAAACCTTCTATCATATAATTAAGTGTATCTGTATTTATCTAAAATTAAAATGTTCTCTAGGAACAGAGAGCAGCAGGTTAAGATTTTTTCCGGCTTGTTGGTTAGGCTTTGACTATTCTAATTAATAGGAGGCCTCATTAGCAAACTGACAGCAGACAGGGAAAATATTTTTCTACACAGGAAGGTAATATAAGGTACCTTATAGTGTTTGATTCCTCCATCCGCACAACAAGGTAAATGGAGGAATTCTCCCCACTGGGAAAATGTATTCAAATAGCGACTGGCTGCAGCCACTGATTGGCAAAAGTTTTAGAACATTTCTGTTCAACAGAGGTCAATATAAAAATCTATTTCTGTCAAACTGGGATGGCCAAACATGGATTGAAATTCGGTTACTCTCTGCTGAACCGTCCAAATTTCAATTCATGTATGGTCAGCTTTAGGCAGTAAAATAGGAATCATTACTAATAAAAAAAATAATATGATTTTTAATTGATTGCAATGTACAAAAGTTTTGTGCTCATTTCCAATTTCACTGCCTCCGCTGTAGTTATTACCATGAACTCCTGTTCATCTATCTCTGCTGTGCTGAATGAACTTGGGGGCACTCAACTCTGAGCATTTATAAATTTGTAGGTCCACGGCACTAGAAGCGTTGGCCAGGTGAAAGGTGGATAACACTCTCAGGCCCTGTACACACGAGGAGACATGTCCGATGAGACAGGTCCGACGGACCGTTTTCATCGGACATGTCTGAAGGGATATTTTGGTCCAGAACGCGGTGACGTAGAAGACACCGACGTGCTGGCAAAAGGAAGTTCAATGCTTCCACGCATGCGTCGAATCAATTCGACGCATGCGCGGGATTTCGGTCCAATGGTTGGGCGTACTAACCATCGGACATGTCCGACAGACAGGTTTCCAGCGGACAAGTTTCTAAGCATGTTTAGAAACTTTTGTCCGCTAGGTCGTACACACGATCGAACATGTCCGCTGAAACTAGTCTGCGGACCAGTTTCAGCGGACATGTCTCTTTGTGTGTACGCGGCCTTAGTCTCTAATCTGCATTGACTGAAAGAAGGCAACAAGGGTCTTTTTAGACCCCCACTCTCTCTCTATGAAGAGCACATTACTGCCAGTGTCATTGTCATATAGAGGCATATCAGCTCCATTATAAAGTTCACTTAATACAGGAATAAATATATCAACATTAACAAAATAATAATAAAAAAATAAAATAAAAATTTGGGAAAAAACTGAAAATTTCCTATCAAATACTTACAGTAATTTTCCTTTCCTGACTCCATGGCAGCATATGTATGGGTTAACCCCACCTCCACTCCTCTCTTATAGGACCCATAAATCTTTGCGCTGAGCCAGAGGCCGCGTTCTGTAACTAGCCTACTCTGGACACCGATGGGGGGAGACTCCTTCTGCCATGGAGTCTATCAGGAAAGTAAAATTACGGTAAGTATGTGATAGACAGACTTCATGGCAGAATATGTATGGGAACTAACTAGTCACATACCCAATGGGTGGGCAATGCTAACCCTAAGGCTTTAATTTGCTCTGTCAACAGACAGGACCTGAAAGCCAAAATAAAGAAAGGATAAGGAAGCAGACTCTACACAATAATGAGCCACAAATGTATTGATTGAGGATCACAAGGCCGGCTTAGATTACATTGAGAACCACATGAGCAGTCACTACCTCCAAAGGAGGCCTTTCTGGCCAATAAATTAGCAGGCATTCTTAAGCCTGAAGGAAGCTGTAACTTGTAGATATGACTTCACAATATCTAAAGGATTCCTAACACTGAAGGAAGGCCCTTCTGGGAGTCAATTCATAATTCTGTTTACTAGACATGTGCTTTATCCAAACTAAGCCACAGCGCACCCTCTCCCATGTCTAATGGATGCAAGTTAGAATTCCAAAGGTTGGCAGAACAATTTCTTGGCTCCTATGAAAGACTGATGCACCCTTGGGAGATGAGTCAAACATAGGTAATAGCACCGCTCTACTGGAAGGAACATAAGAAAAATTCTCCATGACCAGTGAATCAATCTCTGAGGCTTTTTATACCGTGATATACGTGATAGCCAGGAAAAAGGCGAATTTGACAGAGGGGCTTTTATTGGAGACAGCCCTAGAACACTCCGCTCCAATTCCAGAGAGGGAACAAGAGGGAACAAGAAGGAGAATCCACTTACTCTGAGGTCTGAGCCTAGCTGCTCCCTTGAAGAATTGTTAGACAGGAAAGCATGCCTAGACTGGAATATACCTGTGATGGCCGAAAAGCTGACACTTAAACTCCAAGGTACCTGACCGACAGAGTCAGACCTACCGTAGATCCAACTGGAGGAAGCCTGGAATATTTAGAACTTCTAGATCAGTGCATAATCTGTCAGCAGTAGATATGTATTGAAAAAACTTTGACTAGATTCTCCTGTAAACTTTATTTACATTCATACTTCTAGTTTTCAAGAGAATGGAAATGATTCTGGATGAGCAGCCAAGGACCTCCAAACTCATGAACCTGACCTTCAAGCGCAACCGCACTAGACACAGATGGTCTGGCCTGAGGAGAAGGTGCACTGGGTTCCGGAAGCTGAACTGTGCTAGCAAGGGTAACCATGGCCTAATTGGCCAATAAAGGCAACACTGCCACTACCTCCGCAACAACTGTTTGGAGTCTTCGTAGAAAACCCAAGGTTGACCAGGACCTGAAGAAATGCACGGGTCCTACTTTATTTCCAATGATCCATCAGGCATCTGTGCCTGAAAACCTCCACATATAGAGACCATTCATTGTTGTCCAATTGGACTCATGACTGAGGTTATGTAGACAACCTGAAATCTGCTACCTGGCTCCCTCTGTTGGAGAAACCCCTTCCGGGAAGGACCACCTTCTCCAGTTTCCTTTTGACCCTCAGAACCGTAGATACCATAGTGCCAATCATTTTAGACACTAAAAGTCGTGCAGGTGGAAAGAAGACAGGGCCAAGAGTATTCTGCTCCAGAACATCAGGATCCAGAGTCAAGGCAATGGTCCTCTTGATTATATTTAACTGAGCCCCGAGGCACACAGGAGACTGAGGGGGCTTCAGGTGACTTTTCCAGATTCAGCTGCCAGCCGAATTTAAGGGGCATTGAAAAGACCTGAGCTCTGGGCTCAAGCAGCTGCCCTCTGTTTTGGGACAGTAGAAGAAGGACATCTAACTATGCAGGCACATGCTCCTTGTTTTGATAAAGACCATACCAAACAATAAGACCCTGAAAATATACAGAGTGATGTTGAAAGCCCGAATAGCTGTAGCTTGAGCTGTAGATGATCTTATCCTACAGCGAACCGAAAGAACTTGCAGAAGTCTTCTCCTTTGCTGAAAATTGTCTAAAAGTCTAAAACCTGCCACCGCAAGCTGTTCCTCTTCATGACCATAAAGATGGGCAAGTACCTGCCCTGAAATCTCCCACATTCAGAGACTGGCACGGCAGCACATTGCGACACCAGTGAATTTACTTAAAGCATGAGTAAATGCTTCCTTTATCTCAGAGGGAGGCCGAAATCCATTGAAATAAATCTGAGATGAGATGGATTTCTGATGGACCATGTATGTCCCGAAAGACAATTTTGAAGTCCCAATAGTCTGAGGCCCAAACTCAGTAGCTCCTTGGATACCCTATTTCAAACCTTTTAGCATACTTCTTTTAGTATGCCTTTTAGCATACTTCTGATGGGATATCTGGTCTCCTCACCAGCTTTTCCTAAAGACCCTTGCACGCTCCAAACTTTATTGTCTAGACATCTTCCTGCCTATCAGGCGCCAGTCCTGAGGCAGGACCCCAACTTGTCAACTGTGGCCCGGGTTATGGTGCTATCCAGCTTGCCAAAAGGAATGCTATATTACGCCTGTTGGGTGGGATCAGCAAGACCATGCCCCAACCATAGCACTCAATTGCCGTAACTGAGAAGAGCATAACCCATGCCACTGTGCAGATGATGTCAACTGGAGCCCCACCATGGAAACCGGCACCAGCTTCCGGCTCCTTAACTACAGAGTTTCTAAAAACGCTCTGGAATACTGCATCCACACTCTCCATCCCCATTTTCATCCTTTTCTACATGGCTACAAGAGCCCAGGCCAACTTTCAGGGTATATTCACTGCATCTTCCAAGGAAAAGCGACATGCTTACTCAGAAGGGAGTTATATCTCGCGACTTTGTTCCACTCATTCAAAAAATATGTACCCTTATTTCGTTAGGAATGGGGAAAATAGAACACACTGTCTAAGGCTACATCTCCACTATTGCGATCCCAAAGTCGCACGACTTTACAGTCTCTGGATCAAAGCTGCATCAAAAGTCGCACCAAAGTAGTGCAGGAACCTTTCCAGAGTCGCTGCAAACTTAAGTCGCATAAATTGGAAAGGGTGCCATTGAAATCAATGGGCTGTGACTCGTTATGCATCTTCATAAATGGATGACTTGGATGGGATAGTTACAGTTCTTCCTGGTCATCCTTGTTGAAGAACATGCCACAATGGCTTGTTGAATTTTGCATGTGGCTTGTATCCCACTCTTTAAGGGATTCTTGCACCATGTGCCTCACCAGAGATTCCATTTGCTGCAAATCATCACCCACTTTCCCAACCACCGGGACTTAGCATAGCTCACACGGAGACTTGCCCTCTGGGACCAGAGTCCTGCATCCCCAGCAGGCTCCCTCCTTGGAGCGACTGGCATAGCGGTGGGTGCGTAAAGGAGGATTCAGAGCTTCTGCAATGAAGGTGGGACCTTGACGGTGACCTATGACAAATACATCTGGAAGAAGAGTGCTGTGACCCAATGAGGTCTTTATCATCTTGTGCTGTGTATTGTCAATTTGACCTAGAAGGACTCACAAAAGCAAAATAGGATAGAAAGGGAATGGTTAAAGAACCCAAAAAGAGTACCCAGGTCAGCAAGGAAAGGAAAGGAAAGGGTTTTAATGTGGAGCATATACCTGTGATTATTGCACACAGCATTTAGGGAAACTGCTGCAAACTGCCCACAGAGAAATCCCAATATCAACATTACTAACTGATTTAATTTCTCCACTGAAATGATGCCACCACCACCCCCCCTGGGCAGGAGTAACCCAGGGACGCAGGACCAGAAGAGAAAGCAGTGGCTTGGAACGCCAATGTGTCCCAGCTGCCATAGACTAGAAGACATTAGAGCCAGGGAAGAAAACAGAAACAGAAAATAAACAGAAAAACTCACAAACTGCTGCCATGGGAATATGTAACATAAAAGTATACATCACATATATGCAATTCAATCCTGCTTCCACAATAAAACCAGGCCAGATAGGCTGATCATGTCGTACTTGGGGCAGATAGGGCCACCCGCTAATAGCTAGACTATCTGGCCATTGTGCCACTTGTCTGCCAATGACCAGGCTTTAGCTCTTCCAGTGCCACTTAAGTTTGCCCACTCCTTACCCTGCTAATAGCCAAGGCTTATTGGAGTATCGCGACATGTCTTCCCAGTGGTCGCCGTTGGCTGATCATGATCGCAGAGAGGAAAAACTTCAGGTAGTTGAATACCAAACCGGTCATTAGAAGGAGGACAAAAAGGTACGTGGTCTCTGGCTCAGAACAAAAACTTATGGTAGTGGGGTTCTATAGGGGAGGGGTGGAGGTGGGGTTAACCCATAGGTATGCTGCCATGGAGTCTGTCAGGAAATGTACACATACACACAGTAAGCGTGCAGATATATACACAGTCGCTGTTTATGTTACTCATATTTTGCTTTTCCATGCACATCAGAGGTGAAAGAATAACTCTGTTTTATATTGAGATATACATAAAAATTCAAGAGTCCTTAGTAAAGAGGTTCTTCACCATGTTTGAAAAAATTCAAAGTCAGCTGCTATGAATACCCTAGCTACTGACTTTTAATTTAAGGACACTTACCTATCCAAGGATCCAGCGGCGTCCTTGTCTGAGCCAAATCTTTTTCCAGTCTTCAGGTCCCCAGTTGTGACTCCATGTGGCTTTACAATCGGCCTCCCACTGCACATGTGCGAGCCATGCTGCACTTTGTAAGTAGTGCCGCAACCTTCTGGGACCTATTCCCAGTGAAATTGCTTAAGTAAAACACATTTTAGAATTGGTCCAACAGACAATGGGTTAATGAATCGTTCTCAAGGAACATTGGGCAGAACAAAAAATGCTTTATTTAAGAGCCACTAGGGACTAGGATGTATGTTTAAAAAGAAGGCATTCTAGAATGAAGCTATATATTTAAGATTTCAAGAGAAATACAATAACAAGAAAACTTTAGCTGAAGGCTTTACTTCTTACCTTTAAAGAAATATGTCCGTTTAGTACGTTTGGAGTGAACAGCGGCATCCAGATTTCCTGGAAGTCCTTTCCACATGGACTGAATCCTGGTAAGAGGACCGATGCCATAGTCTGTGATAGTCCACACGTAATCTCCTTTAAAAGCATACGTTTTCCCATAGGGTCCTGTAGGGATAAAAGGATCAGAGGATGGGCCTTATGGGATAAAGTTTTTGAATTGTTGAATAAAGATTTTATGTTTCAAAGTGATTGATCTCCATTTAGAAGTTGTATGGTCTAGGTAGCTATTGTGTTGTGCTAGACCTGCCTGTAAGCCAGGAATCCCATCCCTTGGTATGGAACCTTACCTCTCAACAAAAAGGTATGTGTGATGTTATTTACTTGTATTCTCTTCCAGACTAAGGCAGATAACTGTCACTCTGTCTGGGTAGCTATTAAGGGTAAACAACGTCATAGCAAGTTATATTAAGTGACAGTTACCACCACTTAGTTCAGACAGGAGAAAAAATTACCTTAAAAACTGATACTCCACCTGACTGCTGACAGGTTCTCTCTAAGCAGTAGCAGGCCACTATTTCATCTATCAAAAATCTTTCAAGCAATCTTTAACACGGGTATTGGTAAACATGTTAAATGCTGAGTAACGAGAAAATAGAATCCCTCAAAGAATTCTTGCAATATAAGCTCACTCAGACCTCCTTGGTAAGCCTGGGTGTCCCACTATGGAGATATCTAAAGCTCTAAAGTTCTATGGTTATGTTAATTTTAAGATACCCACAATTCAACCACCTCTGCATCTACAGTAGTTACAAGACATGTGCTGGTGTATTGTGCAAGATTATTATTTTAAGATGGACAAAGTTTATGTGCAAAAAAGATATTTAGTCTAAAGAGAAACAAAATGCCTGACTTCACAGATTTTCTGGTGAGGATTGCCTAACAAAAATCTCCCATATGATTAACCTACTTTTCTAGAGAAATAAAGCATTTTGGGGGGCAAAAATATGAATGCAATCTACTCACTGGGGGTATCTAGGATGGAAATGGACCTGGGGTTTCTAGTAAATGATAGGCTCAGCAATGGCATGCAATCTGCTGCTAACAAAGCTAACAAAGCAAACAGAATATTGGCATGTATTAAAAAGAGGATTAGCTCCAGAGATAAAATGATAATTCTTCCACTCTACAAGACTCTGGTCCGGTCGCACCTAGAGTATGCTGTCCAGTTCTGGGCACCAGTCCTCAGGAAGGATGTATTGGAAATGGAGCGAGTACAAAGAAGAGCAACAAAGCGAATAAAGGGTCTGGAGCATATTAGTTATGAGGAAAGGTTTCGAGCACTGAACTTATTCTCTCTGGAGAAGAAACGTTTGAGAGGGGATATGATTTTAATTTACAAATACCATACTGGTGACCCCACAAAAGTCCCTTGGGCAGCAATTGTCTGGTTGTGACTCAAAATCTTCAGACCACTGTCTAATGTCTGTGGGTATTCTTTGTAAGATTCTCTTGGCGGCACATCAACGGGAAGGTCTTATTGTTAAAGTCTCTCACTGTGTAGTGTTGGCTACTTACCTAATATTATGGCATCAAGGTTATCGTGGCATGGATCAGGCACTGGGCTTGTAGGGGTTGGAACAGCTGGTGCTAATGTTGTGACGGGCTTTTTCTCTTCTTCATATTTTTCATTTTTACCTTAAAAAAAAGAAAATATAAAAACTGTGAGTCTTCTATCACTGTTAGTGTAAAAGATACAATCCATCAAAAATAAATAGTTAACAAACTTTGCGCACCTGGGACACCAGGACACCTTGCCAGGATATACTGTGAGTAGGGATGAGCTTCGCGTTCGATACGAACATATTTTCGACTCGAACATTGTCTGTTCGTACTGTAAACATTGGGGGTTTAACTCAAGTGGCAAAATGCGATTTTTTAGCAAGTCCACAGTAGGCAGTTGTTCGGTTTGAGGGCATGGCAGCCCATTTTTATTAAAAAGGCAAAATAAACAGTTCACACACAGGATTCAGGGGTTCGGGGGACGCAGGGGTTCTTCTCCAGTAATGTTCACGGAAACAAAAATACCAAGCCTCCTGTCTCCTAGGCTTACTTTAGCCTTGCAGTACCTTTTTGAACCTTGGCCCACTCCTGGCCTCAACAGGATTCTCCAGTCTGCTGTCTCCCAGACTCGCGTAGATGGCTTGCGCCGGGAGAAATACACTACGCCGCCGTCGTTTACTGGACAAAATCTACCGGGATTCCACGTAGAGCCAGGTAAAATACGGCGGCGTAGTGTATTTCTGATACTCTACGCGAATCTAATTGTATCTGAATCTGGGCCATTCTCTCCTAAAAAGGGTTAAAAATTTAGTCTGGGCTCACACTATTGCGAATTGGATGCCAGTTCCCCACATCCATATCGCAATAGCAAGAGATTTTGACCGACTCTCTGTGGAGCCGGTTCACATATCTCCGCTGGGGCTCCGGTGCAAATTTTTGGTCCGAATTCATCCAAAAATTCTGTCTTAAATCGGACCTGAAATGGCAAACATGGATGAACCGGACCCCTGCTGTGAGCCACATGCAAAGATAGTGTGATCCCAGCCTCAGAAAGCACCATCCTGCATTGAATGATAATGAGGTCTGTGTGGGGAAAACGGCCCTATAAAAGTGTCCAGAAATTCTTAAAATCAGCCTTGTCTTTAGAAATATCTAATATATGTATGAAAATTGTATTAGGTATGCTGTGTGAATGGGAATGCATAAACATATAGTGGGTGTATTCATTCTGAGGGGCATCCCTAACCAATGAACCTGCGTTGCAGTGCACTGACACACATGGCAATACATCTCCTATGCAGTGATCTGCATTTTTCTGCATAAGAACAATGCAGATCACAGCTAGGGGACAGAGAAAACCATTGTCGTCTTTACAACATTGAGGTGTGGAAAAATGCACCTATCTGCATTTTTTTGCAACATTCCAGAGCTCACCTTAAAAAAAACTATTCTTACCATACAAAGCTTGCATCCCCTTCACATCGTCATCATGGAGACGGAAGTTGGGTCTATATCCAGCATAGACAGGAGCCATCAGGGCATTGCTATAGTAAGAGTGACCCAGACCCAGTGCATGCCCCAGCTCATGTGCTGCAATGATTTGCAGGTTGACACCGAAGAACGATCCCTCAGTCCACTGTTCATCCTCATCAAAATGCACTGTGCCCAACTCAGGAATATCAGCGTGTGCCAGAACTTTCCCTGCAATTGAAACAGTGAAGTCAAGTGAAACCTTGAGAATTTGGTAACATGTGACAACCGTTCTTATCAAACACACTGACACAATGCTGAGTTGCATCTTTTGGTTTTTAGTTATGAAAATTTTGTGTAAAAAAAAAAAGGCCCAACCATCAGTGTTCAAATACCACATCATTACACACACACACACACACACACACACACAGTAGGAAATGGTCTTATACTGTACATAGACATAATGATCTGCACTAAGAATTACAGATGAGTTCCAATTAAATTACCTCCTAGTTTTCATGGTGATCCACCCATTAGCTCTTGACCTACTTTGCCCTGGAAACCATTAGTTTAGAGGAGCTTACAGTATAATCACCCTAGAAATCTCCTGCAGTAAAGACGTTAAGGGTCAAATTAATGTTGCCTAAAGCCTAGTACACACGGGCCAGATGTCAGGCGCCATCGGCCGGTTCAATAGAAACTAGCTGGCATTTGGCCTGTGTACAACAGCAGCTACGGCAGAAACCAGCTATTTGGCCGGCTTCTGTCGATGAGACATGACCGAAAAAGGTCTGCCGATCGGCTCCCGATCAGCTCTCTTAGACAATGACTGAGAGCGCTGACCGGAGAACACAAAAGCACAGAAGGGGAGATCTCGGTACCAACATTGGATAGTTAGTACAGCAGCTCCTCCTGAGCTGTCAGTTTTTTTTCGTTCAGCCCTGTGGGAGTTGAACGAAAAAAAAAATACTAATGTGTACTAGGCTTAAAACAGCGAGGCAGTTGGGTCTAGAGAGGGGAAATTGAGTTTCTTTGCATTGGATTATACATCAATCAGCCATAAAAAAATTCACAACTGACATTTTAAGTGAATAACATTCATTATCTTACAATGGCCTCTGAAAGTTGTTGGGATATATTAGGTAGTAAGTAAACATGTTCTCCATGAAGTTGATGTGTTAAAAGCAGAAAAAATGGGCATTGCAGTTTGTTGTGTATGGGGCTGTGTAGCTATATGTGGGGCAGTGCAGTGTGGTGCAGCAGCAGTAAACATTCAGGGCCAGATTCTCAAAGAAGTTACGTCGGCGTATCTCGAGATACGCCGCGTAACTTCTAGGATGCGCCAGGGTATCTATTTTCTGTATTCAGAAAGCAAGATACGCCAGAATTTTGCTTAGATCCGACCGGCGTAAGTCTCTTACGCCGTCGTATCTTAGTTGCATATTTACGCTGGCCGCTAGGTGGCGCTTCCGTTGATTTACGAGTCAAATATGCAAATGAGCTACATACGCCGATTCACCAACGTACTTGCACCCGGTCGCATTTTTTTATGTCGTTTGCGTAAGCGTAAGTCCGGCGTAAAGTTACCCCTGCTATATGAGGCGTACGTAATATTAAGTATGGACGTCGGAACAGCGTCGAATTTTCCGTTGTTTACGTCGTTTGCGTAAAACGTTCGCGAATAGGGCTTTGCGCAAGTTACGTTCACATCAAAACCAATGAGTATTTGCGGCGTAATTTTGAGCATGCGCACTAATGTTCCACTTGGCTTCCTCTCCCTTTGCAATGCTGCTGCAGTTAAGCACCACCTGCAGTGGAGAAAGTAGGCTGCACCTGCCTACAAGCAGGTCATTACAAGTCATTATGTTAACCCATGTCCACAGCCAAAGTTATGCAGCGCTTTACATATACTGTGTATTTAAATCAGTCTCTACCCTCAAGGAGCTTATCATCTAAGGTCCCTAACTCACATACACTAGGGCCAGTTTAGACAGGTGCTAATTAACCTACTGGCATGTCTTTGGACTGTGGGAAGAAACTGGAGTACTCAGTAGAAACCCAGGCAGGCACAGGGAGAACACACAAACTCCAGGCAGGAAGTGTGATGGTTGAGATTCGAACCGACAACCCTAGTGCTGCTAGGCAGAAGCGCTAACCACTTTGCCGCTGTACAGCTTGTCTGAACTTTCAGAACGCGGGTGGGGGAGGCTAAATTTACACTCAGCGAGGAGAGCAGAGAGCTGATTGGAGGGAAAGGATACACCCCCTTACACAGCACAGAGGGACAGAGCTAAGGCTGTCAATAACAGACTATGTGCTGGAGCGCCCTATCTTGTCACTTTGTTTCTCACTTTGGTATCAAGAAAGCTTGGCAGAAGTGACTCATGCAGATGGCACAGAAATGGGGCAGCAGAGAGAAATTACACGTTGTGCTCTTTATATGAGACAAGTATACACTATAGACGGATATGCCTTCTTCATATTTGAGGTCAGAGGTTTACAACCACTGTAAGAGCTAATTCATATCAGCTGCTGGCTGTGTTACAATGCAGCAGCTGGTGTGCAGTGTGGTCTGGCGAGAGCTCCACTGTGTCGATCTTGGCACATTACACTGTTCACTTTTTTTTTATGAACTTTATTGAAACGTCACAGAGACATTTCATTCAGTCTAATTGCCAGCTGGTGGTGGTGGATTTCCTCGCAC
Source organism: Rana kukunoris (assembly GCA_029574335.1). Classification (NCBI taxonomy): domain Eukaryota; kingdom Metazoa; phylum Chordata; class Amphibia; order Anura; family Ranidae; genus Rana; species Rana kukunoris. The sequence continues at coordinate 143,709,092 of CM056050.1, read as the reverse complement.
AGTGCTGTGGCAGAAAAGGGTACTGCAAGCAGTGGTGTGAAACGGGCAAATAGGGGACCACAAATCTTGCCTTGTCATGCAGTGGGACTGTGCTGGAATAGCTGCCCAACACAATCCCACTGTATCTCGTGAGAATGATAAGGTAAAAATCATAAAAAAAAAAAAAGTAAAACCTACCAGGCCCATCAAATGGCCGTGAACAGCCGACACCACGCTGATGGAAAGATATCCGTATGTCTGCTCTTCCATAGTCAATCTCCCTGAATTTCAGTGGGGTAATGTCACTCCAGTATTTAAAAGCTGCTTTAATGGCCTCCCTCACTTTTTCTTTTGTCATGTCTGGTGTGTAATTGTATATACGATAGGTCAGACTCTTCTTCCTCCATCGACCTGTTCAGCAAGAAGACAAGGAAACATCCTGAAAACCATCATTACACTTTAGCTTACAGAAATACTGTTGGCAGTGTTATCAATCCACTTATGTATCAATTGTATCTATCTATCTTCCAATATCCTATATTTTAATCTATCATTTATAATCTTATATCTAAATCTATCAGTTATAATCCCATAATCTAGTTTGTCTATCTATCTATCTATCTATCTATCTATCTATCTATCTATCTATCTATCTATCTATCTATCTATCTATCTATCTATCTTCTATAATTGTATATATTTTATTCTATCATTCATTTATAATCATATAATCTAATTTTTCATCTATAATCCTACATTATTACATGATGGTTACTTGAACCCCCCAATCTTGGTTGGCAATACTGGGTGACAACAAGGATTTAACAATTTAAATTAGTGTTGATTATTGATATAGAATTATAGATGTTATGCCTTTCTGAAAACATGGAATGCAAAGTGTAACGCCAGTCAAAAGTTGAATCTCTGCTGCGTGTAAAGTAAAACTGGGAAGGGGTTAGAACCTCTGTCAGGTTTTTCTTGTGGCTGTTTGGGAGATTTCTCTTTAATTCCTGTCATAGTGCTAACATTGTCAATGGGATGCAATAATTCTTGAAAAGAAAAATAAATCGTGCTGACCCCCTAACCTTGTGATATAAACAATAAATTGGAAAAATAAATCACACCAAAAATTATATATGTACCCACAACCAGGTTAGTGATAAACAATGATTAACTTGTGTCATTTAACATAATTAAACAATTCCCTTAATTCAAAAGGTGATGAACGTGAAAATATAATTAATATATTAGTAATGACCAATAAATATGATTCAAAAAGATTCCTAAAAAATGATATGTATAGTCAATAAATGATTAATAATAATGAACACCAAATAATGAACACCAGTGCTTAGTGCAAAAAAGTCTATAAATTGATAAACTATTGTGTCCAAAAACTTGATGAATCCTCCACCAATCAGCAGAAATGACTTCTTACCAGCTTGCTATGATCCCCTATAACAGAGGATCACTATGTGCATGTAATCAAGATTCTCACTCCAGAAAAAAGCCAAAACAAATCCGATTCTTAGGCAGTAACTCTCGTCCAATAGCGAACAGGAATCATCAGCAGATGTAACCGATATATGAAAAATGATAGATGCGCCACATATGGAGCTTGAGGTGACGTCAGTACGCCGCTCCGCCCTACGTCCGTTTCGTAATAACTTACTTCGTCCAGGGGCACTTGGACGAAGTAAGTTATTACGAAATGGACGTAGGGTGGAGCGGTGTACTGACGTCACCTCAAGCTCCAAATGATTCCCCAGTAGGACGGGTGTCTGAGTTTGTGTACCGGCCGGCACACCAGACTATAGGCCTATTTTGATCTGCAATACTGTAAGTGCATTACCAACTTTTTAATACATTTTTCTATATGTTTAACGCACTACGTGGCGCATCTATCATTTTTCATATATCTGTTATATCTGCTGATGATTCCTGTTCGTTATTGGACGAGAGTTACTGCCTAAGAATCGGATTTGTTTTGGCTGTTTTCTGGAGTGAGAATCTTGATTACATGCACATAGTGATCCTCTGTTATAGAGGATCATAGCAAGCTGGTAAGAAGTAATTTCTGCTGATTGGTGGAGGATTCATCACGTTTTTGGACACGATAGTTAATCAATTTATAGACTTTTTTGCACTAAGCACTGGTGTTCATTATTTGGTGTTCATTATTATCAATCATTTATGGACTATACATATCAATTTTTAGGAATCTTTTTGAATCATATTTATTGGTCATTACTTTTAAATTAATTCTATTTTCACGTTCATCACCTTTTAAATTAAGGGAATTGTTTATTTATGTTAATTGACACAAGTTAATCATTATTTATCACTAACCTGGTTTTGGGTACATATATCATTATTTTGGGTGATTTATTTTTCCAATTTATTATTTATATCACAAGGTTAGGGGGTCAGTGTGATGTATTTTTCTTCCCATGCTTTTTCTTGTATTTTTTGTCTACATGTTAATCGCAGCTCCCAACTGAATAGCTGCGACTTGGTTTTGCAGCTATTTTTTTCCAATCACTTCTAGCACAGTTTTTCCAATTTTCCATGCAATAACTCTTACCCACTCAACTAACCAATAAACATATTTGTAACATTTACACTTTAAATGTGTGCAAATCATGATTAATCCATGTTCTTGAGAGCCTAATCATGTTTTAATGAACATTTCTAAGATACAATGAAATATTAATCATCAATGTTGAGTTCAGTGGGGGTCCCACTAAACACAATGGCTAGCGGACTATTCCTTAACTTTCCTGGCAGGACAGTCTGAACTTATGGCTTTATTTAATAAAGTCTGTATTATTTCCAGGGACAGCATGAAAAAACAGAGAAGCAAAAATTCTGCAGTTTTTATGTAATATTGGAGCGTTCCAGGGATTTTTTTTGGAATGTCTGAATATTAAAGCTTGTTCTACACTCTCTGCCAGCAAAGACCAATAAACATATTTATTCACTTATGTCCAGGTCTGCATTTAGGGGACTGCAGCCTAGAAGGGCTAAAGTTCAGAAGAAGGCGCATGTTGCACTTTACTCTTCTGTCTTAAAGCAAACCTGTCAGCCAGATTAAAGTGACTAGATGTCTGGCTATGTATGATATAAATGAGTGCCAGAAAAGTGTTAGAACTGCTCATCTCTATACTTGTTTCAAGTCAGTGACTCAGACAGCATTGAAGCTAAAGCATCCAAATAACAGTGTTCCTTTAAAAACCTTTAAACAATAATGAAAATTAACAAAAACTCTTCTGGGTATGCAAACAGATGCGTACGCTGGATCCCGGACCTGGATGAAGAGATCTTCTCATCACTGGACCCCGGCGGAGAGGAGATCACCCGTCGCAGGATACCAACAGCGTTGGAGCGGAGACCGAGAGTGGATTACCACCGCTGGATTTTTTATTTATTTTTTAATAAAGGACTCTCTCCACGGTGTGTTTTTTTTTCAATTCTTTACACTTCCTAAAATGGTAGAGGTACAATGTACCCCATTACCAATTCACACAATTTGTTAAAGTGGTCTTCCAGATTCCAATAAGCCCCCCGCCCGCAGACCCCCACAACCACCGGGCAAGGGTTTTGGGGATGAGGCCCTGTCCTCATCAACATGGGGACATGGTGCTTTGAGGGGTCATAGACCCCCAAAGCATCCTCCCAATGTTGAGGGCATGTGGCCTGGTACGGTTCAGGAGGGGGGGCGCTCTCTCGTCCCCCCCTTTTTTCCTGCAGCCTGCCAGGTTGCCTGCTCGAATAAGGGGTCTGGGGTGGATTTTTGGGGGAACTCCACGCCGTTTTTTTTTTTAATTTGGGGTGGTGTTCCCCTTAAAATTCACACCAGACCTGAAGGGTCTGGAATGGCTATTTGGGGGGAACCCCACGTCATTTTTTTTTAAATTTGACGTGGGGTTTCCCTTAATACCCATACCAGACCTGAAGGGCCTGGTAATTGAATATATATTTCACTTTTATTGTTTCACTTTAAGCATTATTAAAATCACTGCTCCCAAAAAAACTTCAGTTTTTAAAACTTTTTTTGTATTGATACATGTCCCCTGGGGCAGGACCCAGGTCCCCAAACACTGTTTAGGACAATAACTTGCATATTAGCCTTTAAAATTAGCACTTTAGATTTCTCCCATAGACTTTAACATGGTGTTTCCGCGGCTTTTCGATTTGCCGCGAACACCTCAAATTGTTCGCTGTTCGCCGAAAAGGCAATGTTCGAGTCGAACATGAGTTTGACTCGAACTCGAAGCTCATCCTTACCCAGTTGTGACATGACACTACTTATCAAGTCAAATACTACTTATACGTATACTAAAATACATTACTTATCGTATATCAAGTCAAAATGTATTTAAAGATTTGGCTTGTCTTGCAAAACACTCTCAAACCAATTTACTCATATACCAAGGTTTTACTGTACTGTGCTGCAACTGTGAACTTCAATAGGTTGCATTTGGCGGCATTATGTTTTAGGATGGAGGTTGGTGCAAAAAACAACCACCTACTTTAACTGCCCACCCAACTGCAACGGTAAAACTAAGCCTTATCCTGTGGTGGTTTGTTTTAAAATCCAAAAACTAACAGAGCACATGATGAATTGTATGACTCAAACTAAACAAGCCAATAGTGTGAATCCATGGCTATAGATCTGTCTTACCTAGGAGGAGATACCGGAGGGTAACTTGATTAAATGGGTCTTCTAACCCACATCGTGGCTGCCTCATCCTCTCCAGAGTGGCATTGTCCAGTAACCCTGTTTCAGGCATCTGAGAAGCAAGCTGGAAAGCTCTATATGGAATAAAAATAATAAAATATGCAACATGCTTAAAGCCAGGCTTAAGGCATAGATATTTTTATTTTCTATATATTAATCATTATTTTTCACATTATCACTTTTACTTGGGTACAGCTTTTTCATTATATTGAAAACTGATATGTACAGAAAGAGCTGGTGTATATCGGAATGGGGTCTATGAGCGACATCAGTTCTGGAGTTGTGCTACAGCCCCCTTGCTTTGAAATTACTAAGCTTCACTGAGAGCTGCTAATACGTACAGCAGGAGCCGCACTTCTGCATTGTACGAGGTTGTGGCACAGCCCCATTTTGTAGCCTCCTGAGCACTACAGTGGGGGATAAATGAAAGTACCATTGACCCTTCACACCACACTGAATCATCACTCTAAAGCCGCAACACTACATGTCTTCTAAATGACAACTTACTGTATAGCTTTTTGCACCTCTTCCGAGCTGAAGTCTTCACTGTCACTTTCAAGTGGTTTTTGTAAATATCCAAACTTCTTGAGATATGCCTATTAATAAAAAAAAATCACACTGAAATTAGAGGTAGACATTTTTATGTTGAATGAAAATATCTAAAAAGTCAACTAGATATGATCAAAGCTGCCTCCGATTATATACAGAGTTTAAGGGCCAGATTCACATACAATCAGCGGCGGCATAGCGTAAGCCATTTACACTATGCTGCCGCAACTTAATGGAGCAAGTGCCGTATTCCCAAAGCACTTGCTCCGTAGTTTGCGGCGGCGTAGTGTAAATGGCCCTGCGTATCCTCGCATAATTCAAAGGGCTGGGAAAAAAGCCCAGTGCGCATGCTCCAGCTCACGTCGGAAAGCGTAGTTGAAACCGACGTCAAAACGACGTGATCATCACTTAAGCAATGCCCTATTCGCGAACGACTTAGTAAAACGACGTAACCGACGGAAAAAGACGACGCTGACCCAACGCCATACTTAACATGGCAACGACGGAACTTCGTAAACCTACCCCTCATATAGCAGGGGTAGGTTTACGCTTACGGAAACTACGTAAACGACGACGGGGCGGCGTAAAAACATTCGAGAATCGGCGTATTAGGCTCATTTGCATAGGCAAATGAGAAAACAACGTAAAGGCCACCTAGCGGCCAGAAAAGTAATTACATCTACGATCCGACGGTGTAAGTTTTTTACACCTGTCGGATCTTCACTGCATCTATGCGTAAGTGATTCTATGAATCACACGCATAGATACCCAGTAAAAAAAAGAGAGATACGACGGTGTTTCCTGCGATACAGAATCTGGCCCTAAAGGTTTAGTTTACTCTTACCAAAAAACTGCCCATGCAGGTAAGGGGTGCCTGTAGATAAAAACAAACTTTGCAGCTTTGAACAAAGTTAAATAACACCCCTACCTAAAGGCAGGGCTGTCTTAATGAGAGGGCACACATGGGCACTGCCCAGGGGCCCCAGCTGCATGGGGGGCCCCTGCACTGTCCACAAAGCAGCTGGTCCTTGAGCCCACGCTGCCCCAAAATTGGGGGCCCCATGATGGCACTGAGAGTGATAGATACACAGGGGAGGCAGGCTGCCTCCTACCTACTTGGTGTCTGGTTACCTGCACTGTCATCATTGTAGGGGCCCCAGAGCATTTCTTTGCCCGGGGGCCCATGATGCTATGAAGACGTATGTACCTCTCAATGCCTGGCTGAAAAATTAGATGGCATTATCTCATTCTGCCTTGTTGCTAGGGTGTTGTCGGGACTTACCCAGTAACAGTCGATTGAGGAGATGGTGCAACAAAATGTATGGGGGGTGCTCCTGTAATGGTGGGGCTGAACAGTAATGGCGGGGAGTGTCTTAGCAATGTTCTAGCAACAAGGCAGGACAGAATGATGCAGTCTCAAGGAGATTTTAGGCCAGACCTCAGGAGGTTTGTAAATGTCCTACATCTATTGTAAAAGCATTGTACAACCTTGTTGAAAGCTGCACATTTTTTTTTTTGTATACACAGTTTTTTTTTGGTAAAGGTAAACTAACCTTTTAAAAATAATACTTTTTTAAAACTTCAGTTTTCAAAGGAATCACAGAAACTTGTGATTTACAAGGAAAATTCCTAGGCAATTTTAATTACTGGTTCGTAAGAGGAAATTATCAGTAATGGCAGGCTTATTTTATTACACCCTGAGGCACAACATTTCTGCCACAGATTAGGCAGTGAGATATTTATTGCTGCTTTACCGGCATCTATGGGAAGTTTGTTGGTTTGTATGAGGACTGTCTGTAGTGGTGTTCTACAAAGGTCATATTCCTACAAACATTCCAAAATATGTCAGCGGTAACCACAAATAGTAGCTAGTGGGGATGATATAATCTAATGACCATCAATTATCAGTCACATGACACAATGCAGTAATGGCTGCCATCAATTATCGGTCACATATGCTGTTCTATAAATAAAATGTACTGGTAAACAGCTTTTGCAATGGAAAAAGTGTATAAATACCTACATCAGATTATGTGCATTTTCTGGAAAGAAAGAAAATCAAGGAAGTCCCTAAGGCTCGGTTCACACTGCCACTACTTGGGATCCAACTTGTGAGACTCCAAGTCATGTGACATGTGAAATCCAATTTTAGTCAATGAGAGCAGTCTGAATTAGCACTGAAGTTGCTCCAACTTTAGAAAAGGTTCCTGTACTTTTTTAAGGTGACTTCTATGCGACTTGTACCCTTAGACTTTAATGGAAGTTGCCTCCAAGTCAAATCCTTATCTTAATTGATGTGATTTGGATCCAACCTTACAGGAAGATTACACAGGCATTCGCTGAAGTTGCTTCGTAGTTGCGCTAAGTCGCCTGGCAAAGTTGCACTGTAAGTCGCACGACTTTCAGGTCACGGCAGTGTGATCTGAGCATAACTGATTGTATTTTACAGCAAAGCTTTCATCTCATGAATAGTGCTATACAAAGTCCAAAGTATAAACCCAACATATTTTTGTATGCAAGTGCCAACTTTAATACTAGGTATCAATCAGAATTTTTAATTCTTCTATAAACCTATTTTGATGTCATTCAAAAGGGCTCCTTTGTAAGAAAAAAAAAAAAAGAGGAATCTATCAAAACTAAGGCCCTGTACACACGATCAGTCCAAACTGACCGTGTGTATGCCTCATCAGTCTTTTGTCCTTTAGTCCAAAGTTTTAAAACTTGCTTTAAAATTGGACTGATGGACGCCTACCGATCGGTCAAAACAGATGGTTAGTTTGCAAAAGCATCGGTTCAAAACCCACGTATGCTCAGAATCAAGTCGACGCATGCTTGGAAGCATTGAACTTCATTTTTTTCTGCACGTCGTTGTGTTTTACGTCACCGCGTTCTGACACGATCGGTTTTTGAACTGATGGTGTGTACGAACCATCAGACTATCAGTCTGTGAACCGATGAAACTGAACTTCAGTCCGTTTTCATCAGTTTGGACTGATCGTGTGTACAAGACCTAAGAAGCTGATTATGGGTATTGAACAATTTGATAAATATTTGCATTATGGACTCTTGGTACTGATGGCCAGTTTTAGGATTAGTGTGGGTGGGCTTTTGTTTATGTGAGAACTGCTTTTCGCCCCATGAAAGTTAATTGGATTGCAAAAGCAGTTTGAAGCAGGTTGATGCACAGAAGCGTCTTAAACTGATCTCATATGAAAGCAGAATACATGGAAACCCTAAAACCCAGCACAGGTCCTTATTCTGTCCAGTATATACCCTGTCCGTTGATGAAAGATGGTGGCAAGAAATGGAAATGTCATTATAATGGGGGATTTAATTTATCCAGATATAGACTGGGCAGAAGGGACCGCACATTCGTCTTGCCATTTTCTAAATGTCTTACAGGACAGCTTAATGGGTCAGATGGTGAATGCGCAAACAAGAAACAATGTATTACTAGACCTACTGATTACAAACAATACAAACCTGATCATGGGTGTAGAAATATAGGGCAACTTAGGAAACAGTGACCACAGGTCAATTTGTTTCAGTATAAATCACAGAAATAGGAAACACAAGAGTAATGCAAGGACACTGAATTTCAAAAGAGCCAACTTTCCTAAACTGCGCTGTTTGCTAGATGACATTAAATGGGATAAAATCCTTAGAATAAAAACACAGACGAAACATGCTTTAAGAGCATACTAAATAAAGGTATTAACTAGGGTTGTCCCGATACCGATACTAGTATCGGTATCGGGACCGATACCGAGTATTTGCGGGAGTACTTGTACTCCCGCAAATACCCCCGACACTGAAATAGAATACTTCCCCCTCATATTGCAGCGATGCGTCCCTCATACCTTTTTAGATATGCTGACTCCGCCTCTCTCTGCCGCATACCGCCGTATCCCCCTGCACAATCGCATAGCTTACATTACAAGCATTCATTCTGAATACTTGTAAATGGCCGTGTATTGACACTCCCCTTCTCCGGATTGGAGGGATCCCTCCAATCCCGAGCAAGGGGGAGTGTCTATGCACGAATCCGCGTATAGACACTCCCCCTTGCGTGGGATTGGACGGATCCCTCCATTCGGAGAAGGGGAGTTTTAATACACGGAGCGCGGCCATTTACAAGTTTTTAGAATGAAAGCTTGTAATGCGCTACGCGATTGTGCAGGGGATACGGCGGTATGCGGCAGAGGCAGCATCAGCATATCTAAAAGGTATGAGGGACGCATCGCTGCAATATGGGGGACATACATGGCTGCATATGGGGGACATACATGGCTGCATACATGGCTGCATATGGGGGACATACATGGCTGCATATGGGGGACATACATGGCTGCATATGGGGGACATACATGGCTGCATATGGGAGACATACATGGCTGCATATGGGGGACATACATGGCTGCATATGGGGGACATACATGACTGCATATGGGGGACATACATGGCTGCATATGGGGGACATACATGGCTGCATATGGGGGGACATACATGGCTGCATATGGGGGACATACATGACTGCATATGGGGGACATACATGACTGCATATGGGGGACATACATGGCTGCATATGGGGGACATACATGACTGCATATGGGGGACATACATGACTGCATATGGGGGACATACATGGCTGCATATGGGGGGACATACATGGCTGCATATGTGGGGGACATACATGGCTGCATATGTGGGGGACATACATGGCTGCATATGTGGGGGACATACATGGCTGCATATGTGGGGGACATACATGGCTGCATATGTGGGGGACATACATGGCTGCATATGTGGGGGAAATACATGGCTGCATATGTGGGGGGACATACATGACTGCATATGTGGGGGGACATACATGACTGCATGTGGGGGACATGACATGGCTGCAATATGTGGGGGACATGGCTGCATTTGTGGGGGGACACGGCTGCATTTGGGGACACATTTAAAAAAAGTATCGGTATTTGGTATCGGCGACTACTTGAAAAAAAGTATCCGTACTTGTACTCGGTCCTAAAAAAGTGGTATCGGGACAACCCTAGTATTAACCAGTACATTCCAATGGGTAATGAGATTAAAAGAGCTAAACAAGTCCTGGGTGGCTAAACTCCTTCAAAAAATACAAGGCTGAGGGATCATTGTCAGCATTCCAACTTTACAAAGAATGCAATACGAAATGTAAGGGTAAAATCAGGGTGGCCAAGATAGAACACTTAAAGCCCTGTACACACGATCGGTTTGTCTGATTAAAATGGACCGATAGACCCATTTTCATCATACAAACCTCTCAAACGAGTCGGCTCTCTCCCAGGGATAGCACAGCTAGGCAGGGTCCTCCCACTGTGTGGCTCCAGTTCTCACAGACAGGCAGGGCTTCTACCTCCCTGTCATTCACTATTACTGTCCGCTTGCCTCTGATCACCTCTGCCCGCTGACCCAGGCTTCCCCTGGCTCCTTCTTCTCACATCAGGTAAGAGCCTTACTGGGATACATTGGCGGCCGTCCTTCTTAGGACAAGCCGCCGTAACCACCTATGCCCCACGGCTCTCCCCTGCTCTTTTCCCCCCTCCTCGGTGCCCCCTCATCACCATCACCAGTGTGGCAGCTCCCCCACCACCTTCCCACCGCAATCGCTGCCAAATTACCGTATCATAACGGAAAACAGAATCGGGCAAAGAGGAGGAGGACTGGCGGTGATCCACAAGACTCACCTTAGGATCACCAAACCAGTCCTTCAAAACCCTCTTCCATTCATGGAAACCCTTACTCTACAACTGCAAACAAATTCAAAGGAGACCGTCCATATTCTGCTCTGCTATAGGCCTCCTGGCCCAAAATCGCAGCTGCTATCATCATGGACGGATTTCTTCTCTACTTACACCCTCAACAGCAAACATCTTTTGCTGCTCGGGGATTTCAATCTCTGGGCCAACTCCTTACAAGACCCCATTGCCGATGCCTGTATTAACCACCTGGAAGATTTAGAGTTACAGCAACTAGTATGTGGACCCACACATGCTTCAGGTCACACACTTGATCTTATTTTCAGACAAGATCTGGAAATAAAAATTTTGGAAAATGAAAAGTTGCCATGGACAGACCACCATGCAATTAAATTCATTATTTCCACAATCCCCCCTGCAACAAAAACATCAAATCCAGTGACAACACACTGGACTAGATGTCAGAAGAAGCTCCACTCGGAACTCTTCAAATCCACTTTAAGGAAAAATATAGAAACAACTCAGCCGCATCGAACGGCCGTTGAAACACTGGATGCCATAAATTCGGCCATGCTACAGTCAGCCGACTTGGTAGCGCCGAAACGTAAAACCCGCATCCGGAAAAACAACCGCAGCTGGTTTAACAACCAGCTGTCGGTACTGAAGCAAGAACGCAGAAGGGCCGAATCCGCCTGGAAGAGAAGTTCTTCAGAGCTAAACCTATCCATCTACAAGGCGACAACAAGAATATACCACAAAGAAATCTTCCAAGACAAGAAAAATTTTTTTTCGGAGGCTATCAACAGCGCCTTAAACCGCCCCCGCGAACTCTTCAAGATGGTCACCCAGACCATGAAGCCAGGATGTATTGAAGCCCCCAGTTCAGACACACAAGAATTTTGCAATGAACTATCGGATTACTTCATTAATAAAATCGAGGCAATCCGTGAAAGCATTCAGCAAAACAATTCCCCCCCCAGCCCCCCATGCAGCTTCTCTCCCAACACCCATAGTAATTCTCCTATATCCGGTAAGTTCACTCTGGAACCCATCTCCATCGAGGCTGAAAATATGGGACGATGTACTCAAGGCCGCAGACGAAGGAGAATCTTGTCTTCTAGTTCTGTTGGACCTAAGTGCAGCTTTCGACACTGTAGACCACAAACTGTTACTGACGCGGCTTGCTGAAGTAGCCAGAGTCACAGAAGGCGATTTATCTTGGTTCTCCTCTTTTTTGGAAAACCGATCGCAAACAGTGAAGTTAGGACCTTTTACGTCCGAGAAACGCACAGTATCATGCGGAGTCCCTCAAGGATCGCCTCTGTCACCGGTGCTGTTTAACATCTATCTTCGTCCTCTTTTTGAGATTATCAGCAGCCAAAAACTGCTGTATCACTCATATGCAGATGACACGCAACTGTATTTCCGCATCTGCAACAGAAAGGATCACCACCTCAATCTAGAGACATGCCTCTCTTTGATAGAGGACTGGATGACAAAGAGTTATCTTAAACTCAACGGAGCGAAAACAGAACTTCTCCTGTTTCACGCCAAGTGCAGGAATCAACCTTCAACAGCATGGACACCCCTGCCTATTCTGGGCAAAATCATCACCCCTAGCGCCAAAGTCAAAAGCCTAGGGGTCATTTTTGACTCCTTTATGACAATGGACGCACAAATAGGGTCAGTAGTCAGCGGATCTCACCATCTGCTGCGCCTACTACGCAGACTCACCCCGTTCATCCCTAAAGAAGATTTAGCGGTCGTGGTGGGAGCAATTGTAAACTCCAGGCTGGATTATGCAAATGCCCTTTACCTCGGACTCCCCAAGTACCAAATCGCTCGTCTGCAAGTCGTTTAGAATACGGCCGCCAGACTTGTGACTGGGAAAAAACCCTGGGAATCCAGATCCCTCCACTGGTTACCAGTTAAAGACAGAATTGCTTTCAAAGCACTCTGTCTTACGCATAGATGTGTCCATGGGAATGCCCCCCTTTATTTATGCAAAATAATAAAAGCTCATAACCCCAATCGCGCTTTGCGATCCACCAATCAGAACCTGCTCCAGGTTCCGAAAGCCAACTTCAAGTCCAAAGGAGAAAGAAGATTCGCGATCCAGGGTCCCAGACTATGGAACGCCTTACCAACCAGCATTCGGTTGGAGGAGAACCACCTAGCATTCAGGAAAAAGGTCAAGACTTTTCTCTTTTGATATCAAAGGAGACAGGAACAACAAGCGCCCAGAGGCGATTCAGTTCGCATGTGCAGCGCTATATACGTTTTCATTCATTCATTCATTCATTCATTCATTCACAAACCGATCGTGTGTGGGCCCCATCGGTTTGTTTTTCATCGGTGAAAAAAAATAGAACATGTTTTTAAAATTTCCTATGGATAAAAAACAGATAGAAAAAAACGATCGTCTGTGTGGAACTCTATCGGAGAAAAATCCATGCTTGCTCAGAATCAAGTCGACGCATGCTTGGAAGCATTGAACTTAATTTTTCTCAGCACATCGTAGTGTTTTACGTCACCGTATTGGACACGCTCGGATTTTTGACTGATGGTGTGTAGGCAAGACTAATGAAAGTCAGCTTCATCGGATAAAAAACGAAAAAATCCATCGGATTAGATTTAGATATCCGATCGTTGTATAGGGCATAAGGCAAATAGCGGAGGAGAGTAAAAGTAAAAAAAAAACAAGAAATTAAGTATATAAACAGCAAGAAAGCGAGACCAGAACATAATGGCCCCATAAAGGATGACAAAGGGAATTTGGCAACAAAGCACAGTGAGAAGGCAAAGGTTCTGAATAAATTCTTCTCCTCGGTCTTTACAAAGGAAACGGGGGATACAGTAATAGTAATGTTCATAACACGTCACAGGAAGCACCCTCATGGCTAACAGAAGACAGAATCAGAAATAGACTTGAAAAACTTAACATAAATAAGTCACTGTCACCAGATGGTTTACACCCAAGGGTCCTTAGGCTCAGTCAGGTGATAGCCAGACCATTCTTCATATTTTTTATGGACAGTTTACTGACTGGAATGGTGCCAGCTGATTGGATTAAAGCCAACGTGGCACCAATATTTGGTCCGCCAGGCCTTCTCATGTGGCCTGCGCATTAGCCCCGTCTGTAGGGGGATCTCTCTCATCCGCAAATGACTCAGGCCCCCGATTTATCTACATCGCTGGCATCCACTGCTGCCGCCGCTAGAGGTCCGTGACAATGTCTCCGCCGGCCGCCATTTTCTTGAAGACCGCTGTCGCCGCCGCTAGAGGTCCGCGGCCGGGCAGAGACAATGTCTCCGCCAGGCCACCATTTTTTTGAAGACCGCCATCGCCGCTGCTAGAGGTCCGTGGCTGGGGATCATACCCGATGCAAGGGGGTACTCGGCTGGTGGGGATGCCTGATGCAAGGGGGGGACTCGGCTGGTGGGGACGCCTGATGTAAGAGGGGGACTTGGCTGGTGGGAACACCTGATGCAAGAGGGGGACTCTGCTGGTGGGGACGCCTGATTTAAGTGGGGGGATTCTGCTGGTGGGGACGCCTGATGTAAGTGGGGGGACTCTGCTGGTGGGGACGCCTGATGTAAAGGGGGGACTCCGCTGGTGGGGACACTTGATGTAAAGGGAGGACTCCGCTGGTGGGGACACCTGATGTAAGGAGGGGCTCCGCTGGTGGGGACGCCTGATGTAAAGAGGGAGCCCCGCTGGTGGGGACGCCTGATGTAAAGGGGGGACTCTGCTGGTGGGGACGCCTGATGTAAGGAGGGGCTCCACTGGGAATGCCTGATGTAAGGAGGGACTCTGGGCTTCCACTGATTCTGCATTATGGTGAGTTGAATAATTTCATTTTATATTACAATGTAATAATAGAAATAATACTGTACTTTAATCATCCTGATACCATAACAACCATGGTGCCGGGATGATTGAAGCGCCAACACCAGGTGTTTGGAGTATCTTTATCTGATGATTTGTTAAACTTTCTGAAATACAGTAGGTGAAAGTGGGCTGGAAGTGGGCGTGATCCATGCTAAAGAAGCGTGACCCCATGCAAATGATGGGCCGGGCACCAGACAAGTACTTAAAACAAACTGCGCATGCGTCGAGACGTGGATGTATCCCCGTGCGCATGCGCACAACCACGTCGGAACAACTGCCTAAGATACGCCGGATCACTGTGTATGCCGTTAACGTAACCTACGCCCAGCCAGACTCACGTCGGCCCATATTCACAGACGTCCAACGTACAATACGTAGGCTTGTGTTCCCTGGTCCATACCTTTGCATAGGTTGCGCCTCATCTATGGGGAATAACTTTACGCCGGACGTAAAACTTACGCAAACCGCGTATATCAAGTACATTTGTGAATTGGCGTATTTCCCTTAAATGCATATGTGAATGCCTAATCAATGGGAGGAGCAACATACTGTACGTCCAGACCATATTTGCGCCCACGCCACGCCAGCGTAAGAAAGATAGATCGGGGTAGGATGGCCTATTTTTAGGCGTATCTTGGTTTGTGTCTCTGGCACACACATACGCCGGGAGCATATTTACGCTACGCCGGGAAAAGGTGAGTTACGTCGGCGTAAGTGCTTTGTGAATCCGGGCCTATATGTTTATGTTTTAAATTTGACCTATTTTTATGAAGTCATTGTTATCAATTATTAATGTTATTATTTGTTGTATTAATATTTAAATGCATAATATTTACTAATTTATTTTCCTATAATAGATGTTTGGAAGTTTATGAACAATCTAAAAATTCACAAAGGAATCATTGAGCTGAAGCGTTTGGGAACCCTTGGTCTATATGGTGACATTTCAACATGTTATTTGTCTTTCTTATTTATTGAAAGATTGTTTTAAAAATGTGAAAAAAAGTTAAATGGGATGAAGAAAAGTTTTGTTTTGTTTTTTAATGGAGTATTATTTTCCTTTTGACTTAAAGGGGTTGTAAAGGTACAAGTTTTTTTACCTTAATGCATCCTATGAAACAAAAAAACATCTCACAGCGGCCCCCCCGAGCCCCCGTTGTACTTACCTGACCGTTCGAATCTCCCGGGCGCGTCCACATCGTCCTCTTCGGTTCCCAGCCTGGCCGTTGATTGGCTAGGCTGGGCGGATTGATAGCAGCGCAGCCATTGGCTAGCGCTGCTGTCAATCAGAGCGGATGACGCGGCGCGCCGGGGGGCGGAGCCGAGTGATACAGTCGGCGGCTATGGCCGCCACTGTATCACGGGAGCGCGCTCGCAAAAGCTTTCACGGGAGCGCCCTCGCATGAAAAGGGAAAGCTTTTGCGAGGAGGAGCCTAGACAGCTGCCGAGGGACCCCAGAAGACAGCTTTCCGTGCCACTCTGTGCAAAACGAACTGCACAGTGGAGGTAAGTATCACATGTTTGTTATTTTTTTTTTTAAAAAGCCCTGACTTTAGTGTCCCTTTAAATTAACTGAATTATTTATTTGCTGCTTCAGCCTACAAATACCTTCACAATAAAGTGGAGAACAATGATATATACCCTCACAGGTAGCAAGACACGTGTCCACAAAGTAGCACTTACTAAATTGAATTTGACAATACTTTCAAAAACATATAATTATTAGCTCGAATGAGAGATGTATTAAATGCGGAGGATTTCCTAGTTGACAATTTGTTTGTATCATCATAAGGGACTCTTTAGTGTATAACCAGTAAATAACCATGATGCAGTGACTGATAAACTATATATTGTTCAAATTTACTTTTACGTGTTATTTCTGCATATTCAAGGTTTTACCCTGCTTCAAACATAAAGGGGTATATTTATAAGTATAGTGCCAGATTCAGGTAGAGTTATGCCGGCGTATCAGTGATACGCTGGCATACGCTGATACGCTGGCATAACTCTGACTTTGCGCCGGCGTATCTGTTTTCTGTATTCAGAAAACAAGATAAGCCGGTTTGCAGGAAAGATCCGACAGGCGTAATTATATTACGCTGTCAGATCTTAAATGCATTTTTAAAATGGCCACCAGGGGCGTTCCCGCTGATTTACGCCAAGAATATGTAAATCAGCGAGATACGCCAATTCCCGAACGTACGCCCGCCCGACGCAGTGACTTTACGCCGTTTCCGCAAGGGGTTTTCCGGCGTAAAGATAAAGCACCAAAAAGATGTTGCATCCTATGTTAAGTATGGACATCGTGACCGCGGGAAATTTGAAAATGTTTACGTCGTTTGCGTAACTCGTCCGTGAATGGGGATTTACGTTGAATATGTTCACGTCGAAAACACCATCATAGTTCGGAGCATGCGCACTGGGATTTTTCAATAGTCGACACATGCGCAGTACGTCCCCGCGCCAAATTTAAATAGCATACGCCCCCTACCCGCCTAATTTGAATTAGGCCGCCCAATTTATGCTACGCCGCCGCAACTTTACACGCAAGTGCTTTGTGAATACAGCACTTTCGGGTAAAGTTGCGGCGGCATAACGTAAATAGGAAAAGTAATGCCGCCGCAAAGAACCGCTCACCATCCTGAATCTGGTCCATAGACTATTCCCATAATCACAACATGAGGGGATTCTCCTCTGATTCTCCCATTCCTAGTCATACATATCTGTGTATACAAATGTATAGTGCTTTCTCTGTATTTTCTTTATGATACTTTAAAATATGTTAAACCATTTTTTGCCATGTAAACTTTAAAGGAATTAATATTTTAAAGTGGAAGTTCAGGCAAAAACGGATCCGCTCCGTTAGCCCGTTTGCTCAGCTGGGATCCTCCGTAAAATCCCCGCTGAGCAGGCGGCTGACAGGGCGGTCCCCGCACACTGTGCAGGGACCGCCCTGTCTCTTCTCCGCTTTCCCCTATGGGGAATCGGATGAATACGGACCGTGTGTCCATATTCATCTGATCCGTTCCATCAAACGGAAGAAAAATAGGGTTTTCTTCCGTCTGGAAAACCGGATTCAGACGGAGGCGGGTGATTACGGACGTTAGCAGATACTCATCCGCTAACGGCCGTGATCCCATAGGGCCCCATTCTAAGTCCGTAAACGGACTCAGAAAAAGCGGACCGTTCGTCCGCTGGTGTGAAAGGGCCCTAACGCTAAACCTGTTCTCTGCCACATTCTACATCTTATCTATCTAACCCTGTAAAGTAAAAAATCGATGTACTTACCTATTCTGCAGTCGATCCAGTCTGGTCCCAGCATCAGCAGTCAGCGGCGGCTTCAGTGTGGGGAAGTGTGTAGGAGAGGCAGCCGACAACGGAAACCTCATAGTTACTCTATGGGTGACATAACTTCCCAGCCATTTCACAGCTGTTGTCGGTCTTCTTGTGCACACAGCTTCCGCTGCTGGAAACTGGACCAGATCGGCTGCAGAATAGGTAAGTACAGCGATTTTTGCTTTACAGGATTAGATAGATTAGGTTTAGAATGTGGCAGAGAGCAGGTTTAAGCCTCGTACACACGATCGGATATCTGATGGAATCTAATCTGATGGATTTTTTCGATGTTTATCCGATAAAGCTGACTTTCATCAGTCTTGCCTACACACCATCAGTCAAAAATGAAGTTCAGTGCTTCCGAGCATGCGTCGACTTGATTCTGAGCATGCATGGACTTCCGTCGTCCATAGGAATAATGTAAAACATGTTCTATTTTTTTTCACCGATGGAAAACAAACCGATGGGGCCCACACACGATCGGTTTGGCCGATGAAAACAGTCCATCAGTCTGTTTTCAGCAGACAAACCGATCGTGTGTACTGGGATTTAGCGTTAAGCCCCGTACACACAATGAGATTATCGAATGAATGATCGTCCGTTTTTTTGCATGCTAATCACACGTCGAATCTGATGAGTTTACTAAAGTCACAAATTCTCGTACAACAGAATAAAAATTTGGAAGTGATGTCATGTGTTGTAATGCATTTGTATTGCATTTTTGAATGACAGCTGTACTGATTAAAAAAAAATCATACCATCTAGCATCATACAAATTTTCTTTCCCTGCATGTCCGAAATAATAATATTGGATGAACTGAAAAGATCGGCTCTTGAAAGCTCTGTACTAATGATCCAATTATCGTACGATCGATTCGAAAGCGGCATTTTTTGTACGATTGTGTGTACGGGGCATTAGTTAGTAATTACCTGGACTTACACTTTAAGCTGAAGGCAGCAGTAAGTGTCACCAATATATATATTGGTGACACTTACAAGGCTGTGTGGTGTAGCAGGACTGTGTAATTCACATACCTGGTTGAATTACAACTATTGCAAAATTAAAAAAATAAATGTATTTGACTAGAGTTCTGCTTTACATAGTTCTTTGCAAACTTGTGTCACTGTGGTAGGAATCTTCAAAAAGATGTCCTTAGGAAGGTGAGACACAAATACGGATCAGCTTTTATTAAACATACAGTATCTGCTCTCGCTATTTTTCCATCTGCAATGCCATTAAAATCAAAGAAAAACACTTCTATTTGCACAGAAGGGTTAAAAAATTGCTCACTTAGTGGTACAAACAGCAACAGTGTTTAGGATTCATCTACTTCTGATTGACTGCTTTACGATACTAAACGATTGGTTTGTCTGATGAAAATGGACCGATGGAACGTTTTCATTGGACAAACCGATCGCGTGTGTGGGCCCCATCGGTTTGTTTCCCATCGGTGAAAAAAAATAGAACATGTTTTAAACTTTTCCTATGGATAAAAAACTGATAGAAAAAAACGATCGTCTGTGTGGAACTCCATCGGAGAAAAATCCACGCATTCTCAGAATCAAGTCGACGCATGCTTGGAAGCACTGAACTTCATTTTTCTCGGCACGTCGTTGTGTTTTACGTCACTGCGTTGGACACGGTTGGATTTTTGACTGATGGTGTGTAGGCAAGACTGATGAAAGTCAGCTTCATCGGATATCCAATGAAAAAATCCATCGGATTAGATTCCATCAGATATCCGATCGTGTGTACAGGGCATTAGAGTGACTGCCTGACTAAAGTGTGCCATGTTTTTTTTTAAATATGCTGATGGAGGCTTATGTATTCTGATAGCCAGCTCCAGCGGTTGTCAGAATACCTGAACAGTGCCTGCATCTGATTTGATGCAGGCCCTATTCAGTTGACAGTTTTCCACCTGGCTCATTCAACAAAAGTAAATTGTTGAAAAAGTCAATTGTTGAGCTGTGTGGTGTCGACAGGGGCGCCCACGGCTTGAATTTCAGCATGAATTGACAAAAATTGGAATCATGTATTGCAGCCTTAAAGCACTGAAGCGTATGTAAACCCTAAATCAGTTTTTAGTATATTTGGCATCATGTCCCAACATATAGGCCCCTTACACACGAGCAAATTAATCTGTTCAAATCGGTCGGACCGACCGATTTGAACAGATTTGTCTGCTGGCACCGGGAAATAAAACACTTCCGCGCATGCGTCGAAATCCATTCGACGCATGTGCGAGAAGATATGTCTGCTGGTTAGCGTACTAACCAGCAGACATGTCGGGCGGACGGATTCCCAGCATGCTTTAAAATCTGTCGGCTGGCCAAATCCGTCTGCTCGCCCGTACACACGATCAAATCTGTCTGCTGGGACGGTCGGGCAGACCGTTTTCAGCAGATAGATTTGATCGTGTGTACGCGGCCATAGAGTTTTCATAAGCAATTTTTTTTTCTGGATCTTTTGCTCAGTGTCTTGCCTAAAGATCCTGCCAGTAAATGCACTTCCCGCTTCAGACTGACAACACTAAGCAATTGACTTGTAAGTACCAGTAGCTCCCTAAGTTGGCCATTGGGCTACCTGTCTAAAAGATCAAATATGGCAGCCCAACAGCTAATGCAAGGTGCATACACATCAGGTTGACATCACTGCTCACCTACAGGACTTTTCCAGAGCCTCTCCAATCCTATGAAACTCCTTACCCCAATCTGTCCAATTATCTCCTACTCTATTAGCTTTTAGACAATCCCTGAAAATCTTTCTCTTAACAGAAGCCTATCCTACCCACACATAACAACTGTATTTTCATTTTCTCCATCTGATCATCCCCCATAGTTATTACCTTTTGTTCCACTTGACCCTCCCGTCTAGATTGTAAGCTCTAATGAGCAGGGCCCTCTGATTCCTCCTGTATTTGATTTGTATTATAACTGTACTGTCTGCCCCCATGTCGCAAAGCGTTTGCGCAAACAGTTGGTGCTACATAAATCCTGTATAATAATAATAATAATAATAACAATTGCAAGGCAGTAGCTTAGCACTGTCAGCCTGCAACAGGAATTGCAACTATTAGAAGGGTCTTTGAGTCAGAAATTTTGCAACACATAAAAGTGCTTAGAAAACTGTATACAGTGTACAAATATGAGAATTCAATTTTGAGTTGAAATACACTTTAGTCTTCTCAGAATTATTGAATGGAAATTGTTGGTCTAAAGGTTGTGTTATAAATATTTTGTCCATTACATCATAGTAAATGAGATGCAGCAGATACTTTTGCATAAATAGAAAATATATAAACAGCAAATGTGCTAAAAGAAGAGCAAACCTACCAGTATTTTTGAGTGATTTTCATCAATCTGGGCTGCTTTTAATGATACTGATCACTATTAAATATTACTCATATATACAGATGTTCTGCTCACATTCCTGCCGTTTTCTAAAGTTTCTGCTGTCCATCATATAAGATCATTTGGTAAGAAGCAACGAGACTCACCATGGCCTCCTCTTCAGTGTCGGGGTCCATTAGGGTTTTTGCATACACAGAAAGGGCCAGAGCCCCCAGGAGAGGAAGAAGCAGCATCCTAAAGTTCAGCTCTTGTCAGATGTGTCACTAGCGTTGTTTCTTGGCTCTGTGTTGTGGGTTCCCCTTGTAAGACTTTAAGAAGACTGCCAGTATGACTCAAACTCTCCCCTCTCCTTCCTCCTCCCACTTGAGAAATGACCATGGAATGCTGTTAACCCATGCCTGCAGACTCAGCAGGGTTTTTTTTTTATATATATATATATATATATATAAAAATTTCAGCTTGTATCCATTGAAGATGTTCATCTATTCTCTAGTTACTAATTGTTGACAGCTTGTATACGAGTATGAAAGAACACTAAGCTAGAATACTAAGCTGGAATGAGTCACTGTACCAGACACGCATCTGGAGGGCATCTGATAAACTGACATCTCTACAGTCATAGCATTGAAATCTCAAGTGACTTTAGGATTTGGGTTTCTCCGTAAAATGTCAAATTTAAATATATTTTATTTAAAAGTAGGTGAGTATTACATATCAAGGCAGGTCAGGGAGAGACGTGTGTGATTAAGGCACAAAATATATAACAGAAAAACAAAAGGAAGAAAAAACTATTAAAGTCCAGATTAAACATTTTAGACTTTATCCACCGAGCTGTAAAAAATGTACTGATGTTATTACACATGTTTTCTAGGAGATAAGTCCCTATGTAGTAATCAATAGTTGTCTATAGATACGTTTAAACGCGTAAAGATGCCTATGTCTACATAATGATACCCATTTCCTTCTTCATGTAGACTTAATACACACGCTTGCAAACACGTATACATGCGTTTATATGTGTAAGTGTATAAAGAGCATGGGGCAGATTCACATAGATGTAATCTTCCGCTGCGTAATCGAAATACGCTACGCTGCCGTCTATCACCAGACTCTACGCCGAATTCAGGTAGTTTTTTTGCGCGTACGCTATTGTATCGTATTTTTTTTCCGCCGCGCAATCGAAATACGTGAGTAGGGGGCGTGAAGCATTTAAATTAAGCGCGTCCCCGCGACGATCGAACTGCGCATGCTCTGTTCAGGAATTTCCCGCCGTGCATTGCGCGAAATCACGTCGTGACGTCATTCGTTGTTTGAGTAGCGGCGTTTACGAACATTCCTATTCCCGGACGACTTACGTTAAAAATAATAAAAGAAATCGAAAAACGTTGAAATTCGACGCGGGAACGACGGCCATACTTAACATGGGCTGTCTAATATTAGACCAGCAAAAAGCTGGTATAGTGAAACGGAAAAAAAAGATGACTAAAGGTGCCGTAAGAGATTGCGTTTGAAGAGCGAAATTTTGTGGATTCCAGGCAAAAGCTCATTAGCATACCATGAAGGTGAAAAACAACAGGAAGTCCGCCCAGTGGCCGCAATTTTCAGGCAGCGTAGATCTGAAGGCGTACTAACACGTAATAAAGTCGAAATTTAGCACGCAGGTGTCTTTTCATGGTTTGAGGATTTCGACTAGCGTAAAAACGCTCGTAAATCGAAATTACTCCTGTCTAACAACATTTACACAGGCGTAATCGCTTTGTGAATCTAGGCCCATGTTCTTAGAGTTTTGGATTCTGTGTTACGGATCTGAACGCACCTGTGTGAATGGCTCTATTGAAAATAATGCAGCTGTGTTAAGATCCATTATTAGCCCCTTTCCGCTGCCGCCTTCCTCTAAGAATTTCTAGATGCTGGTAGTCGAAGGTGGGCTTTCGGATCATGTGACCATTGTGATTGGCTTGCTGTCACAGTGGTCACATGATCGGAAAGCTCCAGATCACAAGTAGACATCGTGAACGGCGTGTGTGCGCTTAGCACAGATTTGTGTTTACATAGGGCCACATATATATGCGGCCTCTCTGCGTTAAAGCCCACCCGCCAAGAGGCCGCATATATGTGACAAGATGTTATAAAAACACTTGTATATTCGTTTTTTATGGCCATGTGAATGAAGCCTAATCTCTATCAAATGTAATTGCTGTCTGTGTTCTCACAAAGGAATTTTACCATCATGTCCTGTCCAGGTGACAGGTGTTGAACAGAACTGGGAGAGAGAGCATGCAAGCTGAATTTAACCCTCCTCTTATGTTAGGGTCAGAACCGACCCGTTTTCAGGTTTTGAATGTCTATAAGTATCACATAAATTTGTTTATTGCATCAAGATTTTTTTACTTTGTCAGAAACCTCTATTTAAACAATGTAATAGAAAAATAATCCTTTTCACTAAATTATAAAATACTGTGGTGAAAATTAAGATGTTTATGGTGTTAGGGTCAATTCTGACCCAGTTATAATATAGGATTTTAGGACACTAATAAGTGCCAAAACTGAAATCATAAACACTCTCTCTGCTTAGTAACACTGACAGCCAATCACCTCTCAACCCTGTGAGCTGTAGTTAGGGAGGGGCCTATCTCTTTGCCTGCTTGTCTGCTTCTCTAAGGCCCCTTTCACATTGAGGCGTGGAGCCGCGGTGACGGTATAGCCGCGCTATTTGTAGCGCCGCTATACCGTCGTGTTTACCGCGATATTCGGGCACTAGCGGTGAGGTTTTAACCCCCGCTAGCGGCCGAAAAAGGGTTAATACCGCCCGCGTTGCGGCGGTATTACCGCGCTATTACCGCGGTTTCCCATTGATTCCAATGGGAAGGCGCGCTATAGGAGCGGTGAACACACCGCTCCTATACCGCGGTAAAGATGCGGCTAGCAGGACTTTTGGAGCGTTCCTGCTAGCGCACCGCTTCAGTGTGAAAGCCTTCGGGCTTTCACATTGAACACTACAGGGCATGGTTTTTCATGCGGTATAGCAGCGCTATTTTTAGCGCTGTACCGCATGAAAAACGCCTCAATGTGAAAGGGGCCTAAATAAAGTAAAGAAACATAGGACCAATACATTTCAGAGTTGCTGACTTTATTTTACCATTTTTTAAATTTGAAAATGAGAGGTATCTTATCAAAAGAAAGGTCTAAGGGGTCACACCAAAAATATTAAAACCAATCTTTTCGAAGATAAAGAAGCCTAACACGGTAACCAAGAGGTAAGAAACAAATTGGATGATGAATTATTGTTAAGAGGGTATTTTATGGCTGATTTAAGACACGGGTCAAAACCGACCCGTTAACATCATGGATAGTAACAGAAAGCTAACATAAGAGGAGGGTTAAAACCTGGCTGAAGTTCTAAGCCTTACACCTCTATGTAGAACTCAAACAAATGTTTTGCCTGCAGTATGCTTTGAAGTTTCCACAGGGTCTGTTGTCTGAATTGGATCTCACTATGTTCAGGTTAAAGTATAAGTTTAATCATTTTGTTCTAAAATCAGCACAAGGGACAGTACTTACATTGCATCAGAAGTGTCCCTTGTGCTCTATTCAGTTAAATCTTCATTCCTCTTCTCCCCAATATTTCTACAGCTGTGATCTTCCAGTGCGATCAGCTGGACCTCTCATTGACACTCATGTAAAGTACCGATCATGCCTGCCCTTTCCGCCCCCCCTCCTCCATTCATAGAAGTTGTACTTTCCCACAATGAAAAGCATTGGAGGACAGGCAGGTGAATGCAATGTCCATCTCCTCCATTCCTAGAGAGCTCTTAATTGTGAAAATACATGATATCATACAGAAATCTTAAAGAAGAGCCATACATTTATCTTATAAGGATCAGGGGAGATGCAAACACCTGACATTCTTAAATGACTTACTCATATGTAAATTGGGCCTCAGTGTATAGTGCTGTGCAACAGTATTAAGCAGCTGTAAAGAAATGCTGTAAATGAAGAATGCTTTCAGTAAATATATATTTAAATTATTTATTTTTATCAATTTACAAATGAAGTGAGCGAACAGGACAAAAAATCTGAATCAAATCAAAATTTGGTGTGATTACCCTTTTTCTTCAAACCAGTATCAATTCTTCTAGGTACACACAGTAGAGTGCTGGTGCACACAGTCTTTGAAGAAACTCTGCAGGTAGGTTGTTCCAAACATCTTGGGGAACCAACCACAGATCTGTAGATGTAGGCTGCCTTAAATCCTTTTGCCTCTTCCCGTAATCCCAGACAGACTCAATGATGTTGAGATCAGGGCTCTGTGGGGGCCATGCCTACACTGAAGATGGTTCTTAATGACATTGGCTGTATGTTTGGAGTCATTGTCCTGCTGCAGAATACATTTGGGGCCAATCACACGCCTACCTAATGGTATGGCATGATGTATAAGTATCTGCCCGTATTTCTCAAGATTGAGGACCCTATTGATCGGGCAACATTGACAGTAGTCTCACTGGTTGGCCAAGGAAACTTAATGCAACAGATGAAAGGCACACCATGCTTACTTCCCTGCAACATTGGAAGATTTCCCGCAGTGCCGTCAGCACAGAACTGGCAAAAACCAGTAGGACCCATGTACACCTATCTACTGTCTGAAAGAATAGCGGCCAAAAAGTCATACCTCTAACATAGAAACATACTGGGGTGCAGAAAAATGGCAGCAGGTGCTCTGGACTGATGAGCCAACATTTGAAATATTTGGCTGTAGCAGGAGGCAGTTTGTTCACCAAAGGTCTAGAGAGCGGTACAATAATGAGTGTCTTCAGGCAACAGTGAAGCATGGTGTAGGTTCCCTAAGGCCGCGTACAGACGATCGAATTTGTCCACTGAAACTGGTCCGATGGACCAGTTCAGTGGACAAATCCGATCGTGTGTATGGGCTAGCGGACATGTCTGAGAGGCGGACAAATTTAAAAATTTGCCCGCCGGCGACATGTCCGTCGGACATGTCCGCTGGTTAGTACACTAACCAGCGGACATATCTGCCCGCACAAGCGTCGTATGGATGCGACGCATGCGTGGAAGTTTTTTACTTCCTGGTGCAGTGACGTGGCGGCGTCAACGTCACCGCCACGTCACCGCGCTGTCTGCCGGCGGGGATTTTGATCCGATGGTGTGTACACGCCATCGGACCAAAATCCGATGAGACATGTCCGCTCTAAACTGTCCGTCGGACAAGTTTGAGCGGACATATGTCATCGTGTGTACGCGGCCTAAAGGTTTGGGGCTGCATGTTTGCAAATGGAGTTGAGATTTGGTCAGAATCAATGGTGTCCTCAATGCCATCTGGGAGGCCTATGTTTGGAGTCCTGGAAATGATGGTTTTCCCCCCTACAGATCCCTGATCTCAACTTAATTGAGTCTTTCTGGGATTACATGAAGAGACAGAAGGATATGAGACAGGCTACATCAACAACAAATCTGAATTATTATTATTATACTCGATTTATACAGTGCCAACAGTTTGTGCAGTGCTTTACAATGTAGAGGAGGGAAAACACAATTACAGTACAGTTCAATACAAAAGGTACAGGAGGGCCCTGCTCATAGAGCTTACATTCTAAAGGGAGGGGGTGGTGGTACAAAAGGTAATAGCTGCAGAGAATGATGGGGGTGGCTCGGGGACAGTTGTTAGGTGGGTGTGGGATAGGCTTCCATGAATGAATGAGATTTCAGGGATCTCCTAAAGGTGGACAGGGTAGGGGCTCATCGGACATACCAGGCAGAGAGTTCCAGAGGAAGGGAGAGGCTCTGTAGAAGTCCTGAAGGCGAGCATGAGAGGAGGTAACAAGGGAGCTAGAGAGCCGAAGGTCCTGGGAGGAGTGGAGGGGACAATTTGGGCGATATCTACAGACGAAGTTTGTGATATAGATGGGGCGATGTTGTGAATGGCCTTGTATGTTATGGGTCGCGTTTTGAATTTACATGGTGGGGTAAAGTTGACAGTGCCTCCACCCAGGACAAAGCCTCTGTGAGCAGAGGGGATTCCCTCTCTGGGAAATGAATCAGTAATCTAATCAAAGTAATTGGTTAACATTAACCCTAAGTATATAAATTCACACCAGTGTGTATATTACAAGCTTTATATAAGAAAAGATTAATAACCATATTACCACCCATGTACAAACAGGTATTATCAGCAAAGGGCCCAGAGTCCTGGTAATATTGTGCCCATATACCTGTGTATATATAGATATTAATAGAGATATTTCCAGAATAATGTTGCAACAAAGTCCACTTGCATCTCAAGGTCAATTGTGATGCTCCATTTATCTTGGTGTCAGTGACTTGAAGAGAAGACCTATGGTGATAGGGAGACCCACTAGTTGTTGTCCAACAAGCCTGGAAGGTATCTCATCATATGCAAAAAAACACAGTGGGGCTGATTTACCAAGCCTGTGCGCCAAGACTCATGGTGCACAAGCAGGAGTAAACCTGTTTTTGACATTTACCAAAGAAACACGCTGCTAGTGCAGCGTGTTTCCTCATTTACTAAAGTGCCTAATGCGCCCAGAAGAGGGCGCACAGCACGCCAGTACAGAGCTGGCGTGCGGCATTTAGTTATGTAAACATCGGGGATTCGGGCGGGAGTTTATGAGGGGAGGGAGGGGGGTGATGCAGGGGAAGTGTGGTGACATGTGTTTCAACTTGTGTGGCGGGCCGATTTGAAAGGGAAAGTGACTTTTGGGACCCGATCCCCGGGCGCTTGCAAAGTACGCTAGAACCTCGGAAGGTTCACTTGCATACTGGGCATGCGCAGAGGGAAAAATCGGAGCTCACCGCGCGCCTCTTCAGAACGCCGGGAAATCCTTGGTAAATACCAGGCGGCGTAGCAGTGTTTGCACTGCCTGGAGCGGCGTACGGCAAGCTCCGAGCTGTTCTCGGGCTGCGCTGACACTGAAGGGGAACTCCGCGCCAAATTTCAAATGTGAAACCGGCGCGGCTTCCCCCCCAGGGGTACAATAGGCTCTCCGGCTTGGTCCGGAACGTGAGGGGTTAACCCACGCCAAAATCGGCGTGGGGTTCCCCCCCAGATCCGTACCAAGCCCTCATCCCAGGCATGCAGTCTGGCCGGACAGGAATGGGGGTGGGGACGAGCGAGCGGCCCCCCCCTCCTGAGCCGTACCAGACCACATGCCCTCGACATGGGGGAGTGTGTGCTTTGGGGGAGGGGGGCGCTGCCCCCCCACCCCAAAGCACTCTTGTCCCCATGTCGATCGGGACAAGAGCCTCTTCCCGACAACCCTAGCCATTGGTTGTCGGGGTATGCGGGCGGGAGCCAATCAGAATCTGGGAGCCCCGTTTAATAATGTGGCCCCCAGATTTCGGGCCCCCACCCTATGTGAATGAGTATGGGGTACATCGTACCCCTACCCATTCACCTGGTGAAGGTGGTTTGAACTTTGAGGGTCTTCTGCCGCCGCCCCCTTCGAATTTTTCGGCCTGGACGGGGGTCGCACATCCCATCCAGGACTTGGACGTGGCGGGCTTCTCGTCGCTGTCTTCTGCCGCTGCCCCCTTCACCACGAAGCTCCGTGCTTGTTTGATGAGGGCAGCGGGCTTCCGTCGTCTTCTCCGGGGCGAGGGTCGTACATCCCACCCCGGATTTCCTCGCCGGCTTCTGCCTGGCTCCTACTGGGGGCCAGGCCTTCTTTTGCCGTCTTCCGCCGGAGGGCGCCACTCTCCGGGCTTCTCGACGTTGTCTTCCGCCGCGGGGGCCAGGCCTTCTTCTTTGCCGCCCCCTTCGATTTTTTCGGCCTGGACGGGGGTCGCACATCCCATCCAGGACTTGGACGTGGCGGGCTTCTCGTCGCCGTCTTCTGCCGCTGCCCCCTTCACCACGAAGCTCCGTGCTTGTTTGATGAGGGCAGCGGGCTTCCGTCGTCTTCTCCGGGGCGAGGGTCGTACATCCCACCCCGGATTTCGTCGCCGTCTTCTGCCGCTGCCCCCTTCACCACGAAGCTCCGTGCTTGTTTGATGAGGGCAGCGGGCTTCCGTCGCAGTCTTCCGCCGCGGGGTGACACTCGCGGGCTTCTTCTTCCATTCGATGTTGACACGGCGAGGTCCGGCGCTGAAATGCCTTCTGAGCGGCGGGCAAGGACTTATATTGGCATTGGGCGTGGTTATGCCAACATGTGACCTTAACCCATGTGACAGTGATGTCACGTCACATCACTGTCACATGGGTTAAGGTCACATGTTGGCATAACCACGCCCACGCCCAATGCCAATATAAGTCCTTGCCCGCCGCTCAGAAGGCATTTCAGCGCCGGACCTCGCCGTGTCAACATCGAATGGAAGAAGAAGCCCGCGAGTGTCACCCCGCGGCGGAAGACTGCGACGGAAGCCCGCTGCCCTCATCAAACAAGCACGGAGCTTCGTGGTGAAGGGGGCAGCGGCAGAAGACGGCGACGAAATCCGGGGTGGGATGTACGACCCTCGCCCCGGAGAAGACGACGGAAGCCCGCTGCCCTCATCAAACAAGCACGGAGCTTCGTGGTGAAGGGGGCAGCGGCAGAAAACGGCGACGAGAAGCCCGCCACGTCCAAGTCCTGGATGGGATGTGCGACCCCCGTCCAGGCCGAAAAAATCGAAGGGGGCGGCAAAGAAGAAGGCCTGGCCCCCGCGGCGGAAGACAACGTCGAGAAGCCCGGAGAGTGGCGCCCTCCGGCGGAAGACGGCAAAAGAAGCCCTGGCCTCGGGAGGAGCCAGGCAGAAGCGGAGGAGCCCGAGGTGGGGCGACACCCCCGTTGTTCTCCGCTGTTTTCGGCCGGCCCCCCCCGGATGTAAAAGAGCTTCATTTTGGGGTGGGGGCACAGTCGAGCATGGCGGAGAGCATGGGTGGGTGTTTCCCCCCCCCGGCAGAAGACGGCTAGAAGACCGAGGAGTGGCGACGCCCCCGTTGTTCTCCGCCATTCCCGCCGGCCCCCCCCGGATGTAAAAGAGCTTTGTTTGGGGTAGGGGGCCTGGCCGAACATGGCGGAGAGCATCGGTGGGGGTCTCTCTCCCCGGCGGAAGGCGGCGGCGAAGACCGGGGGGGGGTAGGTGTACCCCCGCGGCGGAAGACAACGTCGAGAAGCCCGGAGAGTGGCGCCCTCCGGCGGAAGACGGCGAAAGAAGCCCTGGCCTCGGGAGGAGCCAGGCAGAAGCGGAGGAGCCCGAGGTGGGGCGACACCCCCGTTGTTCTCCGCTGTTTTCGGCCGGCCCCCCCCGGATGTAAAAGAGCTTCATTTTGGGGTGGGGGCACAGTCGAGCATGGCGGAGAGCATGGGTGGGTGTTTCCCCCCCCCGGCAGAAGACGGCTAGAAGACCGAGGAGTGGCGACGCCCCCGTTGTTCTCCGCCATTCCCGCCGCCCCCCCCCGGATGTAAAAGAGCTTTGTTTGGGGTAGGGGGCCTGGCCGACCATGGCGGAGAGCATCGGTGGGGGTCTCTCTCCCCGGCGGAAGGCGGCGGCGAAGACCGGGGGGGGGGTAGGTGTACCCCCCCGGCGGAAGGCGGCGGCGAAGACCGGTGCGGGGCTGGAGCCCCCCCGGCAGAAAACGTCTGGAAGACCGAGGGGCTCCGCCCCCGTTGTTCTCTGCTTCTTTCGGCCGGCCCCCCCCGGATCTGAAAGAGCTTATTTTGGGGTGGGGGCCTGGCTGGACATGGCGGAGATCATCGGTGGGTGTCCCCCCCCGGCAGAAGACGGCGAAGCCCGGGGCCCAATGGGCTGGTGGTGGGGGGTCCCGGCAGAAGACCCCCGGAGCTGACTAATAAATTATTTTTTTCTGTGTGTTTTTTTTTTGTTTACACTTTTCCACCCGGTGAATGGGTAGGGGTACGATGTACCCCATACTCATTCACATAGGGTGGGGGGCCAGAATCTGGGGGCCCCCTTAATATAGGGGGCTCTCAGATTCTGATAAGCCCCCCGCCCGCATACCCCGACAACCAACGGCCAGGGTTGTCGGGAAGAGGCTCTTGTCCCTTTCGACATGGGGACAAGAGTGCTTTGGGGTGGGGGGGCAGTGCCCCCCTCCCCCACAGCACACACTCCCCCATGTCGAGGGCATGTGGTCTGGTACGGCTCAGGAGGGGGGGGGGCGCTCGCTCGTCCCCACCCCCATTCCTGTCCGGCCAGACTGCGTGCCTGGGAGAAGGGTTTGGTCTGGATCTGAGGGGGAACCCCACGCCGTTTTTTGGCGTGGGTTTAACCCCTTATGTTCCAGATCAAATCTAAGAGCCTGTTGTGCACCAGAAGGGGGACCCCCACGCCGTTTTTTTTTGTAATTTGGGGTGGAGTTCCCCTTTATCCCGGTCCTGTCAGGGGGGGGGGGGGAATGCCTGCTCGTCTGTCCCTACAATGTATGAACAGCGATCTGTCATTTCCCCTACACAGTCCCACCCCCTTTACAGTTAGAACACACCCAGGTAACATATTCAACCCCTTCCGCGCCCCTAGTGTTAACCCCTTCCCTGCCAGTGTCATTTTTATAGTAAGCAATGCATTGATATACCATTGCTCGCTACAAAAATGCCAAATCTCACAAAAATGTGTCCGCCACAATGTCGCATTAGACAGAAAAAACAAATGATAGCCACCATTACTAGTAAAACAAAAAATTATTCAAAAAAAACCCATAAGACCAACCCCTACTTAGAACTTTTGCCCAAACCAATCAAACGCTTATTGTGATTTTTTGCAACCAAAAAGATGTCCAAGAATACTTATCGGCCTAAACTGAGGGCAAACATTTTTTGAATATATTTTGGGGGAGATTTATTATAGCAAACCGTAAAAAAGATGTTTTTTTAGTTACCAAATTGTCGCTATATTTTTGGGTCAAGCAAAAATATGAAAAAACGCAGAGGTGATCAAATACCACCAACAAAAATAAAAAAAAAGAATTTTTAGGGGGGGGGGGGGAGGATGAGGACGCCCAATTTTTTGGGGGGCCACGTCGCACAACCACGCAATTGTCAGTCAAAATGACGCAGTGTTGAAATGCAAAAAATGGCCCCGTCAGTGACCAGTAATATGCTCTGGGGCTCAAGTGGTTACAAATTAAGAATACACTAAAGTTAGCCCAATTTATGGCCATAATGTGAAAGATGATGTTACACCGAGTAAATAGATACCCAACATGTTACACTTTAATATTGCACACACTCATGGAATGGCGCCAAACTTCAGTACTTGAAAATACCCATAGGCAACGCTTTTTTATGTGTTTCAGGTTACCAGTTTAGATTTACAGAGGAGGCTCTAGTGCTAAAAGTATTGCTCTCGCTCTAACGTACGCTATGATACCTCACATGTGGGGTTTGAACGGGGGTTCAATATGTGGGCGGGGCTTACACATTTAAGGCCCGCCCCCATATATGGAAACATTCTTCAAACCACACATGTGAGGTATCATAGCGTGCGTAACAGCAAGAGGAATATTTATAGCACTAGACCTCATCTGTAAATCTAAACTGGTAACCGGAAACAATAAAAATGCTGCTTGTTCCCTTCTGACTGCGAGCTACTAGGGACAGGGGCGTTTAAATTATTACTATTTAGGTTTGTTACGTAAAAATTCTATAAGACCTCCCGTTCAGCTTGTAAAGCATCACTTCATGGGGACCAAAAAAAAATTTAACACCTCTAATGCTTTCATCCGCCATTGCAGATTTGATTCTGGTACTGCATTTCGAGTGAACTGGGCATGCTCGAACAGTTAGAAAAAGAAGTTGGAAGTTTCATCCTGAAAATGACTTGCATCTTTCTGAGCATGCTCAGAAAGCTCTTTTTTTGGCTTAGTAATTTAAGGACATCCTTAACAGGTGTAAGCAGTTCCAAGTGCACACAAACTAGAGGCTGACATTTCTTCATGTGTTTCCAATTGGTTCATTAGCACACATGTTATAAAAAGCGTGGATACTGCACGTGTCAGCTGCCCCTCAGAGGGGGCAGATTTGCTGGCTGGAAGGAATGGCGGAGTGAAACAGAGATGTTTTGGAGCAAGTTTTGTATTTTTTGATGTTTTCTCTGCTACATAATTTTGCTAAATGTTTCTCAAGATGTTAATGACTAATGTTTTAATCCTGTGGGTCTATCCTGTTATTTCAAAAGCATGATTTATTTTCCAATGACTGTGAAATAAACGTTGGTCTTTTTTGTTTTTAGGTGTTTGTATATATTTTTGGTGTGTTTATTTGTAATTTTTTTTTTGCTTTCCTTGTTTTGTGGACCAATAAAATTACTTTCAAATTTTGAAGTTTGTTTTGTGATATTTTTTTCATGCTATGGATTTCAACCGCTGCAGCTGAACTAGTTTGGGCCTAAACCATCAAGTGTGATTTGTCTCTAAGATCTTTCCTGGTGTGTATGCATGAAATGTTTAGTCACCAGAAAAGGAAGGACAAAGCGGTAAGTATTGTTTCCTAGAACTGATGTCCAGACTGACTTTTTAAAGCACATGTGCAAGATGTAGGAAAAGCTGCAAACAGGGCCTGTTGGAGGGGGGGGGGGGGGGGTGGTGTGTTTTTTTTGGACAGGCTTGAAGTGCTGATTTACAGCGCTGTGCTTGAAACTAGCACAAGACAATCCTATTCTAATTGTGGGTTGTTTGAGGGAAGCCAATTGAGTGTTAGAACCCCTGCTAGTGTTTTTAGGTTGGGCTTTGTGTCCCTTTTCCTAAAATTGGCTTCACTTCCTGTCACACAGCTGAACAGGAAGTGAGGTTAAAACCCTACCAATGGTCTTTTCTTCGGGGCACAGGTCAATCTAACTAGTGTCACCATTAAGCAAATTGCACTGCAGTGTACACCCCAAATGATTAGTTACTTTGGGGTTTAGTAAAGGCAAAGCCGCTCTGCAGTAGAAGCGTAGGCAATGAAAATCAGAAGGGAAGCACTGATGGTTTTTACTTCCAATCCCGCCAAGTTTTGAGTTTTCTTCCTTGCTTGTCCACTTGTAGTGCAAAGTGGATTTGCCTTTAGTAAATGGACCCCAAAGTCCAAGATTCCTACTAATTTGGGGTGTACACAGCAAAATGCCATTTCCAAAATGGGAAACTATTTATATTGATCTGTGTGTCCCCAACAAAACATTACTCAGGTGTTTCCCTCACTTCCTGTTTGGCTGTGTGGCAGGAAGTGAATGAATTAAGTAGAAAGTGACAACATTTGTGAGGTGTCTTTACCCTATCAGGGGTGCAGGCATCCCCAAAACAAACATGAAAATAGTTGATTTAACATTGGGTGGTGTTTGTGGGGGTCCCTAACACACATTCATACATATTAGCAACGCTGGATCGTGGCCTATTGGCATGGTTATATTTTCTTAAGCCTCTCAATAAAATGATCTGAAATTTGGGGTTAAACTGGAACAATAATCATCACTTTTATTTTTTGGATTTCTTTCATTTTGGATAGAGTTGGTGGGGGGGGGGGTTAGAAGCTCTGTCAGTTTATTTTGTATTATCCCTGTCCGTTTGGGGAGATTGGCCTTCACTTCCTGCCCCATAGCCAAACAGGAAGTGATCGAAAAAGTAGGCAAATTAAGGGCCCCCCCAAGTCCCCCCCCACAGAACTTGTGTGTGTCCCCTGAAAATTCCTGGGTGGGTCATAAAAAAACAGGGTGTGGCCTTGACAGGAAGGGTGGGTCATTTTTCTATTAGGGGGGTGCCAAAATTTGGTCAGGCCTAGGGAAGCACAAAACCTAAATCTCCTACTGCACATTAGGGCTTATTTAGACAGGATCCAATTTACAGCATGTTTTTAGATTGTGGGAGGAAACCCGCACAGGGAGAACATGCAAACTCCAGGCAGATAGTGTCACGGGCGGGATTCGAACCAGCAACCCTTTTGCTGCTAGGTGAACATGCTACACACTACGCTACTGTGCTGAACGAACATGATTGCAGCTGAAAGCATGAGATGTTTTTTTTTTTTCCAATTTCATGCTTTCCAGCCTGGAGGACAGATGTGGGGTCTAATTGACCCCGCCTTTCTCTATAAAGAGGACCTGTCACACACTAGTCCTATTACAAGGGATGTTTACATTCCTTGTAATAGGAAGAAAAGTGAAAAATAATACAAACAAAGGGACAAACAAGTGCAAAAAATAAAATATTAAGTAAAAAAATAAAATAACAAAGGAATTTAAATGCTCCTGTCCCTAGTAGCTCGCACTCAGAAGCGAACACGCATGCAAGTCCCACACACATATGTAAACATCCTTCAAACCCCACATGTGAGGTATCATAGCGTGCGTTAGAGCGAGAGCAATAATGTTAGCACTAGACCTCCTCTGTAACTCAAAAGTGGTAACCTGAGAAAAAAAGTCAAGCGTTGCCTATGGAGATTTTTAATAACGAAGTTTAGCGCCATTCCATGAGTGTGCGCAATATGAAAGCGTGACAAGTTAGGTATCTATTTACTCGGTGTAACATCATCTTTTACCTTATCCCTAAAAATTGGCCTAGCTTTACTGCTTTCTTATTTTGTCATTCATGAAACAGGTTTTTTTTTGGAAAGCCAAAAAAAAAAAAAAACGTTAGAAATTTTTGGCACAAATACTGTTGGAAATGTGTCCGAAAAAATGGCCGCCACTTTATTCCCTAGGGTGTTTGTTAATAAAATATATATAATGTTTGGGGGTCCTGAGTAAGTTTCAAGGAAGAAAATATAATTGTTACATGAAGGAGAGAAGTGCCAGAATAGGCGCGGTATGGAAGTGGTTAAAGTGCACCAATAAAAGTGAAAAATTCCTTGAAATTTCGTACCATGGGGGGGGGGAGGCAATTAGGGGCGCCATCAGGAATTATGGGGCCCCTTACACAGCTTCAGGCATGGGCCCCCTGGAGCAGAGAATAGGGGGGGGGGTGCCGCCTGATATTAAGAAGGGGGGGGGGCTGCCGCAATTTGATAAGCGGGGGGTTCCTTTACTAAAAAATACATATAGAAAAATATATATTAAAAAGGGTGGTAGCCATCCGGGGGCCCTGGGGACCACTGGGCCCTTTAATAAAAAGAAACTTCTGGGCTCTTTAATGAAAAATAAATTACAATATCTACATATATAAAATAATAAAAAAGGGGGTTGCCTTGGGAGCTCTGGGCCCTTTAATAAAAAATAACTACCAAAAATCTAAAAAAAAATAACATTGGGTGGGAGCTGTGGTGGCTCAACGTGAATGGCACTGCGCTGACAAGCCGTTCACCTCTGCAGCCAAGGGTTCGGATCCCGGTCTCGGCTACATATGAATTGAGTTTGGTGGTGTCAGCCCGGCTCCCGGTGGGTGTGCTATGCAAGGTACGCCTGTGCTTAGTATGCCCACCCCCCCCCCCCAAAAAAAACACCACACTTGCACACACTTTGGCCATGAGGTCTCCTAAAATAAAGGGAGGCGAAGGACCTACAGGGCTGGCTGGGTGGGCTACACTCCTTCATAGGGGGAGTCCCTCTGTCCCATCGGGCTCCCAAGTGTAGCAGGTGGGGTGAGTGGGAGGCCCCCCTCACACCCACCATTGCCACCGGGGGCATGGAGAAGGATGGCGATTGCAAGTCCAGCTCCTCTCTCTCGACTTCACGCACAAAATACACTTTAAAAAAGAAATTAAAGTAAAAAGTAACAAACCTGGGGAAAATGTTTATAACATTTTTAGAAGCAAAAAGGTTGTCATCTGGGGCCCTCTGGGAGCTTTCAAAATTATATTATATATATATATGTTTAAAAAATAACCAAAAAATATATCATATGTTTTTTTTTTTTTTTTTTTTTTGTAAAGGTGGGGGGTTGTCATCTGGAGCCCTGGGATCTCCGGGCCACTGGGGACCAGGCCACTGGGGACCTCCAGACCCCTAAACCAAAACATTGGCCCTTTAATAACAAAAAATTTGGGGGGTTGCCACCCGGGGCCCTGGGGACCTCCAGACTGCAAAAAAATATTAAATTCCAAAAATTGGCCCTTTAATAAAAAATCCTACAAAAACCAACTAACAAATATATATACAAAAAAAAAAAGAGGGGGGTTACCATCTGGGGCGCTGGGGGGCCTCCAGGCATCTGGGCACCTCCGGACCCCGGGCCCCTTACAGGTGTACAGGGCCGCCATCATGAATTTTGGGGCCCCTTACACAGCTTCAGGCATGGGCCCCCTGGAGCAGAGAACCGGGGGGGGGGGTGCTGCCGTATGAAATTGAGAAGCGGGGGGGGGGGGTGGTGCCGCAAATTGAGGAGCGGGGGGGCCCTTTACAAAAATTTTGACAGAAATAAGAAATAAAGAAAAATATATATAAAAAAGGGGGGTAGCCATCCGGGGCCCTGGGGACCTCTGTGCTCTTTATCAAATAAAAATACAAAAGAGAGAAAATACATATATATATATTTTTTAAATATAACATTTATCGAAAAAAAGTTAAAAAAACAAGGGGGTAGCCTTCCAGGGCCCTGGGGACCTCTGGGCCCTTTCCTTAAAAAAAAAATAAACAAATATATTTAAAAAATATATATATTTTTTTAAATATATATATTTTATTTAAAAAAAGGGCTTGCCATCTGGGGCCCTTAGTGGCCTCCGGGCCCCTGGGGACCTTCGGAGCCCTTAAACAAAAAAAAAAAAAAAAAATAGTTTTTTTTGTTTTAGGGTGGTTCCCATCCGGGCCCCTGGGGGCCCCTGGGGACCCCCGGGCGGTGTAATGCCTGTACCCCCCTAATGGCGGCCCTGCAGGTGTACTGCCTGTACCCCCCTGATGGCGGCCCTGGGTGTAATGTCAGCATGTGAAAAATGACATTCTGAAGGAAAAAAGCCATTTAAAACTGACTCGCGGCTATAATGAATTGTCAGCTCTTGGAATTTGCAGGAGAATTCATTCATTAAAAACACCAAAAAAAAAGCGTGGGGGTCCCCCCAAATTCAATAACCAGACCCTTTAGGTCTGGTATGGATATTAAGGGGAACCCCGCCATCAATTTTTAAAAAAAATGACGTGGGGTTCCCCCCAAATATCCATAACCAGACCCTTCAGGTCTGGTGTGGAATTTAAGGGGAACTCCACTCCAACTAAAAAAAAAAATGGCGTGGAGTCCCCCTAAAATCCACACCAGACCCCTTATCCGAGCACGTTGACCTGGCCGGCCGCAGAAAAGAGGGGGGGACAGAGCGCGGCCCCCCCCCTCTCCTGAACCGCACCAGGCCACATGCCCTCAACATTGGGAGGGTGTTTTGGGGTGCCCCCCAAAACACCTTGTCCCCATGTTGATGAGGACAAGGGTCTCTTCCCCACAACCCTTGCCCGGTGGTTGTGGGGGTCTGCGGGCAGGAGGCTTATCGAAATCTGGAAGACCCCTTTAACAAAGGGGCCCCCCAGATCCCGGCCCCCCCCCTGTGTGAAATGGTAATGGGGTACCTTGTACCTCTACCATTTCACGAGAAAAAAAATGTAAAGGGTTAAAAAAGACAAGAGCCGGTTTTTGACAAGTCCTTTATTATCTTCTTTCTTCTTTCCTTCGGGTTTCTTCTTCCTCCTCCTTCTTCTTCCTCTGCTTCTGTCTTGGGTCTTCTATTCCCGCATCTTGCCCGGCGTGTTCTTCCATCTTCTTCCGCTGTCCTTCTCGTCCGCATCTTCTCCTTCTTCTTCTTCGCCGGAGGCGCCGCTTCCAATTGAAATCCCCGCTGTCTGCCGGACCACGCCCCCCCCCTCTGACGCCTCGGGCAAGCTCTTAGGAGTGTGCTGCAAGTGCGTCAGAGGGGGGCGTGGTCACATGTCAGAGGGCGGCCAATTCAATTTGAAGCTCGTGCGCGGCTTTTTCTTTGCCAGAGTCGCCGCTTCCAATTGAATTGCCCGCTTTCTGGAACATGTGACCACGCCCCCCTCTGACGCACTGGCACCACACGGGGACTTTCCTAAGAGCTTGCCCGTGGCGTCAGAGGGGGGGCGTGGTCCGGCAGACAGCGGGGATTTCAATTGGAAGCGGCCGCTCCGGCGAAGAAGAAGAAGAAGGAGAAGATGCGGACGAGAAGGACAGCGGAAGAAGATGGAAGAACACGCCGGGCAAGATGCGGGAATAGAAGACCCAAGACAGAAGCAGAGGAAGAAGAAGGAGGAGGAGGAAGAAACCCGAAGGAAAGAAGAAAGAAGATAATAAAGGACTTGTCAAAAACCGGCTCTTGTCTTTTTTTACACTGACACTTTTTTTTTCTCGTGAAATGGTAGAGGTACAAGGTACCCCATTACCATTTCACACAGGGGGGGGGCCGGGATCTGGGGGGCCCCTTTGTTAAAGGGGTCTTCCAGATTTCGATAAGCCTCCTGCCCGCAGACCCCCACAACCACCGGGCAAGGGTTGTGGGGAAGAGACCCTTGTCCTCATCAACATGGGGACAAGGTGTTTTGGGGGGCACCCCAAAACACCCTCCCAATGTTGAGGGCATGTGGCCTGGTGCGGTTCAGGAGAGGGGGGGGGCCGCGCTCTGTCCCCCCCTCTTTTCTGCGGCCGGCCAGGTCAACGTGCTCGGATAAGGGGTCTGGTGTGGATTTTAGGGGGGACTCCACGCCATTTTTTTTTTTTTGGGGTGGAGTTCCCCTTAAATTCCACACCAGACCCGAAGGGTCTGGTTATGGATATTTGGGGGGAA
Organism: Rana kukunoris; assembly: GCA_029574335.1. Classification (NCBI taxonomy): domain Eukaryota; kingdom Metazoa; phylum Chordata; class Amphibia; order Anura; family Ranidae; genus Rana; species Rana kukunoris. Next base: position 143,668,848 of record CM056050.1, on the reverse strand, counting down.
CCCCACGTCATTTTTTTTAAAAATTGACGGCGGGGTTCCCCTTAATATCCATATCAGACCTAAAGGGTCTGGTTATTGAATTTGGGGGGACCCCCACGCTTTTTGATTTTGTTTTTTTATGAATGAATTCTCCTGCAATTTCCAGGAGCTGACAATTCATTATTGCCGCGAGTCAGTTTTAAATGGCTTTTTTTTTTATTATTTGTTTTTTTCAGAATGTCATTTTGTGCAAAGACATATTTCTAACCGCAGGAAAAGTGCGCTTTATTCACCTGCTGACATTCCCCCCCCCCCCCCATGGTACGAAATTAAAAAAAAAAATATTCAAATGACGTGGGGGTTCCCCCCAAATATCCATAACCAGACCCTTCGGGTCTGGTGTGGAATTTAAGGGGAACTCCACCCCAAATTAAAAAAAAAATGGCGTGGAGTCCCCCCTAAAATCCACACCAGACCCCTTATCCGAGCACGTTGACCTGGCCGGCCGCAGAAAAGAGGGGGGGACAGAGCGCGGCCCCCCCCCTCTCCTGAACCGCACCAGGCCACATGCCCTCAACATTGGGAGGGTGTTTTGGGGTGCCCCCCAAAACACCTTGTCCCCATGTTGATGAGGACAAGGGTCTCTTCCCCACAACCCTTGCCCGGTGGTTGTGGGGGTCTGCGGGCAGGAGGCTTATCGAAATCTGGAAGACCCCTTTAACAAAGGGGCCCCCCAGATCCCGGCCCCCCCCCTGTGTGAAATGGTAATGGGGTACCTTGTACCTCTACCATTTCACGAGTAAAAAAAAGTGTCAGTGTAAAAAAAGACAAGAGCCGGTTTTTGACAAGTCCTTTATTATCTTCTTTCTTCTTTCCTTCGGGTTTCTTCTTCCTCCTCCTTCTTCTTCCTCTGCTTCTGTCTTGGGTCTTCTATTCCCGCATCTTGCCCGGCGTGTTCTTCCATCTTCTGTTCCTCCCGCTGTCCTTCTCGTCCGCATCTTCTCCTTCTTCTTCTTCTTCGCCGGAGCGGCCGCTTCCAATTGAAATCCCCGCTGTCTGCCGGACCACGCCCCCCCCTCTGACGCCACGGGCAAGCTCTTAGGAGTGTGCTGCCAGTGCGTCAGAGGGGGGCGTGGTCACATGTCAGAGGGCGGCCAATTCAATTTGAAGCTCGTGCGCGGCTTTTTCTTTGCCAGAGTCGCCGCTTCCAATTGAATTGCCCGCTTTCTGGAACATGTGACCACGCCCCCCTCTGACGCACTGGCACCACACGGGGACTTTCCTAAGAGCTTGCCCGTGGCGTCAGAGGGGGGGGCGTGGTCCGGCAGACAGCGGGGATTTCAATTGGAAGCGGCCGCTCCGGCGAAGAAGAAGAAGGAGAAGATGCGGACGAGAAGGACAGCGGGAGGAACAGAAGATGGAAGAACACGCCGGGCAAGATGCGGGAATAGAAGACCCAAGACAGAAGCAGAGGAAGAAGAAGGAGGAGGAAGAAGAAACCCGAAGAAAGAAGAAAGAAGATAATAAAGGACTTGTCAAAAACCGGCTCTTGTCTTTTTTAACCCTTTACATTTTTTTTACTCGTGAAATGGTAGAGGTACAAGGTACCCCATTACCATTTCACACAGGGGGGGGGCCGGGATCTGGGGGGCCCCTTTGTTAAAGGGGTCTTCCAGATTTCGATAAGCCTCCTGCCCGCAGACCCCCACAACCACCGGGCAAGGGTTGTGGGGAAGAGACCCTTGTCCTCATCAACATGGGGACAAGGTGTTTTGGGGGGCACCCCAAAACACCCTCCCAATGTTGAGGGCATGTGGCCTGGTGCGGTTCAGGAGAGGGGGGGGGCCGCGCTCTGTCCCCCCCTCTTTTCTGCGGCCGGCCAGGTCAACGTGCTCGGATAAGGGGTCTGGTGTGGATTTTAGGGGGGACTCCACGCCATTTTTTTTTAATTTGGGGTGGAGTTCCCCTTAAATTCCACACCAGACCCGAAGGGTCTGGTTATGGATATTTGGGGGGAACCCCACGTCATTTTTTTTTTAAATTGACGGCGGGGTTCCCCTTAATATCCATACCAGACCTAAAGGGTCTGGTTATTGAATTTGGGGGGACCCCCACGTCATTTGAATAATTATTTTAAAATTCGTACCATGGGGGGGGGGGGGGGAATGTCAGCAGGTGAATAAAGCGCACTTTTCCTGCGGTTAGAAATATGTCTTTGCACAAAATGACATTCTGAAAAAAAAAAAAAAAAAAAAAAAGCCATTTAAAACTGACTCGCGGCAATAATGAATTGTCGGCTCCTGGAAATTGCAGGAGAATTCATTCATAAAAAAACGAAAAAATAAAGCGTGGGGGTCCCCCCAAATTCAATAACCAGACCCTTTAGGTCTGATATGGATATTAAGGGGAACCCCGCCGTCAATTTATTAAAAAAATGACGTGGGGTTCCCCCCAAATATCCATAACCAGACCCTTCGGGTCTGGTGTGGAATTTAAGGGGAACTCCACCCCAAAAAAAATAAAATGGCGTGGAGTCCCCCCTAAAATCCACACCAGACCCCTTATCCGAGCACGTTGACCTGGCCGGCCGCAGAAAAGAGGGGGGGACAGAGCGCGGCCCCCCCCCTCTCCTGAACCGCACCAGGCCACATGCCCTCAACATTGGGAGGGTGTTTTGGGGTGCCCCCCAAAACACCTTGTCCCCATGTTGATGAGGACAAGGGTCTCTTCCCCACAACCCTTGCCCGGTGGTTGTGGGGGTCTGCGGGCAGGAAGGCTTATCGAAATCTGGAAGACCCCTTTAACAAAGGGGCCCCCCAGATCCCGGCCCCCCCCTGTGTGAAATGGTAATGGGGTACCTTGTACCTCTACCATTTCACGAGTAAAAAAAAGTGTCAGTGTAAAAAAAGACAAGAGCCGGTTTTTGACAAGTCCTTTATTATCTTCTTTCTTCTTTCCTTCGGGTTTCTTCTTCCTCCTCCTTCTTCTTCCTCTGCTTCTGTCTTGGGTCTTCTATTCCCGCATCTTGCCCGGCGTGTTCTTCCATCTTCTTCCGCTGTCCTTCTCGTCCGCATCTTCTCCTTCTTCTTCTTCTTCGCCGGAGCGGCCGCTTCCAATTGAAATCCCCGCTGTCTGCCGGACCACGCCCCCCCTCTGACGCCACGGGCAAGCTCTTAGGAAAGTCCCCGTGTGGTGCCAGTGCGTCAGAGGGGGGCGTGGTCACATGTTCCAGAAAGCGGGCAATTCAATTGGAAGCGGCGACTCTGGCAAAGAAAAAGCCGCGCACGAGCTTCAAATTGAATTGCCCGCCCTCTGACATGTGACCACGCCCCCCTCGGACGCACTTGCAGCACACTCCTAAGAGCTTGCCCGTGGCGTCAGAGGGGGGGGCGTGGTCCGGCAGACAGCGGGGATTTCAATTGGAAGCGGCGCCTCCGGCGAAGAAGAAGAAGGAGAAGAAGATGCGGACGAGAAGGACAGCGGGAGGAACAGAAGATGGAAGAACACGCCGGGCAAGATGCGGGAATAGAAGACCCAAGACAGAAGCAGAGGAAGAAGAAGGAGGAGGAAGAAGAAACCCGAAGAAAAGAAGAAAGAAGATAATAAAGGACTTGTCAAAAACCGGCTCTTGTCTTTTTTAACCCTTTACATTTTTTTTCTCGTGAAATGGTAGAGGTACAAGGTACCCCATTACCATTTCACACAGGGGGGGGGCCGGGATCTGGGGGGCCCCTTTGTTAAAGGGGTCTTCCAGATTTCGATAAGCCTCCTGCCCGCAGACCCCCACAACCACCGGGCAAGGGTTGTGGGGAAGAGACCCTTGTCCTCATCAACATGGGGACAAGGTGTTTTGGGGGGCACCCCAAAACACCCTCCCAATGTTGAGGGCATGTGGCCTGGTGCGGTTCAGGAGAGGGGGGGGGCCGCGCTCTGTCCCCCCCTCTTTTCTGCGGCCGGCCAGGTCAACGTGCTCGGATAAGGGGTCTGGTGTGGATTTTAGGGGGGACTCCACGCCATTTTTTTTATTAATTTGGAGTGGAGTTCCCCTTAAATTCCACACCAGACCCGAAGGGTCTGGTTATGGATATTTGGGGGGAACCCCACGTCATTTTTTTTTTAAATTGACGGCGGGGTTCCCCTTAATATCCATACCAGACCTAAAGGGTCTGGTTATTGAATTTGGGGGGACCCCCACGCTTTTTTTTCCCTTTTTTTAATGAATGAATTCTCCTGCAATTGCCGGGAGCCGACAATTCATTATTGCCGCGAGTCAGTTTTAAATGGCTTTTTTCCTTTGAAAAATGACATTTTGTGCAGAGACAGTTCTAACCACGGGAAACATGCGCTTTTTCACATGCTGACATTAGAGACCCCCATAGTACGAAATTTAAAGGAAAATTACACTTTTATTATTGCACTTTTAGCATTATTAAAATCACTGCTCCCGAAAAAAACGGCCGTTTTAAAAAATAAAAAAAGCATTGGTACATGTCCCCTGGGGCAGGACTGAGGTCCCCAAACACTTTTTAGGAGAAAACTTGCAGATTAGCCTTTAAAATTCACTATTAAGATTTCCCCCATAGACTTTAACAGGGAGTTCGGCGGCGGCTTTACTTATCAATCACATCGCGCTGCTGCTGCCGCCGGTTCATGCGCCTAATTAGGGATTCATCCAGCGCACTAATTAAGGCATGTACCGGCGCAGCGCAGATTCATTAGTAAATCAGCCCCAGTGTACCACTGGGACTCAGAATCTGACATGGAAATGGACCTCTAATTACCAGAAGTGGCAGTCGAATGTCTAACCACACTTTAGCCTATGCTTTTTTTTTTAGTTATGAGCTAAAACTTGCTATAGAATCCCTGACCAGGAGAGACAGGGTTAACTAAAATAGCAGGCACTGCATATAAACTCTATTGCAATAAACAGGTTCACATTCTATTAAACTGGAAGGGGATCACTGCACACATACAGTAGCACAGACCTTGCTATCTGGCACTGTGCATGTGAGATAATAATAATAATAGGACAGAGATAAGTCTGTCACAAAGTTTTAGACACACAACTATTGAACTATTAAAACATATAAATACTTGCCTAATAGTCTATGCTTCTGGTCTGGGTCAAAATACAGCAGTAGTAGAAGCCTCCATGTATATAAGGCCATGTGGCTCAGTTCTCTGTCTCCACTTCCTCCTTCTGGGGTTTCTGATCCAGACCTCAAACACAGGAAGTGATGTACATAAATAATCTCTGTGAACATTAGGCAGCAGAGCCACTCACAGACAGTAGAAGGTAGCAGATCCCAACAAGTAAAATAATAATCCCATCAGCCACCACAGAATGGACATAAAGGCAGACATATTAGTAGTTTCAAATGGGAGACAACTAAGGCTCCCTCCACAGGGGATTGAGCATAACCATTCAGAGCAGGAGGTGTATTATCTGCAGGATTACTAGGTGCAAATAAAAGAGAACAAAACCTGCTGGAAAAAAAAATGCAACCACCTCATCAAAGGACTGGAAAGCTGCAATATTACATTTACACAGCAGCCAAAATCTGAAAAAGATGGTAGTACCCATCTGTATCTACCAGTATAGAGTAGAAATAATTACAGTTGTGTTAAGTTTTTACATGAATTCGTTACCTGGGCTGCTTTGTTTTATAATCGGAACAAATGAAAAATTAGTCCTTAAAACACAACCAGGTTTTACATTTCATGTTCAACTTTTGAATTACAGTAAGTAAAGTAACAAGGGATTCACAGCAGCACTGGAAGTTATTTCTATAAACACATCATGCACATTTCAGACCATGATTAAAGTTTGTTAGGCAGATGGAGCAATTAAATACATATATTTAATCCCATTAACAACATTACAGAACTGTAGGCCAGGGGCTGGATGTACTATATATGAAAAGCAACAGTTTGATTAAAGTTTATTTAGCCAGCATATACTTCAAGTGGAAGTTCAGCCAAAACCAACATTAAACCTACTCTCAGCCACATTCTAAACCTATATTATCTAACTCTGTAAAGAAAAAAATCGCTATACTTACCTTTTTTGAAGCTGATCTGGTCAGGTCTCTAGAAGTGCATGCAGGAGAAAAAGCCGACAACAGCTGTGAAATGGCTGTGAAGTGACGTCACCCATAGAGTTACTATTGGGTTTCCGTTGTCAGATGTCTCTCCTACACACGCCTACACATAGATGCCACTGCTGACAGCTCAGTGTTGGGACTGGACCGGAGTGGCAACAGAACACGTAAGTTTAGCGAGCTCTTCTGTACAGGGCAAGATAGATTAGGTTTAGAATTTGGCTGAGGGTAGGTTGAAGCCCTGTACACACAGGCCAGAATCTCGTCAGGAAAAAAACTTTGTTTTTTCCTGACGAGATTCTTAGCAAGAATCTCTTTCCACCTGAGTGTACAGACACTCCAGTCAAAAGAACCGCACTTCTTTTGAATGGCAAGAACGCGGTGACGTCATCGCGTACGAAAAGCATGCGCTCATCACATTCAATGCCGTTGCCCCCAACTTGCTGCACCCTCCTTAGCCTAGAAAGCTACCGTGCATGTGTCTAAGTCATTTCGAGCATGCGTGGATTTCCACGGCGACAGGTAAGTATACACACTCTCGGGTTTCTCGGCAGGAAAACACTGCCGAGAATCACAACGAGAAAATAGAGAGCAGGTTCTGTATTTTTTGCGTCAAGATTTTAGGCAGTTTACTTGATGAGAAACCTGAAAGCCTCGTACACACGCACGGTTTAAATCTCTGCCAGCAGTTTTCTTACTGGTTTTTGCCGAGTAAACCGAGTGCGTGTACGAGGCTTTAGTGTTTTTGGTTGAACTTCCACTTTAAAGCTGAATTGCATTCAACTTTTTTTTGGCCATTTGCACTTAAAAAAATTATTTACCATCGATGAGGGATGTACTGTGTGTGGCTGCTGTGTTTGTTAAAAATCTTGCTTTCCTGGAGCCCATACAGTACAGAAAGCCTCAAATTGTACAGGATTGAGACTTATACTTCCAACTAGATAAAAGGTCACTCGCTCCTGTACAATATGAGGCTTTCTGTACTGTATAGGCTCCAGGAAAGCAAGATTTTTAACAAACACAGCAGCCACACACAGTACATCCCTCATCGATGGTAAATAATTTTTAAAGTGCAAATGGCAAAAAAAAAAGTTGGATGCAATTCAGCTTTAAGGTGGAAGTAGGTATAAAGAATATCTCCTAAACCTGTACGTTCACGTCACAGGCATTGAGTCGACGTAACTTAGGGAAAAAATTTGACGTGATACTGAGAATGCGCACGCATGCGCCGTACGATCAGCGCTTCATTTACGCTACGCCCCCGCAACTTACGGAGCAAGTGCTTTGTGAATAATGCACTTGCATGTGAGGCCACGTACACACGATCAGACCGGTCCGATGAGACTGGTCCGACGGACCGTTTTCATCGGACCACGCTGAAGTGGTCTGATGGTCTGATGTGCGTACACACCATCAGTCCAAAATCCCATCGGGCCAGAACGCGGTGACGTAGAACACAACGACGTGCTGAAAAAAGTTCAATGCTTCCAAGCATGCGTCGACTTGATTCTGAGCATGCGCGGGTTTTTGGTCCGATGCTTTTGTGTACTAACCATCGTTTTGGTCCGACGGACAGGTGTCCGTCGGACAGATTTTAAAGCAAGTTTTAAAACTTTGGTCCGACGGACAACGGTCCGATGGGCCGTACACACGCTCAATTTGGTCCGATGGTTTTCAGACCAGTTTCATCGGACCGGTCTGATCGTGTGTACGCGGCCTCAAAGTTGCGGAGGCGTAGTGTAAATAGGATACGCTACGCCCGCACACAGATACGCTCTCCTACCTGAATCTGGCCCATTATTTTTACAGAATTTAGGGAGTTCTTTAATTGAAAGAGGGGAGAGTGTGACATTTATCTGCACCTCCTCTGTTCGCAGAACACCTTGCATGTTTTGAAATAAATACAAGACGTTTTCTGAATGGGGTGAAAAGCAACTTGCTATCTTCTGTGTACTCCTGCCAGAAATGTAAGTTTCAGGGCCAGACATTCAGCACTTACTCTACGGTACAGACACGTTTTCCAGTACTCAGAAGCAGCCACACATGGCACACACATTGTTAGAGGTATTTTATTTTAATTGTGCAAATGTCCAAAAATAGTTTTTGCTCAGAGTTTACAATAATAGGAAACCTGCACTGAGATAAACACATAGGCATAGGCTGTGCTGGCCTTTTTCAGAATATAAAGGTTGCTAGGCTGTCTTTGGCTTCAGTAGAGTTTTGCTGACCTGAACGTGCTACCGTGTTTCCCCGAAAATAAGACACCGTCTTATATTTTTTTTTCCTCAAGAAATCACACTATGGCTTATTTTCGGGGGGTGTCTTATTTTTATTACAGAAAATAAAGGTTGCCTACCTGAACCACACTTGCGCTTCTTAGCATTTCCTCTGTCCACCTGTAGACTGAGATTATCGTATTCTGCACGCCATTTTTGGACCATTCGGATATCCAACTTCTTCTCTTTGCAAAAAGCCGTAAGATTCTTGCCTCGGGAGTCCTCCACAATTCCTTTCTTGTACTCAACAGAATAACTCTTTCTTTTTGCACTCATCTTGTCTGGTTGTACCACTACAAGATATCACTACAAGATTCGACACTACATCTTATTTTCGGAGATTCGACACTACATCTTATTTTCGGAGATTCGACACTACATCTTATTTTCGGAGATTCGACACTACATCTTATTTTCGGAGATTCGACACTACATCGCTACGTCTTATTTTCGGAGGGGTGTCTTATATTTCTATCTTGCGTCGAAATCCCGCTACGGCTTATTTTCGGAGTACGTCTTATTTTCGGGGAAACACGGTATTCTCTCTACTCGTGCTCAGTAAGAGACTCAGAAAGTACTGAAGTTACTGGATTAACATGACAGCCAGAGAGCTCTTATATTCAGGAGAGGTTTGCATTGGCAGCCTTCATATTTCCAACTACAGGATTTATTTAACAACTATTGCGATCGTTACTATTTAAATCATTTCTATGAATTGCTATACCAGACTGTCAAAGGAGAAGGTCCCTATCGTATTTAATAAGCATGTAATGGAGATCTGAGGAGTGTGCATGTGACTCGCATCAAAGTAACCGTTTCCTCTATGAGCCAAGTTGATATCCTGCCCTAATTTTTCTGCGTATTATCTTCTTAGGCACTGGTCCTATCACCATCCCTGTGAGTTCTTCTTCCTCTGTGTTGCCTCCACCAATAGGAGGATTGAGGTAGTGATATGGACATCCGAAGAAGGACCCAAGGAATAAAACAAAAGAAGAGAGAATGATCATGTGACCGTATCATGTGATCCTGCAATTGTATAATGAAAGAGCAGCAGCAGACTAATTAGGGAAATTCTTTCTTCTCTCCTACAGTTAGCATATTTCTTGTCACGGCAAGAGATAGGAAGGCCATGAAAAATAGCAGAAAACATTTGGGGGGAAAAAATTCCCATTTTTTCAAAGCTATTTTTTTTTTTTCTGGGAAAATTTAGAAAAAACAAAAGAAGTGTGGAATATGTTCTTTTACAATGGTACATAATATATCTATTAAATAGTATTCAAACTATATAACATGAAGACCTTAATGAATCATTGTTGAGACTGTATGAAAAACTCTTAAAGTGGTAGTAAACTCTTTACTACCACTTTTACCTACAGGTAAGTCTATAATAAGGCTTACCTGTAGGTATAAAGAATATCGTCTAAACCTGTACGGTTTAGGAGATATTCCCCTCACAATGCACTGCTGATTGTAGCGGCACATGCGCAGCAGGGATCCTTGGCTAAAGGCCCGGCAGCTGCCGGACCTTCCCGAAATGAAGTCTCCCACGCGCATGCGTGGGAGTGACGACATCGCCGATCCAGCCAATCACAGCGCTGGAGCGGCTATACCCGGAAGACACGCTAAGGCAAGATGACATCTCGCTCGGCGTGGACCAGGTAAGTTCTTCACACCTCGTTCCAAGGTAAGTATTTCATAATGAGCTAGTATGAAAATAACACTATTACTATGGAGTAACACTATTATTTTTCAATGCAGTTCTCAAACAAGAGAAATACGTATATCTTCCACTAGGAAGAACTGCAGGGAAAAAGGCTCCATTTGAGTTTGCTTGTGGGCTCCATCTTGTACCTCCTACAGTGTGTGTTGAATTATTTTGAGGGGACAGCAAATTGCTACTGTTATACAAGCTATACACTCACTACTTTACATTGTAGAAAAGTGTAATTTCTTCAGTGAAAAGATATAATAAAATAGTTACAAAAATGTGAGGCGTGTACTCACTTTTGTGAGATACTGTAACGGTCAGGGGTTAACACCGTTTACGATATTCCATTCCACCAACCCACGACAGCTTATCGACACTCCACAATCCGGTGACACAACCCATACAGATTTCCCCCAGAGAAACGAGACATAGCTCTGTTTTCTGGTTCAAACGAATAGATCCTTTAATGGTAAACTCAGGTTTTTTATATACACCAAAAAGCATGCTGCAGTAATCAAAGGGACAATGACACACTTCACCCACAACATCATACAATGGGTACTAACGAGCCTCCAATACACATTATCTTGGGTAGACTTTCTGGCACCGATATGAGCTAATTACTAACCATTTTCCCATCACGAGGTGACTCTGAGATAAGCTCTTTTCACCTCCATACAATACACATTCCATAAGTCAGACATCTGACCTTTTAGATTGTGCTAATTCACATTCCACATCTATTATTAATAGAAATTCACACAAAACAATGTTAAATAGCATCACACAATGAACAGGTCTTTAGAAGCCAAACTAAGGTTAATTTACCTGACAGTAGCAGACTTAATTACCCCCTTACCAGACTATGTTCCACATTAAACGAGTCACTCTATTGACCGGTTGTAATTAGTTCTTCTAGACATTCCTGAATATATTGTGGATTACTGTCCCATGCTAAAACAATCCAACATATGTCCCTTATTTCCTGGCTCAATCTGTGCCCAAAAGTGACTTCCGTTACACTGTATATCTAGTAATAGTTCAGAAGACCTCCATGCATGAGTAAATTACTATGATTCTGTGTCCATAAAGAGTGCATGGAGGAGCAAAAGCCAGGCAAAAGAGAATAATGTCAAGGGAGGACATGGATATGTGTGTGGTCAGCCATGGAAGCAGAGGTACAGCATAAGGTAACTGGAAAAAAATGCTGTTCAGTAGGTGTTGGAGTGCACTCTGAAAATCCAAGTATCTCGAACAATGGGAAAGAGAGCATGTACAATATGGATTATGTTCACTTGCACAACCCACACAGTTGGTGATTTTTCCTAATTTTTATAACATAATAGCTTACTACTTCTTGCATTGCAAGGGTAATGGGCCCGTTAAGGACAGTGTCAAATCAATAAAAAAAGTGTTATATTTTTATAAGAACTTGCTGGCGTTAGTTGTACTCAGTTTAGTAAACATCCTCCCTTTTGGCCTTGTTACTCCATTGCACTTTTTACTTATTTGCTCTAAAGATTGTAGATGTAGCAGTTCGCCTAGTCTGTGGTTTTAGTAATGAGGCGTGAGAACGGCTGTGGGTATTCATGGGAAACAGACTGTACGAGCCACATTCTTCTCAGAGTTGCTGTCCCTCTATATTTCCAAACAAACTTCATGTCCTTAATTTGTGGCAGGAAATTATTAAGTTGAGTTCAATAAGGGTTATTCTTAAGATTTTGAATAGGACTGTATGTGTCCAGAATGTTTGTTCCCAGAATCAAGTACAGACTTCTCAACATCCACAGCATACAATAACGTGGCAGTTAATATGGAGCCGTGGATATATATCTATTATGCTCTTCTTTTTAAAGACACATTTAAACTGGTTTAGGAGCCCTGTTGGGGGGCATCAGGGGATATAAACAGACTTCTGATGAGACAGATAAAGGAACCGAAGACAGGGATTCCCTGAAAAGTGCCGCTTAAACAGTGGTAAAGCGCCGCTAAAACGAGCAGTGCTTTACTGCTAACGTGGCCACAGACCCAGTGTTAAAGGGGTCTTTATAACTTTTATTGTTATAACAAGGGATAGACAACATCCCTTGTAATAGAATAGGTCGTGACAGGTCCTCTTTATGGAGACATCTGGGGTCTATTCGACCCCAGATTTCCCCTCCTGCTCTTGAAAGAATCCAACAAACTAAGATTGGTTTGATCAGATGTTTGACAAGCCAGTAATTATATCCTGACAAAACCAGAAGTGACAAAATACTACGTCCAGTTTCCTAGACCATAGAGATGATCAGGGTCATTCCTGATCCTGCAGTCCTTGATCATCCCTATAGTAAGCCAGCGGAACGCCCGGCTTCAGTCCCTGGCTCTCCGGTTGCAGCCAGACTCAGCTAAGTGAGATTTTCGCAGCATATTTGGCAAGTACAGAATCACAGTATACAGTATATTAAATAATATGCAAAGTGGTTTGAGGGAAGCTTCAGAATGGCAAAGATGTTTTTATTACAAATTATGTGAGCACACTTTAAGAAGTGTAGAACATTTATGTTTGGAGACATTTGTACAACAGTTGTTTTTTGCAGAGGTGCCTGCGAACCCATTTTGTACAATTAGAGCATTTTTGACTGCCATTTGTACTTTAATATATCATTAAAGAAAAGCAAGTTGTTCCTTTTTAAACATTCTCAGTTTAGGTGCGTGCCAAATATAATAGTGGGTGGTGCTCTCTGAAATTATTCTTTAGTGAAGAAGACAAACTAGATTCTGTTTCAGGCTTAAACCAGTAATAAACCTAACAAGACAATTGTAATATATTGCAGTTTTCCAGTCTCTAAATGTGAGGCCGCGTACACACGATCAAATTTATCTGCTGAAACTGGTCCGACGAACCGTTTCAGCAGACATCTCCGATCGTCTGTACGGGCTAGCGGACATGTTTTCCCAGCGGACAAATTTCAAAGCATGCTTTGAAATTTGTCCGCCGGAGACATGTCTGTCGGATATGTCCGCTGGTTAGTACACTAACCAGCGGACAGAAACCTCCACGCATGCATCGAATGGATTCGATGCATGCGTGGAAGTATTTTACTTCCTGGAGTGGTGACGTGGCGGCGTCAACGCCACGTCACTGCGTCCTCAGCCCGAGGGGATTTTCGTCCGATGGTGTGTACACGCTATCGGACCAAAATCCGATGAGACATGTCCGCTGGAAACGGTCCGTCGGACATGTTTGAGTGGACATGTCTCATCGTGTGTACACGGCCTGATAGTTGCATTTGTTTTTTTTAGCTTATTATTATTTTCACCTGGTTATCTGGCCAGAAACAGACTGTCTAAAGCCTCGTATACACAATCAGATTTTCTGACAAGAATTGTGTGATGACAGGCTGTTGGCAGAAAATCCGACCGTTTGTACGCTCCATCGGACAATTGTCGGATTTTCCATGGACAAATGTTGAATGGCAGGCTTTAACATTTTCCATGGAACATGATCTGTTGCTGGATTTGCTGATTGTGTGTACACAAGTCCGTCGGACAAAAGTCCAACGTACAAACACACATGCTCAGAAGCAATGCTCACCAAACACAACATTGGAGAAGGTGCCCAAAGGGTGGTGCTAAAGAGCTGAAAAAAACACGTAGTACATCTAGTATGTCACTACGTTCTTGTTTGTTAGCCGACAATTGTGTGCCATTTGTATGCAAATCAAAATCCAGGCACACGCCCTTCGGACAAATGTCAGACACAGAGTCCCCCTATCACTACAGAGTCCCCCTATCAGCACATAGCCCACCAAATACTCTCCCTTTGTAAGAGCCCCCTAGTCACACAGCCTCCTCCCTTTCAAAAAGCCACCAATTACAGAGTTCCCAATAGCTGATCTAGGTCCAACTGGGTCATGTGTTTGCAGCTCCCTCATGGCACCTTGATTGACATTGAAAATCTGATTGTGTGTACGAGGTTAAGGGTTAAGGGTTTCCACTCTAGATGAAGAAAATGCCTTTGGACAACAGCATTTTCAGTCTGGGGGGAGGTGAGTGTTAAGCCTCATACACATGATTGGATTTTCAAGGTCAATCAAGGTGCCATGAGGGAGCTGAAAACACATGACCCTGTTGGACCTAGATCAGCTATTGGGAACTGTGTAATTGGAGGCTTTTTGAAAGGGGGGAGGCTGTGTGACTATGGGGCTCTTTGAAAGGGAGAGTATTTGGTGGGCTCTGTGCTGATGGGGGACACTGTTGTGATAGGGGGACTCTGATCTGATGGGGAGGTGCTAATGTGATGGTGGGACTCATGTATAGGAGCCTTTGATGTATTGGGGTAATTGTGATTTGATTAGGGGCTCCCATATATAAGGGGCTCTAATATAATGGTGGTTCCGCTGACATGATTAAATATCTCTGATGTGATGGGAGGCCTTTGATATGAACAGGGTGATCTAATGTGATTGAGGGACCTCAATTAAGTTAATATCATCAACGTGGTTGTGTGCATTATCCCAAGCTCCGGTTTACCATTTATAAGTAGGATTTGATTTTTTGGGGGATTTTAGGCTGGGGTACATCAAGATTATACCTACCCTTAAAGGGTGCCGCAACAACAAAAAGTTGAGAAACACTGTCCAAACTGTCGAGAAGATCCTCTAGCATGTTATATTTACAGCTTAGTACACCTTAATCCAGTGTTTCTCAACTCCAGTCCTCAAGGCCCCCCAACAGGTCAGTTTTTCAGGATTTCCATTATTTTGCACAGGTGATTTGATCAGTTTCACTGCCTTAGTAATTCCCACAGCCTTTTCATCTGAGGGAAATCCTGAAAACATGACCTGTTGGGGGGGCTTGAGGACTGGAGTTGAGAAACACTGCCCTAATCCAAACACTATTGAAGGTGTAAATGTTGACTGTCCAAGAGCATTATGGAAGGTGTGAAAGTTTTGGTGCCCTCCTGTCCTATGTTACATAACCCCATTGCTGGTTGTCAGGAAGAATGCATAAATGTTAGTTCCTTGATTTACATATAGTAATGTTAAAATTGCCTTATACTGTATGTGGAATAAAGATAGTGTGAAAGGTCCCCACTCCTGTACAGGGATGGTTGTTCCATTTTGATGTAGATCTTGCAAACCAGTTGCCCTCTCTGTTCAAAATGTGCTCTTTACTGTCCTACTTTTTCTTTCAAGCCTCGTACACACGACCGGTTTTCCCAGCAGGAAAACTGGCAGGAGAGCATCTGGCCGGGAATCCCGGTCGTGTGTATGCTCCCTAGCAGTTTTCTCGTCAGGAAAACAGCCGGAAATATCAAAGGGAAAATAGAGAACTCTGTTCTCTATTTTCTCGTCGGGTATCCCGGCACAGTGTTTCCTGCCGAGAAACCCGGTCGTCTGTATGCTTCCCTGTCTGAAGGTAAACCCGCGCATGCTTGATAAACCTTCGACGCATGCGCGGTAGCATACAAGGCATAGTGTGGAGTGTAGCAAGATGGCGGCGATGGCATCGAATGTGACGAGCACCGGCTCTTCGCCCCGTTCTTGCCATTCAAAAGAATGGCGGTTCTTTTGAATGGCTGTCTGTATGCATGGCTTTGCAAGAAAACCTTGCCAGGAATCCCATCAGGAAAACCAACATTTTTTTCCAGACGGGATTCCCGGCCGTGTTTACAGGGCTTAAGGCGTGGAAAGACTGCTGAGTTTTGGCCATTAGAATTCACCCTTCTATTTGGGCTATTTGTTTGTTGAGAGGTTGTTTTCTCCCCGATGTACAGAGGTTTGCATTTCTCACTGCACCGCACTATATATACCATCTTACTTTGCTTGTTTTTGGGTTGGGCCTTTACGATTTTCTAGCTGTTTGGTGATTATTAGGATATTAAATATTACTATCGCTATTAAGTGTATAACTGCTATTTTAATAATAACAAAACAAAATCCCTAGCTCACAAGGTTTGAATATAGTTAGCGCTATCCCAAAGTAGTGTAAAACACGGGGTGCTGGGATATAAGAGACTAAAGTAGAAAGTTAACAGATTATTCTGGAGTATTATGAAAGGTGAAACATTAGGGTATAGTCGAATAGTAAATAAGATGGAGTATTGCACTTCAGGTGCCCCCGCAATATTTATGTTTGACATATCTTTCATATGATGAATATTGTTGTATGAGTGCTAAATTCCTACTTTCATTGCCCAGTTTGGCACTCCCTGTATTCTAAAACCACTGCTTAACATTTGCCTCGGTCAGTTGAGCCACAATTGGCATAAAAATTGCCAAGAAAACCCTCACTGTATATGTGTGTGTTCATAAGTAACATATTAGATATAGTAATACCTCAGATTGCGAGTAACGCAGTTACAAGTGTTTCGCAATATGAGCTATTATTTTATTTTTAATTCGGGCTCGGTTTGCGAGTGTTGTCTTGCGAAACAAGCAGGATTCAAGCCTCTGTGGTGTGCAGTACCACGTTTGGCCAGAGGTGAGGGAGCGCCGGTGACACTCCTAGTCGTTTCGATGCACTTGGAAACATATGGAAATACTTCGAATAACCTTCCTGAGTGTTTCTAAGCCATTCTGAGGGTTTTCCAAGTGGATCTGAGCAGTCTCCATGTATTTCTGAGGCACTCCGGCACCCCCCCCCCACATTTGGCCACAAGCAGCACTGCATACAATAGAAGTTAATGTGGAACAAATTATCTTTGTTTCGATTGACTTCTATGGGGAAACTCGCTTTGATATGCTTCCAGGTTTTATTGCCAAAGCTTAATTGAACAAGCTAACTTTAGAAGCTGATTGGCTACTTTGCACAGCATCACCAGATTATGAGTGCACCAATTATAGTAAATCTACCCCATAGTGTCAGAGTGTGTTGGAGATGTTAGGGAGAGCTGATAATTCTGGGCAGAGAGAGATACTTTAATTTACAGTCCTAAACTGCATGTGGACTACAATCAGGCCTGTCGCTACAGGACAGGCAAAACAAACAATTGCTTGGGGCTCTGAGCTAGCCTGGGGCCCCCAACTTCCCCTTCCCAGGCTGTAGCGTGGCCAAGCTCCTCTTCCTTCCTCCTGAAGTCCTGTCAGTCCGGCCGGGAACCGCACGTGGTACAGGATATTCAGTTTCCTGTTCCCAGCCAGACTGACAGGAAGTGCACACTGAGTGCTCACTTCCTTTCAGTCCGGCCGGGAATGCAGGGAACTGAATCTCCTGTACTGCGTGGTACCCGGCCCGGGCACTATCTGATAGGGGACTGGGGACCCATAATGATAAAACACCGGACTGACAGGAGGAAGAGGAGTTTGGCCACTCTACAGCAGCAGCCTACAGGGAAGAAGGGGAGATGAGAATACAAAAACATAGGGACTAGGGAGGGGGAGGAGTAACATGGGTGTAAAAAATTAGTGTATCGCTAACGTAGGCTTTGCGTGAGGGGGGTGCTTGGGGGGCCCCTATTTTGCTTGGGGCCCCCAAATTCCTTCAAACGGCCCTGACTACAATGGTCGGATACATATCCTTTGCTATTTAGTTCAATAACACCACATACAGCCTTGAGGTATCCCTAAAGACACCATACAAATAATGAAATTCGGTCCAGCAAGGACCCCGTAAGTCTCCAATGGGGTTTGGCAAAAAGTTCAGATGAACTAAATTCTGAGCAAGATTTGTAGAACTACTTGTGAATGAAACGCAGGCTTGTTTGATTATGTAAAAGTCTATCCAACACTTAACACAAAGGATATTTTTCCTCGAGTTGGGCTTTCATTATTCATTGCTACTTTTTGTTAACTGTTTCTACAAAGTTTTCAGTTTCAAAAAAAATATACAATTTGTCAATAGAGGTAAATTCTTAAGGTAAAAAGTGAAAAAAAAAATTAATAACTGTATGTGGCTCTGAAGTTATTTCATAAGAAACACATTAGTGCAAATATTTCACTGCTCAGACAATCTTTTTTTCCATAGCAAACTGTCAACAAGTTGACTTGACTTCATATGTGCATTGTGATAGCTTAATAGAATGTGCTTAGTGTTCCCGAACATGTGTAAGGCCTTTCCAAGAAAGATTACACACTATTGAGCATGGGTAGCAGTATCCTAGTAGCATGCCAAGATTGTTTTAGTATCAGTTGGGCAGGAAAAATGGTATTTGCAATGTTGTAAATAGAGAGAAGTATGCCTTGGAGTGGTTACAATTCTGAATATGTCATGAAAAAAATATAGCAAAATTAACAGTGGAGGCACGTCTATAGGGGCTCCTGGGCCAGCACCCCACCAGCTTTTGTTGCATTAAAAATAACATAAATAAAAATAAACGAAATAAATATTTTTTTAAATAGGTGTATATGTAATAAAATGTTGCTAGGTAGATTAAAAGAAAAAAAATCATGATAAGAATTTTTTTTTTATAGTCTGCCCAGCAACAGGCCACCTGTCCAAAAAATAATTTACAACTGTAATTAGAACACTGAGTAAACAGTTTTCTCCCAGCTTACTTACTGCCTGCCAGTCTCTTAAATGGAGCTCATTAGGGCGGGCTGAAATATCGACTTGACCCGCCTATTGAGCTCCCTAATTTGCTCCCTGCACCAGCAGGTGGCGATCTCTTACCCTGGTGCAGCTGCACTGCTGAGCTATGGTCTCCCTCTCCCAAGTCTCCACCGGGGACCCTGCACATCATCTTGTAGAGCAGAGTGGAGGACAGATCAGTAGATGGAGAAGAGCACAACTTCGGGATCATGTGAGTTGGCAGATCGGGGGAAAGCTCCTTTCAGCACCGGGGAGGGGGAGGCGGTGATTGCGGAGGAGGAGTTCAGATCTATGTGATGTTGCCTGACAGGCTGGAGAGCAAGGGAGGATTGTCCTCAGTCTCACTATCTAGAATAAAACACATAGTAAAGACTTCATATAGTAACAACATATGTTAAAAAATAAACATCATCCGAACGACATGTATGGAAATACCTTGCAAAGGGGTCCATGAAAGCTAGTTTCACCCATAAAAGTATTCTCATCTATTAGTATTTCAAATATTTTGGATATTCATAGAAGAGAGCCAGCTAGAACAATTCATATAATGACATAAGTCATTAAGAAGGCAGAAAGGTATTCCAAGTATCCAAACAAAAAATGCTCGTTGAAGACTCCTCTGTCTTACTTCCCAATGGACGAACTCATACAATTCGCCTTTACATAGCCTGACAAACTAAAGGAATTATATACATTATTCTTTGCCAATGTGGAGCATTCTACATTTGCAAAACCATCAGAGCCTTTTGGAAAAGGATGAAAGACCACATGTACTATGCTACAGGTGGTCTACTTAACACGGCCATTGGCTATCATGTGGCCTGTAAACACAGATATAATCCCCATGTGTTTGTTCAGATTTGTCTCCCTCGACAGGGTCTACAAAGACACACGAGGGGGCAATTTTGACCAAAAAGTTCTACAAAAAGAAACCCAATGGGTATATAATCTGCAGGCCACATCATTGGCAGGCTACTTTTTTGCTCTATGTTTTCAATCCACATCTACGTTTCAATTGATTAATTTTACTGAGACTGAAACCTAGTTCACAGAGGTCCTTTTATGTTTTAGGTGGAGCTTTTGCCGATTACTCATTTATGTCAAATATTTCCCTTTTTGCTCCTATATAATACCTATAGTACGTTGGTAAGATGATAAACCACTGCTTTATGGAAATCAGAGTCTGTAATAATTTTGCAAAATATGTTATTTTTTATATGATTTTAGAACAGTTTGGCTTCAAAGTAAATACAATGACTTAATATGAATGATAAAATGTATGTGCGGAGAACTGTACATAAGTCATGAAATTGTCCCTGTGTGTTTGTACCGGTCTATGGTCCATGCCACATTGAAGTAATCCGGTTGTATATTTATTACGTGTGTGTATATGGTAGCTCAGCTGCATTCAGACATGGAGTCTTAGCTTTGCAATGATTTTGTATAACTGAAGTCGTAGCAACAGATGGTGACAATGTAGCGAATTAAGGGATATAGTTAAGAGCCCGATGTGCTGTGATAAGTCCTGATTGTCAATGGACTTCCATTTGCTTAAAGGCACATACAGTAATTCTTGATCGTAAGTACATAATTACAAATCATGGTAAATGTAAGTTCTTATGAGAAGTGGGAGAGGTAAAAAAGAAAGGGTAGGGTCTGGCACCCCATCATCTTAAAGCTTCACCAGCTGCCACTGAAAATAAACATTTAGAAATATAAAGTCTATGATGTTAAAATGATGAAAAAAATAATAATACTTAGGTGTACGTTGAATGTATTGTACAGTGTCATACAATGTAATTGTACCATGGAGCTTAGTTATATTTCTGGTCAGGGAGAGGAGTAGAAGTTTAAAGTAAATCTAAATGCCTTTTTTCTTTTTTTGATTTTGGCTAGATTAGTGATTCTCAACCTTTTAGTGCTGTGACACCTTGATAAAATTTCCCAAGTTGTGGGGACCCCTAACAGTAAAATTATTAGCGTAGAGTTGGTTGTCAGCACCCAAGGCAAGACACGTAATTTGCGCCCCTAACCCATGGAAATTTAGCGCTTCCTGAGTCCCCTCCACTTGTACAGTATTAAAACCTCATATGGTACATTTTAGGATGTACCACCCTTTCTCTTTGTTCTCCTCTTTTTTCCCTTTTTATCTCTCGCTATCCTAATTTCTTGTTTTTTCCCCCATCCCTCTCTCTAGCCATCTTTTTTGTTTTTTCTCTTATTCTTTCTCTCCCTTTTTTATTCTTCCACGCCCCTTTTTTTCTTCTCTCTTTGATGCATTCTCTATCGTAATTACTTCTCTTACTCCTTGGTTGAGGGAGAATGGGATGAGTGGCAATGCTAGAGGGAGTTCTGATCAGCCAACTTAGGTGCTCTTGCTCAAGTTCATCTGCTGATCTGAGAACTGTAGTGGGGACTTTTAATGGCAACTTTAATCACAGGTAGTGTTACCCAGTGTGTCTCTGACTTTGTGGTGTCTCGTTGCAGTGACACCTATGCTGAAATCAAGAGATATGGTCTCCTTCAGCCCCTCCCACCTCACAATCCTCACTAGTCAGCAGACCCCTAGTCTCTGCCCCCCAGCCATGCCGTGAACTGAATGGGTGGCTGCAAAGAGGCTGAGTGGGCGGCCGTGTGCTCCAGGAACAGCCCAGCTTGGTGGCCACCGGCTCCAGAGGCAGCCCTGGGAGAGGCTGTGAGAGTGGTGCGGGCTTCAGGAACAGCCCAGGATTTGGTGACCCCTGGCAAGTAATCATTTGACCCCCAGGTTGAGAACCACTGGGCTAGATTAAGGGAGGATATGAATGCCACTGCCAGACTAATCTACCTGACCAGTATCTGATCAGTACAAGTGTCTGCTACCTCTCTCTGCCAATCTCTCCATTAGCTTCCCCTCACCCAACAAATACAATTCAAAATACTAACAACAACTCACAAAGCCATCCACAAATCTGCTTGCATCTAAATCACTAATCGTGTCTCAAACTACTAACTAAATAAATCCTCCCAAGACTTCCTGCTCTCTAATGGTCGGAATTTCGGACAACAAAAGTTTGATGTGAGCTTTTGGTCGGATATGACATTTGCTGTCGAAATTTCCAACAACAAATGTTTATGAGCTGGTTCTTGTCAGAAATTTCAATCGTCTGTATGCAATTCCGACCCACAAAAATCCTACGCATGCTCGGAATCATTGAACTTAATTTTTCTTGACTCGTCGTAGTGTTGTACGTGACCGCGTTCTTGACGTTTGGAATTTCCGACAATATTTGTGTGACCGCGTGTATGCAAGACAAGTTTGAGCGAACAATCCCTCAAAATAAAAATCCACAGTTTTGTTGTCAGAATGTCCGATTGTGTGTAAGCGGCATAACTCCCTAATCACCTCTATCCATATAAGTCTTTCCAGGACTTATTTCAAGCCTCTCCTATCTTCTGGAACTCTCTACCCAATCTGTCTGACTATCTCCTATGCTGTCCATTTTTAGAAACCCTTCTCTTTAGAGAAGTCTATCATGGCTCCATCTAAAAACTGTGGCCCAGATTCACAGAGCAATTACGCCTGTCTAACTGGTGTTAGACAGGAGTAATTTCAAATTTCGCACGCCGTATCACTAGGTTGAATCCTCAAACCATGATACGGCGGCTTCGGGCTTCGATCCGAGAGGCTTACGATATTTTTGCGGCCGCTGGGAGGAGTTTGCATCGTTTTCATGCGTCGGGATATGCAAATGAGTTTTTACGGCGATCCACGAATGTACGAGTGTCCCTCGCAATCGCCTACGTCATTTTTTGGCTACGTAATGTTAGAGCAGCTTTTTGCTGGTCTAACAGTGCGTAACCCATGTAAAGTATGGCCGTCGTTCCCGCGTCGATTTGAAAATATATATATATTTTTTTAACGTAACTCGTTCGGGAATAGGAATGTACGTAAACGACGCTACTACGACGTGACAACGTGTTTTCGCGCAATGCACGGCGGGAAATTTGCGAACGGAGCATGCGCAGTTCGATCGCCGCGGGAACGCGCCTATTTTAAATGCTTCACGCCCCCTACTCGCGCAGATGGATTGCGACGGAAGAAAAACACTACGCCGCCGTCGTTCACTGGACAAAATCTACCTGGATTCCACGTAGAGCCAGGTAAAAAACGGCGGCGTAGTGTATTTCTGATACTCTACGAGAATCGAATTCTCTGTGAATCTGGGCCTGTGCTTTTATTTTCTCCATCCCTGATCATTATTACCTTTTGACTCTACCCTTTTAGAGTGCAAGCTCTTAAGTACAGGTCCCTCTAATTCCTCTTGTATTAAATTGTATTGTAAATGTACTGTCTGCCCTCATGTTGTAACGCACTGTGCAAACTGTTGACACTATATAAATCCTGTAATATAATAATGATGATAATAATAATAAACCCTATCAGTTTTATATTTGCCATCTGTGTCCCATCGGGGAGATTTCTCTTCACTTCCTATAGCCAAAAGAGGAAGTGTAATGAAATCCCACCAAACTGAGGGAATCCCTGGTTGTCACCAGAACTAGATTCCCCAATTGGAAGATTTCCCCTACTGGGGACAAACGAAAATTGGGGATTTTCTTTTACTTACACTTTTGATGATAATATTAAACAGGACAAATAGGGGTGAATCTCCCTAATGGTGGCACAGACAACAATATAAACCTGCCAGATATTTGAATCCCTCTCCAGTCTATTCAAAACTAAAAAAAAAATCATGCTTTTACTTACAATTTCAAACTTACACTAACAAGTTAAAAGGGCAACAACCCCAATCGTGTGGTCATGCAGTATGTTCCTTTACCCCGTGGTCATATTTTATGGCTCTTCAGAGTCTCCACAAATACCTAAATCCAAACAAATGATTCTGAGTTCATTAAACCAGTAAATAATTTTGTCTTTAAGCTTAGGTTCAGGGTAATGACACAAGATAAATGTTATCAAAAGTTATGCAATCACAAAGTCTGGCAAAATGAAGCTGTTTGGCTTAAGTACGCTCAAAGTACATTTCATTTCAGTCTTTAAAGCTGAACTCCAACCTGTAAAAAAAGTTACCGTTGCAGAGGACTCCCCTGCAAACTGCAAGGGTTAAATGCTTGACCCTAGGTGGATAAAAATGAGGTGAAATACTTACCTTTCTCCTCTCTTCGACCTCTTTGTACGACCAGTGCTTTGAAACTCCTCTTCTCTGCGTGCAGTTCTCCAATTTCATTACATGCAATGCAGGACCAGTGGGCCTGTATCGTACATGAGGGCCTACCCACATACTGAGAATGGTGACCAGCAGGGGAGCGCTGGCTGCCAGGGAAACACGGAATAAAGTAAGTAGTTCACCTACTTATTAATCCCTAGACAAAACAAGCATTTAACTCTTGCAATTCAGAGTGGGCCTCATTGTTCTCTAGCTCATAATTCAATGTGCTGGGATGAAAATTCAATGAATGTAAACTACTGATGGTAAAATATCATCAATCTCATCACTGTAACTGATACAATCTGTAGGAGAGCTTGTTCTTTTGGAAAACAACAGACTTACTGGCTGGACCACCAAATGAAAAATCGAAGAAAGGAAAACTAAAACAGGAAACTAATGCAGCCATCACATTTAATGCCTTGTACGCACCATCAGAATTTCCGATTAAAAATATATCAAACGGAATTTTTTCTGGCACAATGTTTTTATTGAAATATAAAAAGGGGAAACAGATAACAAATTCCCACGCCAGGGATATGGGCATTAAACATAAAGAGGTGCACATAAAAAAGTACATAATAAAATATATACTACAAGGGTACTGATTATAAACTATCACCGTCCCTCCAGCCAGGGCCAAGGGTCAGTGCGTTATGACTGAGCCTTGAGACCCAGTGGCCAAGGCAAACAAGGAAGAGTGGAATTGTTCGCAGAACGGGGGAGGAAAAAAAAAAACAGAATTTTTTCATCGGATATTCCGACCGTGTGTAAGCACCATTGGACTTTTTTCCATTGGAGTTTAGAAATAGAACATGTTTTATATTTTTTGATGGAAAAAAATCCTATCGGAAATTCTGATCGTCTGTGTGGAACTCCGATGAAGAAAAAACAACGCATGCTTAGAATTAAGTCAATGCATGCTCGGAAGCTTCATTTTTCTCGGCTCGTCGTAGTGTTTTACGTCACCGCCTTTTGGACGGTCGGAATTTGGTCTGACAGTGTGTATGCAAGACAGCTTGAATGGAATTCCGACTAAAAATTCCATTATATTTTATCCCATCGGAAATTCTGATCATGTGTACAGGGCATAAGAATTGGTAAGCTGCAATATAATAAATGTTTGCTTTTGGGTTTAATACTACTTTAACCATTCGCCGACTAGCGCACGCACTTTTAGGTCGGCAGAATGGCACGGACAGTCAAATGGGCATACATGTACGTCCCTTTAAATTTGCCGCCGTGTGGGCTTGTGCTCCACGACCGTGCCCACGGGACCCGCGGACTCGATGTATGCCGGTGTCCTGCGATCATGTCACAGAGCTGCAGAATGGGGGGATGACTGTGTTAACAAAGCATCTTACTGTTCTGCCTAGTGACAGGACACTGATTGTCTGCTCCCTGTCACCGGGAGCAGTGATCAGTGTCGTGTCACAGTAAGCCCAGCCCCCCCACAGTTAGAATCACTCCCTAGGACACACTAAACCCCTTCCTCGCCCCCTAGGGGTTAACCCCTTCCCTGTCAGTGTCATTTACACAGTAATCAGTGCATTTTTATAGCACTGATCGCTGTATAAATTACAATGGTCCCAAAATAGCATCAAAAGTGCCCGATGTGTCTGACATAATGTCACAGTCACGATAAAAATTGCTGATTGCCGCTATTACTAGTAAAATAAAATATTAATAAAAATGCAATAAAACTATCCCCTATTTTGTAGGCGCTATAACTTTTGTGCAAACCAATCAAAAACCACTAATTGGGATTTTTTTTACGAAAAATATGTAGAAGAATACGTATCGGCCTAAACTGAGGAAAAAAAATTTTTTTTATATATTTTTGGGGGAGATTTATTATAGCAAAAATTAAAAAAATATAGCTTTTTTTTAAATTGTCGCTGTATTTTTGTTTATAGCACAGATTGAACCCGATAGGGGTGGGCTGGTACAGGCTACCAAGTACTGTATTGTTATAAGAACAATCTTATGAACCAAGGTAACTCGTTCTGTTACTAAGGATTAATGTGACAATTTTAATCTGTACTGTTAAGTAAATACTTTCAATAAAAAAAAAACGCAGAGGTGATCAAATACCACCAAAAGAAAGCTCTATTTGTGGGGGAAAAAATTATGTACATTTTGTTCAGAAGCCACGCCGCACGACCGCGCAATTGTCAGTTAAAAAGTGCCGCGATTGCAAAAAGTGGCCTGTTCATTTGGCAGCTAAATCCACCGGGGCTGAAGCGGTTAAAAAGACAGGGTCGTTGTATGTGAAAAGTAAAGGGTTGTTTTTAAAGCATACATGGAAAAACTGCCACACTGGACTGCCTGAAAGGCCTGCTTGTCTCGGAATCCCTTCTCGCTGGTGAGTCCTGTGACCTGATCTCTAAAATCTGCGCTGAAGCAAAGCAGATATGTCCTGCTGTGTTTAGAGGACTGTAAGCACTAAAAAGAAGCTGCTATGTGTGTTGTTTGCACTGCTGCAGAAGGAAACGCCAATTTTTGTGTTGATTGACATAAAAGCGGACTTTAGGTTTTTTTGAACTGTGTTTGTGCTCATTTTCTCATTTGATACCAACCCAAATTCATATTGGGTGTGTCCACCCTTAGCCTTTAAAAAGGTATCAACTCTTCTATGTATACTTGTACACTCAGCAGGTAGATTGCATACCTCCCAACTGTCCCTGATTTAGAGGGACTGTCCCTGATTTGGAGAAATGTCCCTCTGTCCCTCATTCCTCCTCGTTTGTCCCTCATTTTGGTCTATATAGATGTATATAAAATGCACTTTTTATCTATCAGAAAAGTGTTTTCCAGCGCTAAACCTGTCATCTGATTTCTAAATTGCTGCATTTGTAAATTCTAAAAGCCAATATAAATGAAAAGTAGTGGTAAAAAAGCACTTGTGGGTTTACCAAATCTTTATTTTTTTTGTATAATTCTCCTTTAAGTGGGGGTGGTTGGCGGTGTATCTTATGCCTGCATACTTTTGCTAATAGGTGTCCCTCATTCCCATCTCAAAAAGTTTGAAGGTATGAGATTGTGCCGAACATTCAGGAGAACAAACTGTCCTGTTTTTGTCTCAGTTGCTTTTACCTCTTCATCTTAATCCCAGACAGACTCAGTAATGTTGGGATCAGGGCTCTGTGGGGGTTATACCATCTCTTCCAGGACTCCTTTTTTTTTTTTTTAAATGCAGATAGTTCTCTATGACTTTAGCTGTATGTTTTGGGTCATTGTCCTGCTGCAGAATGAATTTGGGACTAATCAGGCGCTTCCCAGTATTACATGAAGAATAGCTATCTGCCTGTACTTTTAGGCATTGAGGAGACCATACATTCTAGCCAAATTCCTAACTTCAAAAATGCAACCTCATACCTGCAGAGAACTTCCATAATGTTTCACAGTTGCCTGCAGACACTAGTACTTGTACTGGCCCCTGGACTTTTAGTGAACAAGCTGACAAAATGTTTTTAATTTAGACTCATCAGTCCAAGGCACCTGCTGCTATTTTTCTGTTCTCCCGTCCTTGTTTTTTTGCATAGGTGAGTTGCTTGGCCTTGTTTTTCACATTTACAGAGGTATGGCTATTTAGCCACAAGACCACTTCTGATCAGACTTCTCTTGACTGTAGATGGATGGATCAGGGTCTTGCTTTTGTCAAGACTGAGCTGACGATACCACTGGACATCTTTTAGGCCGCGTACACGCGACCGAGAACCTCGTCGGGCTAAACCCATCGTTCCGCCCGACGAGGTTCTCGGCCGGCCGTCGAGTTCGTCGACCAGGCTGCCGAAAAAGGCGTCGAGCCATTAGTCCCGATGGCCCGTCGAGGGAATAGAGAACCTGCTCTCTATTTTGGCTCGACGCCTCGCTCGACAGTTTGCTCGGCGAAAACGTACACACGATCGGGCTTCTCGGCAGAATATGGATCCCAGCGAGCTTCTCGCTGGACTCTGCCGAGAAGCTCGGTCGTGTGTACGGGGCCTTAATTGCTATAGGAAGTCAACATGATGTGTCGTGATGTCCTCCATCTGCTGCAATACCTTCCCTTGGTCAATAATTGCATTTTAGGTCCTTAACTGTCTGGCCTTAAAAAAGAGGAAGAGATGTCCGCTCTGCCAAAAAATTTAAGATGGCACCAGCAATCGGAAATGACTGTGAAAATAAAGTGGGAAAAACACAATGAAATTTACATTAAGATAACAAGGTTGCATCGAGACAACAACCATGACATGGCATGAAAAGCTCACATGGAACCTATGACTTTTTTTCTTAGCAAGTTTTTGTCTGAAGCAATGATGAACTATAACATATGTATTAAATCAGACTTCTGATTCTTGGAATATTTTAGTATTTCCTCAGTTTCCCAGAAAAGTCCAGATTTTTATGTGTTGTATCTGAACAATTGGTGGGAAAGATCCCATCAATGATGTTTACCTAACCATGGTCCCTTCCTATTTTACAGCATAAACTTAACAGTACAATTTTTAAAGGAGGCAAACACAGTAAAAATTATATCATAAGAACTGCTGCTTACCAATGCCCATATCTTATTAGATGTTCCGAGAGTCCACATCAGATCTTTTGCTGCTTTATAAATACATTATATAATCCAAAAGTATTGGGACACCTGCCAATACACGCACATGAACTTTAACGGCATCCCAATCTTAGTCTGTAGGGTTCAATATTGAGTTGGCCCACACTTTGCAGCTATAACAGCTTCAACTCTTCTGGGAAGGCTGTCCACAGGGTTTAGAAGTATGTCTATGGGAATGTTTGACCATTCTTCCAGAAGCGCATTTGTGAGGTCATGCACTGATGTTGTACAAGAAGGCCTGGCTCGCAGTCTCTGCTCTAATTCATCCCAAAGGTGTTCTAGCAAGTTGAGGCCAGTACTCTGTGCAGGCCAGTCAAGTTCCTCCACCCCAAACTCGCTTATCTGTATCTTTATGGACCTTGCTTATGGACCAGTGTTATTTCACACAACAGTGAAACGTCTCTATTGCGCACGCTGACCCTTTAATTTAAAGTAAAATATTTTTCACACAGAATACATGAAAGCATAGGACTCACTCTGCTTGCACCCGCAATGGTGAAATGGGTGATGGCAACAGACTCCTCTGACACCAGCATTGTCACCTGGGGAGATAGTTCTTTGTTTTGTTTAGGCTCCATCTAAAATTGTCTTGGAGAATCATACTGTTCTTTTCCTCCTCACTCCTGTTGGCAGAAGTGAGGCTGGCTTTGATGTAGATCTGTTGCCTTGCCCTGCATGTTGAAAGCACATGTTCACTTTTGCCCTTCTAGAAGTGTAAGTGTATTATTATTATTATTATATAGGATTTATATTGTGTCGACAGTTTGCGCAGCGCTTTACAATGTTAGGGCAGACAGTATAATTACAATACAATTCAATACAGGAGGATTCAGACGGCCCTACCCATTAGAGCTTGTAATCTAGGAGTAGATAAAATAAAATGTTACAGCATCTATTAGCTAATAGTCTCATTTACAATGGTGATATATTCTGTGCATATTGACTATATGTAATGAGTGACTTAGCTGGAACAAGAAATCTAGTCACGGAGCCTGGTGTAATTTTATATAGCTTGGATGGTGACAGAAATAGTGTAACAAGCTAGTCATTGCATACAGAGCACAAAGTTTCAACTCTGATCATTGAACAGAAAAGCACAAAACAAGCACAGTTTAAGGTGAACAATGGCTTTCAAGCACAGCCAGATTCTTACAAAAGAATCTTGAGAAATTCGTACCAAGACGTCTCCCCTTTCTGTTGTAACATGTTGTCCTGCCTGGGACACAATGCCAGCCTCCAGAGTACTGAAGTGCCATGTTAGCCATATGTTAGCTTACTGTGAAGAAATAGGAAAACTTTTATGAATGGATTTATTTAAAGTAGATTTTTAGCCCAAAATAACAAGATGAAAATGGTTAGCCCAAGAAAAGTTAGACTAATAAAAACTGCTTTTCCTGCAATAGCCACTGTTAATCTTGCATCATTACCTATTTCAGCTGCTAGATATCATAATTTTAATGGCCAGCATCATTCAAACACACTTTTTCGGAGCCCAGGTCGTCCCAACCAATCATAGGACAGCAAATGTAGAAGAAGCGCAGTTATGAGCTTATCTCTCGTTCGCTTTGCTTTCTCCCCCTATCCCCATGCTTTTTCATCAGCATATGAACTGATTTGCTCCTTGTGCTGCAAGAGGCTGATACCAGGTTAAATTCAGTTACTTACATTGATTTTATTTAACAAATACATTTATTGATGTATTAACGATTACAGACCTGCAGCGATTTGTGTTTTTTTTATTATTGCTATTACTAGAATCTACACACAGACACACATAGACACACACACTCACTTTCCCTGCATCATTTTTCTTGTCTCTTTAATACAAAACTATTTAAAAGTCATTAAAAGCTTAATCTCTGAATGCTCTAACTAGAAACGACTAAACTTTGCCTCTGTGAAGAGCTACTGTAGTGTAAACTCTGCTACATTCCTATTTGGGTGTGGCAGTAAATTATACTTGATTTTCTTAAAAGAAGAATTCTCTGGGCTAGATTCAGGTAGGAGCAGCTTAATTATAAACCTGCCTAGCGTATGGTATTTACACTACGCCGCTGCAACTTTTTCAGGCTTTATTCTCAAAGCACTTGCCTGTAAAGTTGAGGCGGCATAGTGTAAATGGCCCTTCTTAAGTCAAATTGGGCGGGTAGGGGGAGTGTATTATTTAAATAATGCGCAATTCCGCGCCGAACGTACTGCCCATGCGCCAGACGTGAATTGATCCCAGTGCGGATGCTCCAAATCACGGCGTCAATACGACGTGTAAACGACGTGAATGTCACTTACGCAAAGCCCTATTCGCAAACTTTTTATGTAAACGACGTGAAAAAAAACGCCGGCACGCCGTCCATACTTAACATTCGCTGCGCCTCATACAGCAGGGTTAACATTACGACGGACCTACGCCAACGCAAACGACGTAAAAAAAATAGCGCCGGATGGGCATACGTTCGGGAATCGGCGTATAGGCTCATTTGCATAGTTTAGACGGGAACGCCACCTAGCATCCAGCCTAAAATATGAAAATAAGATACAAAGGCGTAAGAGACTTACACCAGTTGGAGCTAATGGAAAGCTATGCGTTACAGATTCTATGAATCAGTTGCATAGATAGGAGGGCTCAGATGCAGAGATAACACGGCTTATCTGGAGATCAGCTGTCTTATCTCTTTCCTGAATCTGGCCCTCTATGTATAGTTTTCAGTTAGACATGTATATGGGAGAATCTCTGTTTGCTCATTACTTATACTGGAATGCTTTATCTTTGTAGTGGGACAGAATGGTTATACTTTCCTGCTGCTTTTACAATTAAAGTGCATGCAACTAACTATTGAAAACAATGCACTTCCTATACAACTGCTGTCCTCTGTTAACAGTTGGTAAGCACTGAAGATGAATGAGGTTAAGGCTGGCCAACAACAGATTGAAATTTTAATTTTGATTTGTCTAAGGGAAGGCTAATTGTATTGAAGTCAATCCATCTATTCAATCCATCTATTCAGCCTGCCAGGTTTTTATGTGTAATTCTTGCTGGCCACTATAGCTGCTTTCAGTGATCATTATACTTCGGAAGCTGAGAGAATTCCCACTGCCAGACTATAAGGCTGGGTTCACATATATGCAAATTGGATGCGTTTTTAACGGCATCCAATTTGCATAACATGTGAATGTGAACGGCTTATCACACATGTCTAGGAAGGCTGCGGTGCAGTTTGAAAAAGGGTCCTGTTCACTTTTGAGTCTGGTTCAGGTGCGAATTCAGGGAAAAATGTACACCTAAATTGCACCTGAACCGGTGAACAGAAACGCTCAGGACTGCAAACAACAGTGGGATATGTGTGAACCCAGCCTAATAGCACAACAGGAGTGACTATGATAATTGCACTCATTCTCACCCTGTGAATATTTTTTAATCCATGGGACAATCAGGGGTCAAGTCCTGGGGAAAAAAGTGTGGGAACTCCCACCCACGATCCACTCCCCCACCAAAAAAAAAGGATACGCTCATATGCATAATTACTTAACCTGCAATGTTTTTTTTCCCGATCCACTGTACATTAGTAAGTTCTTTCTAAATCCTGTGATAACTTGTGGCAGACTTCCACAATGTCTCCTGGGAACAATGACAAAAGCTCCCAGGAGACATTGCGGCATTAAGGAAGTGACGGAATACCCGCACACTACCTGATGAATCCATATACAGGAAGCGGCCAGTAACATAAAGGATTACTAAGGCTCGCCTGCCCCTCGAGCTGGGCATCACCGCTTAGTGAAGGATTGGCTCGGGCGGCTCGGCTGCTCTAGTCCTGCAAAGGGAACTGAGTTCCTGCTGTGAAAAAAGTGCAGGAACTCCGTTCCCACGTGTTCCCGCAGGACTTGAGCCCTGGGGACAATGATCTGGCAGACTGATA
Organism: Rana kukunoris; assembly: GCA_029574335.1. NCBI lineage: Eukaryota > Metazoa > Chordata > Amphibia > Anura > Ranidae > Rana > Rana kukunoris. The sequence continues at coordinate 143,636,546 of CM056050.1, read as the reverse complement.
GTGATCATCATTGGAATAGGTAACTAAGCAGTTAACTCTTTAGGCACAAACAAGGTTGCTGCTACCACATGTTTTAATGGAGACAAGCACAATTTAAAACATTAGCTGTTGCAATTCTGCACATGAAGCATTATTTGTTGCCATGCCCAAATAGGAAGTAACAGAGTTTACATTACAATAGCTCTACATAGAAACAAAGTTCTGTATTTTCTAGTTAGAGCATTCAGAGATTTGATGATTTAATGATTTTTTTATTTTGTTTTAATAAAGAGAAATGAAACATTTACAAAAAAAATCCCCAGATGTAAGCAATAGTTAAATAAATGGGTTTAAAATGAAAAAAGACATTAGTATAGACTGAGTGGTTTTTGGTTCAGTGCAGATTTTGGACTACTTGAAGGGTAAGTCCAGTCTGATAAGGCAGAGTCATTGGCCCCCTTAAATGACTCTTAGCCCAGGTTCACACTGGGCTGCGGGAGTGAAGCCCTGCGAGTTCAGCTGAACTCGCACAATTTCACTCCTGCTGGCAGTCCGATTTCGGCTGCCATTTAACCACTTAAGACCCGGACCAATACGCTGGTAAATGACCCAAGGTGTTTTTGCGATTCGGCACTGCGTCGCTTTAACAGACAATTGCGCGGTCGTGCGACGTGGCTCCCAAACAAAATTTGCGTCCTTTTCTTCCCACAAATAGAGCTTTCTTTTGGTGGTATTTGATCACCTCTGCGATTTTTATTTTTTGCGCTATATACAAAAATAGAACGACATTTTTGAAAAAAAAACACTATTTTTTACTTTTTGTTAAAAAAAAATCAAATAAACTAAATTTTAGTCAAACATTTAGGCCAAAATGTATTTAGCCACATGTCTTTAGTAAAAAAAAAAAATCGCAATAAAAAAAAATAGCTACCTAGCGGGAACAGCGACACTAATACAGCGATCAGAAAAATGATCGCTTAGTGACGCTGGCAATAGGGAGTGAAAGGGTTAACTAGGGCGGTGATCAGGGGGTTAAAACTTTATTAGGGGGGGTGGGGGGGCTATCCTGAACCTAACACTAACTGTTTTTTACAGTGCCTGTCACACTGACACTAAATGCAGTGATTAAATCACTGCATTCAGTAACACTGTGACAGGGGGGTGGGGGGGGGCGATCACAAGGGGTTAATATGCCTATGTGAGTGTGTGTCAGTGTTGTGTTGGTGCACACTTACTTGTGATGTCTTCTCTCATCAGCAGCGCTGGGAAACAGCGCTGCGATGAGAGAATACATAATTTCCTCCTTCCTGTGTAAACACAGGAGGAGGAAGTGACAGGCTGGGAGCGCGCTCCCATTGGCTGGGAGCGATCGCGGGGGGGGCGGATATCACGGACATCCGCCCGCAGATCCCGGATCGCTCCCAGAGGTAGGGAGACCCCCGCACGCCGCGGAGGGGGTCCCGATGGGACCCCCGAACCGCACTCAGGCGGGGACGTAAATTTACGCCCTTGTGCCTGTACGAGCCATGTTGTGGCCGTATATGTGCGTGCGGGGGTCTTTAAGTGGTTAAGAGACATCTGTGCAGGTTTCGGATGTCAATGTAAATCGCAGGCTGAAATCGCAAAGAGTAGTACAGAGACTACTTTTGAAATCGGTGCAGCGCCGCAGATGCAGCGTTGCGCCGATTTGGACAGTGCCATTTCCGTCAATTTGCGGCAAAATCCGCCGTTTTGGCATGCGATTTAACATGTCAAAAGGCACCAGTGTGACCCAGGGCTTATACGCATACACACGGTCAGAAAATCCGACCACGTGTATGCTCCATCAGACATTTGCTGAATTTCCGACAACGAAAATTTGAGAGCTGGTGGTACGGAAGCATTCTGGGACTGTGACGTCATAAGAGGCCTATATATATTGGTGCGAGCCGCGCACCCGGCATTACAGTGGGAGGAAGCGACGTGTCAACATCGAAGAAGAAGGCGACAGGAGAAGGCGTCAGAAGAAGGCGACAGAAGAAGACGACAGAAGAAGAGAAGAGCAGAAGCAGGCGACAGAAGCCTGGGCACCCCCCACAAAGACGTTGGAAGAGAAGGCCGAGGGAGGGGCCGCTGTAAAAGAGCTAAAGAAGAAAGCGCCCCCCCCCCGAGTGGAAGAGAACCAAACGGCGGTGAAGACATCGAAGAAGCAGGCCCCCTCGTAAAAGAGCTAAAGAAGAGAGGGGGGCACCGGAGATGACTAATAAATAACTTTAATAACTGTGTGGTGTTTTTTTTTACATTTTATTTTTTATTTTTTGGGGGATTTTGGTGGCAACCCCACGCCGTTTTTTCGGTGTGTCTCCTTAAAATCCATAGCAGACCCAAGGGCCTGGTATACTCCTGTAGGGGGAACAAATGCTGTTTTTTTATTTGAAATTTGGCGTGGAGTTCCCCCTCAATATTCATACCAAACGCAGTGCTTGATATTGGCGGGGATCCAAGTCGGATCCCCGTTCAATATCGTGCTGCGGCTAAACGCAACCACAGCTAAAAGCACTGTATAAATGCAGCTAATCGCTGTGCCTGGAGTCTTGAATTCCAGCAAAACATAAACATGCTTTTAGCTGCGGTAAAACAGCCGTCCGTCTGAAAGGGACCTTAAAATTCATAAGTGATGACATGTGTTGTAATGCATTTGTATTGCATTTTCGAACGACAGCTGTACTGATTAAACAAAAATTGTACAATCTGGCATCGTACGAAAAAGAATTTCTGTGCATGTCCAATAGAATAATATCAGATGAACTGTCCTGACCGGCTCTCGAAAGCTCTGTACTAACGATCCAATTATCATACGATCGATTCGAAAGCGGCATTTTTCGTACGATTTTCGGATCGTGTGTACGGGGCTTAAAGCTATACAACTTTTGTTGTCAGATTTCCTTTACATTTACCTTCAACTATGTTGTGCAAGGGCCTGCCTGATTTTATACAACTTGAAAGTGTTTAGGTTTGACCTCATATTATATGGTTTTGGTAAATCTGAAGGAACAAATCATGTGATATTTCAAATGTGTCACCTTACATGGTTGAATTGCACAGAAATGAAATGTAAATTTGAGTTTTGTAACCGAGTTCTGGAATAAATGAGGGTGGCACAATGTTTAGTACTACTCCCCCATTTGTGAGACCTTGCTATCCCAGCTATTTCCTAGATCCCTATATTTAGAGTTGAAAATCTATTTATTGATAGCGTAATAAACAATACAAAAAGATACAGAAGGAAACAATAAACAGTGTTACATAAAAGTGACAATCGTGAGCGAACATGTAACTTGAGTCAGCCCAATGGCTATCGCCCATAGCATAACTCATGATGCCTTATAAGGAATAATGAACCTCATCGGTCGTCCTTAGGAGCCAAAGACGACTCCCATCAAAAGGGTGTCATTGTTTCCGATCAGGGAATTTATGGAAAATTCAAAGTAAAAAAAAAAGGAAGAAGAGAAGAGGGGAGCGACCCAAAAAAGGTTGTGGAAAGGGAGAAAGTAGAAAGGAAAGAAGATAGAGCAGAAAAGGGTAGGCGACAGTGGGGAAAGAGCACAGGGGCTGTCGTGTAAACACTTGCGGGATAGGGTTATCAGGAGGGCAATGGGGGAGGACATCCAGAGGTATATGCCTCGACCAGCCCATGGGAGTGGTAACATATTGGTGAGAGTATCAGAGGCGGAGAAGTGGAGCCAAATTGACCACAGCATCTTGAAATTATCAAAGGTGTCATTGTCAAGGGCCAGCATCTCCTCCATTCTCATGGTATCATTCATGATCGAGACCCACCGTGATAAGGGGGGGGTGACAGTCAACTTCCAAAATGAGGGTATGAGCTGTCTCGCTGAAGACATAAAAAAACGGAGAAGACTTTTCTTCTGCGATGTAACCGACCCAGGGAGAATGGAAAGGAGAGCAATCTTGGGGGAGGGTGTCAATGCTTCATCATAAATTTTATTATAACAAGTTAATACCTGAGTCCAAAAGGGGCGGATCCTCTCGCATTCCCACCAGATATGTAGATAGGTCCCTGTAGAGGAGTTGCACTGCCAACATGTGGCTGGAGTAGATGGGAACAGTTTGTGTATCGTGGAGGGGTCCCTGTACCATTGTGATAGAACCTTATATTTATTTTCCTGGGAGTAGCAGGATATCATTGATTTGTGAGTAAAAAGAAACGAGGTCTGCCATTCTGATCGGGGTATGTCTTCTTTCAAATCTACAGACCACTTCCCGATGTAGGGAGGCAGATCATCATGTAGGAGAACTTGAAGGAGACAGTATATGGTAGAAAGGAGGTGTCTGGGTGTTTCAGAGAGGGAGCACAGTCGTTCAAATTCAGTGTAAGGGCGGTGAATTTGGGAGGAATTGTGTAGGCACTGCGCAAATGTAGAGAGGTGAAGGGTGGTAAGCCAGTCTGTGGGACCTGTCGGTGTGATCGGGGTCCCCCGTAGCGGGTCCACAAAAGAGTGTGCTTGGGGCCAGTCAGAGCGCCTAAAGGGCCCTATCGAAGCCGCTCCTATGCCCTGGGGGAATACGGGGTTATTGAACAGAGGGGACAATGGGGAGGGGTCGGAGGACAAGGTGGTGCACAGGCCTCTATGGACCCACAGTCTGAGAGAAGCAACCGTCAATGGTGAGAGAGACGACAGGCGGGAAAAATTGGGCCCGTATCCCCAAAGAAGCGCCCGAAGGTCTACGGGTGTCAAGTCTTGTTCGATGGCGACAGAAGCCTTCAGAAAAGGGCGGGGGAACCATTCCAGGATGCGTGCCACATGAGTAGCCTTGTAGTAAGTCTCAAAGTCGGGTAGACCCGCTCCACCCTGCAGCCTCTGTAGCGTAAGTAACTTGTATTTCACTCTGGGCATTCCCCTATTCCATAGAAATCTGATAGCTAGTGAGCATAGGGCTGCAAAGAAGGTTTTAGGAACCAAAACAGGGATCGTCTTGAAGAGGTATAATAGTTTGGGGAGGGTATCCATTTTGAGGGTGTTGATCCTTCCAAACCACGGTAAGGGGGAACTTCCCCATCCCTCTAAGTCCTTTCGGATGCGAGAGAGTAAGGGGACATAGTTTAAGGAGAACAAGTTGGAAAGGTTGGAGGGGATTGTGACCCCTAGATAGGACACTCCTTTCGCCTGCCATTGGAACGAGTAGTTAGACCGTAGGGAGGACATCACGGACGCAGGGAGCGAGATGTTGAGGGCTTCAGTCTTGGAGATGTTAAGCTTAAAGTTACTAAAGGACCCAAACCGCTAAATTCATGGAAAAGGGAAGGTAGAGAGGTATGGGGGTGCTGCACATAAACCAAGAGGTCATCAGCATACAGGGACAGCTTATGGTGAGCGGAGGGAGTTTGTATACCTTGGATGGAGGCGTTTTGCCGGATAGCACAGGCCAAGTGTTCTATGACAATGACGAATAGGAGAGGGGAGAGGGGGCAACCCTGCCGGGTGCCATTGGCAATGTCAAATGGCTCAGAGGCAGTGCCGTTTACCAGAACCAAGGCAGATGGTCGGTAGTACAAGGACATCACTTTAGAGATAAAAGTAGAACCTAGCCCTAATTGTTCCAGTGAGAGATGAAGAAAATCCCAATTGACCCTGTCGAACGCCTTTTCGGCATCGAAGGAAAGGAGACAGGCTTTCAGGTTTGTACGTTGGATAAGGGATATAAGATGTATCGTTTTATAGATCCCTATATTTAAAGCTCCATGCCAGACAATTTTATTCTGGTTTTAGAAAGCTTTGAACTTCCTGCCTAGGCCAACTGACTTCTGCTGCCCCCTTTCCTAACCTAAGTGGCTGGCTAGCTTGATATATCATACCAACACAAGACAGGTTTAGGCTTGATGGAGGGAGGCTGAGAAATGAACTTTGCCAACATCAGTATGACTAAAACTGTTAATTGGCAGAGTAAAGAAAACTGTTGCAATACTCTGTTACCTATCCGCTTCTAGGTGTATGGACAGACAGGGTAATCTGTAAGCAGGCAGGGCAGTATACATTTCTACCAAAATGGAATATGTAGAGAGTAACAATGAGAACTCAGGCAGCAGCAAGATGTGCTATGCAAAAATCTGGCCTTGGATAGAGGTGGGGAAGGATTAAATTATTTGTGAGGTTGTTGTTGCTCGGTTCGACACTAGCAGCTTCTAAATTTTAGAGTTTAGAAACTTTTGGCTTTTTTGCCAAAGCTCCTAAACTCAACTCCATGAAAGCCTATGTGTCCACGTGCACATAGGTTTTTAGCAGAGTTTAGGAGCTGCCATGTTTAAGTGAGGCTAAACCTCCTTCTCCTAAATGCGGAAAAGTACTTTTAGGATAGGAACGTTTCGACAGTGGGAAAATGGGAATTGCAGCAAAATCGCAGTAAACACACGGTTTGTAACTTTGCCGCAGTCAGGATAGGCTAGTTTGCATGTAGCTCTACCCTCACTTCCCATTACAGGTTTAGAGACAGGAACTGATGAAACATCTCTCAAACAGAAAAAGATAAAACAACACTTTTTGAGTAGAATGGGAAAGGGTTAGATCCTTTGTCAGGATTTTATTGCTGTTTGTGTCAGCCTGTTCCTTTGATACCCATGCCCTTCATTTCTTGCCATTTTGTCACTGGGACAAGTCTAACTGGGGTCACCAACAGCAATAATATCTGAGAAAGGTTCTACCCTTTTCCTTCTCTACTGAAAACTATAAATAAAGTTTTGTCTGAAGTTGAGTTTTTATACAAAATAACATATGTGTAAATGTCACATTAAAGCTTATTTACACCCCCCCCCCACACACACACACACACAAACACACACAAAAAGTGTAATATATTGCAGCTTACCAGCCCTTAGATGCAGTGGCGGCTGGTGCTCAACATTTTTGGGGGGCATAAAAAAACAGAAAAAAAAAACATCAATTGCAGCCACTGTGCCCATCAAAAGCAGTTACTTTGCCCATCAATTGCTGCCACTGTGCCCATCAATTGCTGCCACTGTACCCATCAAACACAGCCACTGTGCCCATCAAATGCAGCCACTGTTTCATCAAATGCAGCCACTGTGCCTATCAAATGCAGCCATTGTGCCCATCAATTGTCACCACTGTGCCCATCAAACGCAGCCACTGTGCATATCAAACACAGCCACTATGCCATCAAATGCAGCCACTGTGCCATCAATTGCTGCCAGTGTGCCCCATCAATTGCAGCCAGTGTGTCCCATCAATTGCAGCCAGTTTGCCCCATCAATTGCCGCCAGTTTGCCCCATCAATTGCCACCAGTTTGCCCCATTAAATGCTGCCAATGTTCCCCCCCCCCCCCCACCCGACACTTACCTGTCTCGGATCAGCGCATTCCTCCATGCTCCCTCAGAGTCATCAATGTCTTCTCCCGTCCTCTTCTGCAATGATTGGATGCCTGATAGGTGTCCAATCACAGTGCCGCCACTGCTTAGATGTTGTGGCTGCATAATTTTTTTCCCCAAGCTTTTTTCCACCCAGTGATTTTGACAGTAACACATTTCCTGTCCTAGGGTGACAATGCTCATTTGTCCTTCTGTATCAGGACAACAGAAACAAGGTAGGACTACAGAACCCTGCCTCTCTCTCCTACTTTTCATAAACATAGAGCGGTGTGGTTTGGTGTTCCTGAGAAATTTCAGAGATATAATTGATAACTGTCCACACAAACAGAAAGCACAGGAAGTTTTCTTTTAAAAAATAAACCATCTGTTGTGCTAAAAGCCTAAACAAAGAGCTGGTACCTTAGTGGGTCTGGTTTTCCAAACCTTTGCACCCATTGAAATGAGTGGCATTTTTTCTTTAGCAGAGAAGTTACTATTTGTTATTTATCAGCAAAATCCACAAGTTTTAGTGCCTGGCTAATGCAACCTTTTTTATGGTAAGTTTGCATCAAATGATAAGTAGCTCTTTTCTGTGAATTCACTGCTTTTATTAAAGTGAAAGTTATAACATTGCATTGCTAATCAATGTTCACTGTATTGCAATTTGCATAAACATTCTCAATATTACAATTTAAATTGAATATTTTTATTGAATCCCTAATATTATCATTTAAAATGTATGTCTGGACAAAACAAAGAAACTGTATGCAGTGTTTTTCTGCAATATATATCTATGTCCCTGTGTTTTGTCCCTTTATATATCGGAGAACTGGAGAAAGTGCAGAGAAGGGCAACCAAACTGATAAGAGGCATGGAGGAGCTCAGCTATGAGGAAAGATTAGAGGAACTGAATTTATTCACTCTTGGGAAGAGGAGAATAAGGGGGGATATGATCAACATGTACAAATACATAAGAGGTCCATATAGTGAACTTGGTGTTGAGTTATTCACTTTAAGGTCAACACTGAGGACAAGGGGGCACTCTTTACGTCTGGAGGAAAAGAGATTTCACCTCCAAATACGGAAAGGTTTCTTCACAGTAAGAGCTGTGAAAATGTGGAACAGACTCCCTCCAGAGGTGGTTCTGGCCAGCTCAGTAGATTGCTTTAAGAAAGGCCTGTATTCTTTCCTAAATGTACATAATATAACCGAGTACTAAGATTTATAGGTAAAGTTGATCCAAGGTAAATCTGATTGCCTCTCGGGGGATCAGGAAGGAATTTTTTCCCCTGCTGTAGCAAATTGCATCACGCTCTGCTGTTTTTTTTTTGTCTTCCTCTGGATCAACTGTGGGTATGGAGTTGGGTGTATGGGATTGTGCTGTGTTTTTTATTTTATTTGTTTATTTTTTTGTGGTTGAACTGGATGGACTTGTGTCTTTTTTTTAACCTGACTAACTATGTAACAATGTAACAGCTGAATGGGAGATATCAATTGATTCCCCTGCTGACTCATGTATTCTGACAGCCACCACTTTAAGAACACTTGAACAATGACATCTGATTGGATACTCGCCGACAATTTTCCACCCAGATCCATTGAATTTTCAATCAAAGTTTCCAATAGGGCCACCTACACCTTGAACTTTAAGTGATTTAACAGGAATTGGATGTAATCCGAGCTGTGTATGGCTGGTCTATGTTCCTGTGCACTCTGATGTCAGCCCTATTCAATTATACTCTGTGGACTGCAGAACACCTTACACTTATGTAAAGGAGATGAGGAGGGGGTGGTATTTCATAGTTTACCAGAAAGGAATTGGGCAGGGCTGATAGCACTTGAGATTTTAGTACAGCAGGGGCAAAGTGCACAGAATGTTAGGAGCTCACTTTATTACAGGTAGTTTTATTAAAGAGTTTTATTGGAACAGAAACATAACATAAGGGAATACAGCCCATAACAAATAGACCATACATATGAACTACTTCCAAGACAACCATACACAGCATCAGGCATATATAGAGAATTTGTAGGTTTCATTGAATAAACACAAAATAAGACATAAATTATAGCACTTGTGTACAAACACCAGAGCAATTACCTTAAAGAGCTTATTTTTCTAAAACCTAAAAAAAAAACTCCTAGCCCAGTTACTAATGACCGGGAGATGCCTGGTAGCCCTGAAATGAAAAAGGAAGGAACCTCCTTCTCTGTTTGAGTTGCACTCCAAGATTAGGGATATTAGGCGGATGGAAGATATGACAGCCTCCCTGAATAATTCCCTTGATAATCACAACAAAATATGGGAACTTTGGGACAAGCTGGAAGCCCCTAATGCCGGCTGACGCATGGTTGGTGCCCCAGGCGACGAGGAGGCCCGGGGTCAGGTGGTTAGCCTCTCTTCTTCCCTCCAACTTCCTCTGCTCTTCCCCCTCCTCCTTCTTTCTACCTCCTCTTGTCTTCTTGGCTCTTTCTAGCTTTTCTTTGCCTTTTTTTTTTCTACCAATATTATGTTCCACTACTAAGTCAAACATGCGTATTTGTTTTCTATACATCGACCCTGTTTTATTCCACATTGTATCGGGATTGGCTCACCTGATGCCTACCACTTATTACAAAGAGTGCTTTTTATTTTTGTATTTTTTCTGTATATTTTGTTCTTTTCCTGTTGGAAAATTTGCAAACTCAATAAAAATTGTCAGTTTCCAAAAAAAATATGGTGGAGATAAGTTATTCCCTATTTACGCCATCTAGGGGCTTGTTGTAATTTAGTCAGCTCAGTATAGTGATTATTGTGCCAAATAGGGCTGTAGCACTGCAGGCAATTTTTAAACTGTCAACATTTTTGAAGAGACAAAATATAGTGAAATTTGAATGTTGCAGATATATACTGCATATGTTTTTATATTTTGTCCAACATACATTTTCATAATTGGTAAAAATTTGAGTTTTTTTTTTTTTTTAAACTGTTGCTACACAGCATGCTAAAGATGTACGTCATTATGCGACACACAGTAGAATGAGTTTATATGGGAATGGTGTCATGACAGGAATATGCATCAGTATCTGTCTCATTTCTCGACCTTCTCTGTGTTTGTCATTAGTTGCTCTATGGTTACTCACCGCACACAATGTGAACAAACTTCCAGGAAGTGAGTTGCTCTTCATACAACATCTGGATCTCTGCCCTGCTGATCCTTCCATATACAGATAGCACACATTTTAGGGCAAAAATCCAACACTATACTTAGAACTTGCATAACTTGTCTGCAGATAACATATTGAATTTTAAAGTCAGAATATCTCAGATTTCTCCCTTTTTTTTCAAGTTGCAGCATACCGCTTTAGACCTGCAGCAGTTGTGATTTTTTCCTTTCATGAGTATCTTTAACTACTTAAATGTCTCTCTATATAATGATTATATTTGATACCATTATACTTCAGCTTGCATATTCTGTCATAGGGATGCAGATCGTATCCAGTAGCCATGGGTGTCTCTTGAATTTGCAGGCTATAGGTCTATAGTGTTTTGGAATAATGTTGTGGGTTGATGTACCAAGGTAGGCGAGATTAGCAAGCATGGTGGTGCAGTAGACGCTGTTTATTAGGCACTGCTATGATTTTGAATGGTAAGTGTGAATATTAAGGTGTATAAGTGAATCCATGCTCCATATATCCCCAGTCACAGCTATGAGATACAGTGGGGATCGAAAGTTTGGGCACCCCAGGTAAAAATTTGTATTAATGTGCATAACGAAGCCAAGGAAAGATGGAAAAGTCTCCAAAAGGCATCATATTACAGATTAGACATTCTTATAATATGTCAAAAAAGTTCGATTTTATTTCCATCATTTACACTTTCAAAATGACAGAAAACAAAAAAATAGCGTTTGCAAAAGTTTGGGCACCCTGCAGAATTTATAGCATGCACTGCCCCCTTTGCAAAGCTGAGACCTGCCAGTGTCATGGATTGTTCTCAATCATCGTCTGGGAAGACCAGGTGATGTCAATCTCAAAGGTTTTAAATGCCCAGACTCATCTGACCTTGCCCCAACAATCAGCACCATGGGTTCTTCTAAGTAGTTGTCTAGAAAACTGAAACTGAAAATAGTTGACACTCACAAAGCTGGAGAAGGCAATAAGAAGATAGCAAAGCGTTTTCAGATGTCAATATCCTCTGTTCGGAATGTAATTAAGAAATGGCAGTCATCAGGAACAGTGGAAGTTAAATTAAGATCTGGAAGACCAAGAAAAATATCAGACAGAACAGCTCGCAGGATTGTGAGAAAAGCAATTCAAAACCCACGTTTGACTGCACAATCCCTCCAGAAAGATCTGGCAGACACTGGAGTTGTGGTACACTATTCCACTATAAAGAGATACTTTTACAAATATGGTCTTCATGGAAGAGTCATCAGAAGAAATCCTCTTCTACGTCCCCGCCACAAAAATCAGCGTGTGAACTTTGCAAATGAACATATAGACAAGCCTGATGCATTTTCGAAACAAGTTCTGTGGACCAATGAGGTTAAAATAGAACTTTTTGGCCAGAATGAGCAAAGGTACGTTTGGAGAAGAAAGGGCACAGAATTTAATGAAAAGAACCTCTGTCCAACTGTTAAGCATGGGGGTGGATCAATCATGCTTTGGGGTTGTATTGCAGCCAGTGACACAGGGAACATTTCAAGAGTAGAAGGAAAAATGGATTCAATAACATTTCAGCAAATTTTGCATGGTAACTTGATGCCATCTGTGAAAAAGCTGAATTTAAAAAGAGGATGGCTTCTACAAATGGATAATGATCCTAAACACACCTCAAAATCCATGGAGGATTACATCAAGAGGCGTAAATCTCCTGACCTCAACATAATTGAAAATCTATGGATAGACCTTAAAAGAGCAGTGCGTGACAGACAGCCCAGATATCTCAAAGAACTGGAAGACTTTTGTAAGGAAGAATGGGCAAAGATACCTCAAACAAGAATTGAAAGACTCTTGGCTGGCTACAAAAAGCATTTACAAGCTGTGATACTTGCCAAAGGGGGCAGTACAAGATATTAACTCTGCAGGGTGCCCAAACTTTTGCAGACGCCATTTTTTTGTTTTCTATAATTTTGAAAGTGTAAATGATGGAAATAAAATCTAACTTTTTTGACATATTATAAGAATGTCTTATCTGTAATTTGATGCCTTTTGGAGATTTTTTCATCTTTCCTTGGCTTCATTATGCACATTAATACAAATTTTTACCTGGGGTGCCCAAACTTTCGATCCCCACTGTAAAAGGAATGATTGAGAGAGCAAGACATGCATATGAGAGATAGAGATAGAAATTAAGGGCCAGATTAAGAGAGAATTAGATTATCGTAGCGTATCAGAAATACACTACGCCGTCGTTTTTTACCTGGCTCTACGTGGAATCCAGGTAGATTTTGTCCAGTAAACGACGGCGGCGTAGTGTATTTCTCCCGTCGCAATCCATCTACGCGAGTAGGGGGCGTGAGCATTTAAAATAGCGCATGCTCCGTTCGCAAATTTCCCGCCGTGCATTGCGCGAAATCACGTCGTTACGTCATTCATTGTTTGAGTAGAGTCGTTTACGGACATTGCTATTCCCGAACGACTTACGTAAAAAAAAAAAAAAAATTAAATTTGACGCTGGAACGACGGCCATACTTAACATGGGCTACGCACCGTTAGACCAGCAAAAAGCTGGTCTAACAGTACGTAAAAAAAAATAGACGTAAGCGATTGCGAAGACCGCTCGTATCTTCGTGGATCGCCGTAAAAACTCATTTGCATATCCCGACGCATCAAAACGACGCAAACTCCTCCCAGCGGCCGCAAAAATATCGCAGCGTAGATCCGAAGGCTTACGAAGACGTAAGCCTCTCGGATCGAAGCCCGAAGCCGCCGTATCATGGTTTGAGGATTCAAACTAGTGATACGGCGCGCGAAATTTGAAATTACTCCTGTCTAACACCAGTTAGACAGGCGTAATTGCTCTATGAATCTGGGCCTGTCTTTCTACACTAATTAGGGGTGCATGTCTTAAAATGTTTGCGTAGTTATTTATCCTGTGCCTTAGTTCTGTGTAAGTGAGGCAAAATCGAATGTTCTTCTATTCCGTCTACAGGTCAAATGTTATCAATTCCTAAAAAATAGAGTGCTTTGGAAAAATACTGCATTATGGTCACTAGAGTTGGGAAACAGTTTGAGCTGAGCAAAAGTTCAGCCGCAACATTTGTAGCTGGCCAGCTAGAACCTGTCCTAGGTAGCTAATATAACATACATGTATATACAGCTAAACCTGCTAAGAACCTAATGTAGTGCACATGTTTATACGTGAGAGACAAAAGCAGAGATATTCACTGTGATTTTATGCTTGGATGTCATATAACAGTTGTATGTTGTGTTCACAGAAGCAAAAGAAAAAATATGCCTTTAAGAATCAATGACAGTAACAGTAAAGGTAGGCAATAACACTGTAGAATTCATACCAGAAAGTATAGAGTTAAGCCTTTGTGACTCATCAGGAGCCTTGACTAATCACAGCCAATCTCACACTCAGCAAGAGTCTAGACCAGGGATCTCCAAACAGGATGCCTTGACTAATCCACAGCCAATCTCACACTCAGCAAGAAAGTCTAGACCAGGGATCTCCAAACTATGGCCCTCCAGCTGCTGTGAAACTACACTTCCCATGAGGCATTGTAAAACACTCGTGACATGATTATTCGTAGAGTTCCATGATTAGGCATGATGGGAATTGTAGTTCCTGAACACCTGGAGGGCCGTAGTTTGGAGACTCCTGGTCTAGACCTATCACAGCCAGCTTTGCATCCACTCTGTCTGGGAAGTTCCCCAGCACATGGGCTGGAAAAATCATTCCACCACAGACAGAGAGCAGAGCAGACACACAAGTTCAGTCTTATGGAAGCAAGGGGCCAAATAGGTATGTCATACAGTTATATATATGTTTCTATTGTAAATAATGTGAATAGAACTGTATACTGAACTGGTTATGTGTTCCAACTCAAACTCAAACTCAAACTCAAAAACTCAAACTCATCAGGCTCACCTAGCAGACCTAATTCATCAAACCTAATTCATCAAACCTAATTCACACACTAAACCAACCTCACCAAACCTTGCACACCACAGAGTTATACCTTTCAGAGAAATTAGAGAATGCTTTAATAACTTACAGAGAGAGTATAAATACTGAAGAAAGAAATATATCCACCATCTTATGTTAAATGACAAGATTGAATATTTGAACCGCCATTTTCTGTTATACTTTATTCAACACGTGTTTTTGTACATGGACTGTCTGCTGCAAAGCAGCAGTGTTATATATGAAGAAAAGTTAATAAAAGATAATACAATTGAAGTTAATAAAAAAGTTATTTTAAGCATTTGGTGTGCTCTTTAACCACTTCAATACCGGGCTTTTATACACAACTCCATACCGGTACAAATCATCATTTTTTTGCTAGAACCCCCAAACACTATATATGTTTTTTAGCAGACACCCTAGGGAATAAAACAACGCCCATTGCAACGTTTTATCTTGCAGGGTATTTGCGCAATAATTTTTCAAACGCCTTTTTAAAAAAAAAAAAAATTGTTTCATGAATTAAAAAAATAACAAAACAGTAAAGTTAGCCCAATTTTTTTGTAAAATATGAAAGATTATGTTACACCGAGTAAATAGACACCTAACATGTCAAAAATTGCGCACACTCATAGAATGGCGCCAAACTTCGAGATCTAGTGCTAGAATTGTTGCACTTGTTGCACTCTAACACACGCGGAAATACCTCACATATGTGGTTTAAACGGCGTTTACATATGTCGGCGGGACTTGCGTGTGCGTTCGCTTCTGCGCGCGAGCTACCAGGGACAGGGGCGTTTTAATTTTTTTTTATTGTTTTTTTTTTTTTTACATATTTATTTATTTTTTTACACTTTTTTTTATTATAACTTTTATTCCTATTACAAAGAATGTAAACATCCCTTGTAATAGGAATGTGTGTGACAGGTCCTCTCTATGGAGAGATGCGGGGTCAATAAGACCCTGCATCTCTCCTCCAGGCTGGAAAGCATGAGATCAGTGAAAAAAATTCACCGATCTCATGATCAGTGTTGCTTAGTAGCTGCAATCGCGGCTTTGTTTACTTATGGGGACCCGGGCATGATGTCATCACACCGCGCCCAGGTCCTCCCACGGTCATAGAGATGACTGGTGACCATCTGGTCACCAGTCATCTCTATGCTTCCTGCCACCACCGGACGATACTTTCTCCGGGCCCCTGATCGCACAGAAGATCCCGGAGAAGAACCGGATGGCGGCGGGACGGGGGGGATGTCCCCTCCCGCCGCCTATAAGAATGATCAAGCGGTGGAACCACCACTATGATCATTCTTATGTTGCACAGAATCGCCGGCAGAAGAGAATGATATCTGAATGATGCCTCTAGCTGCAGGCATCATTCAGATATCCCCTGGCAAAACCCAGGACGTCATATGATGTCCACCCGGGAGGGGAGATCCCCTTTGTGGACGTCATATGACAATGGGCCAGTATTGAAGTGGTTAAACCTACTGCTTCCATAGGACAGCGCTAGAGGAATTTCAGAGTAATAGACAGTCTTGTTGGACTAAAAAGTCAGAGATATCACAATTCTTCTAATGCCACAGCACATGATGCACTTCATAGTGCTGCGCCTGCCACAACATTGCCTGTTGGCGAACACACACGAATTTGCGGGGCGCTTGGCGGAATGTTAACCCGCCAAGCAGCCACAGCACATTGCACTGTGCTGCCTGCCATAAACAGCGCTAATGTGGCCCTGCATTGCATAAAGCTAAATAGGGAATTAAAAAGTGAAGCAGATGCGTGATTAGCCATCATACTGTACACTGACCACTTCTCCTTTTTCTGTGTCTTTTCAGTCTGCTCAGCTGTATTTCTGATGATTAGAAAAGACTTTTAAATAGCAATCTGTTATCATAGTGAGGTAATCAGAACTTAGCACGTAGACAATGTCTCTTATGATTGAAGGAAATAAATATGCTTTACAGGGGCTCCTGAGCTACTACTCGAAGTTTTCTTTGAAGGCAAAACACTATGATGTATAAAGCAGTTCACATTTACCAGTATAATAATGGTTGTAAACATTTACATATACCCTTTGAAATGATTAGCATCCGGTGATACACAGAGATTAAATAAATCCTCCTAAATAAGTTGTACCTGTGTATCTGCAATCTTTTTTTCTCTACAGCAGTTCAAAGTCCAGAATTTATACAGCTTGTTTCAGCTTTCAGGGGGAAAAAAGGGGCGGGGACAATTTGCAATGCTCAGTGAGGAGACTTAAGAAGTGATTGGAGAGAAGGGACACAGCACACAGGAAATAGAGCTGAGTCAATCACAGGCTGTATGTTGGCAAACTTGCCAGAAGTGATTCCTGCAGATAGCAGAGTAATGGGGCAGCAGAGGGAAACTACATTGTGCTCTTGATTGGGGCAAGTATACACTATAGTAAAGATATACTTTGTTCATATTTCATGTTGGAGGTTTACAACCACTTTAAACTAGACCTTTTAAAAATGCAGGAGCTGCCATTGTTGGCTCATCTTTGAAAGGCCTAGTTATACTGATCCTCTGCCTACTCTGAGTCACTGCTCCGGAACAAGTATGCTGACCGTGAAAGTTAGAAATCCTTATCTACATTCTGATTCTGATTCAGAGACTAAACTGGAGGATCATCATGGCAGCCCCAAATATATCTCATAATGGGTTTACACATATTTTCCTTTAACGCCCATTTCCAGGAATATAAAAAAAATCACCCTTGAGTTACCCAAAAGGACCAGCCGAATTTTGATCCATCTATGGCTGTTCCTGCTCGAAAGAAGTTGATCTAATGATCAGATTTCATAAAAAAAGAGGTGTGTTTGTGGGGTCTACGGGCAGTGGGCTTACCCAGATCCCCCCCCCCATGTGAATGAGTATGGGGTATATTGTAAACCTACTCATTCAACATAAACGTGTAAAAAATCTTTTATTAAAAAAATCAAAAGATCCCCAAAAAGTCCCCTGGTGTAAATCATGATGCCTGTTGCCACCTCTGACCCGAAAAATTAAAATAAAACCTCTGGTCACGACAAAAGCTCCTGCCAGCTGGCAGCAATTTCATTTAGATTTACGTTCTGATATGAAGCTCAAGGGCTTGCCTGATTGCATACAAATTGTAGTCTCTGCTAACAACATTCTTTTGAATCAAGCAGAACGCTGATTCTTTAAACAGTTGTTTAAAGAAACATTTCTGTAGTAATTGACAGTGCAGTGGAGTGTGAAGTGGAGATGCTGACTGTAATTAATACTTACACATTCAAATAATAAATTACCCTACGGTTAAACTACAAATAACAACCAAATGTATGTGGCCTTGGTCCCCGAATAATCACAGGATTCTATGTGCTGTGGGCATGATATGGTGGTTCTGGTTTGTGGCTCCTTGTGGTTCATAGCATCAACACAGAGTGAAGTATTTTTTAACCCACCCCATGTGCCCCCATTAGGGATGAGCCGAACACGCCCGCGTTCGGTTCGCACCAGAACCGTCGAACAATCCGATCGTTCGCATTTAGAACCCCATTGAAGTCTATGAGACTCGAACGTTCGAAGTCAAAAAACGATCATTTTAAAGACAAATTTTCAAGTTATTGTTGGAAAACGTCTTTCAGAACCCGGGTCTTGCCCCAGGGAACATGTATCAATGGAAAAAAAGTCTTAAAAACTGTAGTTTTTTCAGGAGCAGGTTATTGTTGCCCCAGGGAACATGAATCGATGGAAAAAAAAGTTTTAAAAACGGTTGTTTCGTTTCACTCGAATTTGCCGCGAACGATTGTTTTTGTTCGGAATTCGACGAACGATCGAACGGACGATGTTCGAGTCGAACATACGTTCGTTTCGAACGCGAAGCTCATCCCTAGCCCCCATATATAGACAATGTCCTAACTATCCTATAGCGGTTGTAAAGAAAAAACATTTTTTTCCCTAAATAGCTTCCTTTAACCTTAGTGCAGTCCTCCTTCACTTACCTCATCCTTCAATTTTGCTTTTAAATGTCCTTATTTCTTCTGAGAAATCCTCACTTCCTGTTCTTCTGTCTGTAACTCCACACAATAATGCAAGGCATTCCCCCTGGTGTGGAGAAAGCCTCTTGAGGGGGGAGGGGGCGAGCAGGAGGGTCAGGACACTCTCTACTTTGCAGATATAGAAAGGAGCTGTGTGTTAGTGGGCGTCCTGACACTCCTGCTCGGCCCCTTCCCACTCAAGAGGCTTTCTCCACACCAGGAAAAAAGGCTTGCATTACTGTGTGTAGTTACAGACAGAAGAACAGGAAGTGAGGATTTCTCAGAAGAAATAAGGACATTTAAGAGCAAAATGGAAGGATGAGGTAAGTAAAGGAAGCTATTTAAGGGAAAAAAATCCTTTACAACCCCCTTAAAAGCAAGCTTCCTAGGAGGATATATGACTATGGGGACTGTTATAATTCTTCTTATAGGCATGCTTCAGTTGCCACAGTCAGAGTTCCCCAGATTTCCCTAACATCTGTAACATACACTGTCACAGGGCTGGACTGGGACAGAAATTTGGCCCTGGACTTCATCCAGACTGGCCCACTTTGACTGGTCTCTCCTATGGCCGCCGGACAACTCCCGGACCCCCCCGGCCACCCAAGCCCCCTCTTCCCCTTCACTAGCCACTAGCCGTTCTACTTTATTAGAGTAGAACGGCTGGTACTGGTACTGGCACTGGCATAGGCAGTACCAGTGGGGAAGCTAGACATTATTTCACCCGGGGGAAAAAATTTGTTTGGTGCCCCCCCCATTTATGGGACAAAATTAGGCAGAAGGGAGAAACTCCCAGGCCATAGCTGTTGAGTCAGCTGTCTGTCCCCTTCCCAATGCTTTTCTGTCATCCTCCCTGCTCCTCTGGTCCTCTCCCTGCTTATTTTTCCCCCCAGGTGAGCACTACTGGGAGGGAGAGGAGGTGAGTGCTGCGGGAAGGGAGAGACAGAGGAGTAGAGGGGGCAGCGGTCCACTGTCAATGAAGCTGGCCCACTGAGCCATCGGCCCACCGGGAAACTCCCTGTAGTCCCAATGGCCAGTCCATCCCTGCACTGTCATGGTGGATTTTCCCTTATTAACCTCCTGCTGTCTGAACTTTGATCATACTGTACCTTCCTTGTCTTCTCCACCTGCATCCCTGTAGCCTCAACATTTTCCTTTCTGCCCACTTATCCCACACAGTATATGATGGTAATGCTGAATTGTCTGATATGGGTACTGGTGCGCAAACCTCAGCGGGTGTACAAATCATAAGCTACAAGCAGCAGCAAAGAAGTGTTCACACATTAAATACAGTATTTGAAAGAGGGGGTGAAGTGGCGTGCACTTAAATAAATCTGTATACGTGTATAACCAATATTCAGGTGTATAAAATACTCCCTAGGTGCCTGTAAGCAAATGCTAATAAAGTGCAATAATACTTCAATCCTTTCCGTGCAAATACACAAATGCAAATAGTGCAAAATTCAAGCAAAACGATGTGCAAGCAATAAAGTGCATAAAACGTTCAATGTACAACTGTCTTATGTTCAAACCAAGCAAATCTCTGTGCTGATAAATATGTAAAAACAGTCCAAATGATGTGAAATAAAACTAAAGGTGCACAAATGCAAAAATCCACTTTGAGATGAAATACTGTCCAAATGCCATGAATAGGTGCAGGTGCTTCAATCCAAAAACTGAAATAATCTCCAATTACCAAGGAGAAAACTTACAATTTAGATGATCACAAACAGCATAAAACAATGTGTATTCAACTTCCGGGACACGGCCCCGACAGGAAGTGATGCCACCGCAGCTCTGACCCTGACGCGTCACATGACTGCTCAACGTCACTTTCTCAAAGGGGTTTTCTACTTTTATTAAATCGATACTTATTTGAATTACTAAACTATGGAGTCCCCCCTTTCCTCTCTATGTTACCTGAGCATCTAAACAGGAAACCTGATCATGGTCGATCGAATAGGAAAAAGTGATCGCTCAGTTACTGGATGTTATCAGAAAGCCTTATTTTTAATCCAGATGAGGTGAGAGGCTGGGGAAAACAAGGGCACCCGCAGAAGATTTAAGCACTTGCACTTTTTCTTGGTATTTGGAGATTATTTTAGTTTTTGGATTGAAGCACTTGCACCTTTTCTTGGCATTTGGAGAGTATTTCATCTCAAAGTGGATTTTTGCATTTTTGCACCTGGAGTTTTATTTCACATCATTTGGACTGTTTTGACGTATTTATCAGCACAGAGACTTCCTTTTTTGGCACATTTTTTTAAAAATTGCTTGGTTTGCACATATATACTATTGTACACTGAAAGGCCCAGATTCACAGAGCGATTACGCCTGCGCAACAGGAGATGCGCGTGCGTAAGTCTAAATGTGCGTTTCGTTGCGCGGCATCCCCAGAACGAGATACGCAAAAAATCTACTTTTTTTTGTCCCGCGTAATTTCGTTAGACTGGCGCATCCCGTCCGCGCAAAAGTGCGATAGACACACCATTGATTTGTAGTCAAAATGCTAATGAGGGACTTACGGGGATCCACAAAACAACGTTGGGGCAGCGCAGGCGACGCAGTGTGCGCAACAGCAAAATGTCCTGTCTAAATTTAGAGCTGATAAAAGCTGGTCTAAAAAAAGAAAAAAAGTCTAATTGTCAGATAAAGCAACACTGTTAGTGAGGAGTTCAGTCACAGTCACACGTGTTGCTCAACAATCTGTATGCCAACATGCCAGGGGCATCGTCGCGCATAGCTATACTACTGACTTTAGATGAACAAAGAAGGAGGAGGGCACGGAGGATGGCACTAAGGAGGGCACGGGAGAAGTTTTATTTTTTATTTTTATTTGCTTATATAAAATGTACAATTTAATCTAATCTAATACAATATCTTATCTGATAACAAGCCCTCACTCTTCACTTGATATATCACACACGCATAGACATCTTTGGCATGAGTGATTCTGAGGTGTCTCGCATCTTCAGATTCACCCCTCATGCCATCCTGGAATGACCACAAACCTTGCAGGAGGACATCAGCAGCCCAACACATGGCACCACCCATGACACCCATGACAGCTACATATACAATCAGAGCCCATCCCCACAGATTTCGAACAGAACATGTATGGGGACAGCTGGCTGGTTGGTGAGTGACATGGGTGGCAGGCATGACTATCCCCTCCTGTGATGCACACCTCACAAGTGGCACATGCATGACTAACATCCTCCTGTCTTTTCCCTTCAAGGTGACTCTGCATATGCACTGGTACCCCATCTCATGACCCCATCTCATGCCAGCTCACATTATGCATCTTTGCACGTTAAACACACACATTAATCATGGCACAATGAGAATGCATGCATGCACACCACTGTGGTCCCTAGCACACACACCCCCACATCCTCATCACATTGGATTGGCACCAGTCCACCATGCAGGACTTGTGAGCTGCAACGCCATGCCACGGCTCCAATTATGTCACTGTACATTCATACCCATTCACACAGACCTGGGGATCACTTCTCCACCACAAATGAGGGTGACACCCCTTTTCCCCGCAGGAATATCACCCCCACATTCCAAAATCATACACAAACAGAACCAAAAAATTAAATAAATGACGAGCAAAAAAAAAAATGCCCAGCAAAAATATAATTTAAACAAAATAAAAACAAAGAAAACCCATAAAAGACAAAAATCACTCTGCAAAACAGTCCCCAAATATCTCAAAGACACGTCACAAACAAACAAAAGCACCTTGCTGTAGAGGGAGGGATACAAAGGGATGTACTTTTGCAAAGGAAGTGCATTTGTGTCTGTCTATTTATGCTGTCTGCGTAGTTCACAAAGTTGCCCTAGTCCATTTCCAATTTCACTGATTGCGCCGCTCCCGAGTTGTGAGCATGCGCACAGCGGAGCTGACCATGGTCTCGTTCAAGCGCGCATGCGCGAGCCGGCCGGCCCTTCATTTGCATGGGGTCACGGCTCATTTCAATGTAACACGCCCACGTCCTTCCCAATTTGTATTACTCCTCCTTACGCCTCAGGAAAAAACCTTACGCTTGCGCAAAAGCTACGTGAATCGGGGGATTACGCGGCTAGATGGCGCAAGTCTAACGTAAAGGCGGTGCGCTACGCCGGTCCAATAATGCGCCGATGTACGTGAATCTGGGCCAAAGTTTTTTGTACATATCTATCATATATTTTTTCATATATATATATATTTTTTTTTGCACATCATTTTGCATTATTTGCATTTGTGTATTTGCACAGAAAGGATTGAAGTATTATTGCACTTTATTAGCATTTGTTTACAGGCACCTATGGAGTATTTTATACACCTGAATATTGGTTATATATTTATATTAGATTTATTTGAGTGAGCTCCACTTCACCCCCTCTTTCAAATGCTGAATTGTCAAACCCCAGTTCTACCACCTGCTACAGTGTTGCATGCTGCTGCTGTTGGACCAAGACAGGGTACCTGGTAGGACCCATGACACATCAGAAGAGCCTGTAGCTAGAGTGAGGAAGCAGAGGCAAGTACACATGAATAGAGGCTCTAGACTTTGATACTTAACTGATGCTAAGAAGAATTCCACCTGATACTTCTCACAGTTTGTGCTTTGCATTATGCCACCTTCTCAGAGAGTACACAGAATGCTTGAAATCTAATAGTGACCAAGCCTTAGTACCCCATTACAGATAAGGTCACAGCTTAGTAAGGTTCATGAAAAAAAGGGGCGAAACATGTTAACAAAAGATACAGAGCAGAGGGGGGGCCACATTATAATTAGCTGGAGAGAAGTGAGTTGGGTTTGATAATTGGATGGCTGGGACTGGGGTGACACGCGGGGGGGATATGGTGAGAGAGATGGGAGGGGTTTTTTCCTCCATTTTCTTTCCTTTTTTTGTTTGTTTGGGGGATGTTTGGTGGGGGGGCATGAAACATGACAGAGGACCTTCCCAGTTTCGAGGACACAGTGTGGGTCCGGGGGGGTTCTGTCGTCCAGCTGTGTGTTGAGAATGGAACAAGAGATATAATACGAGTAAGGTTCCAGAGGGAAGGAGGCTATTAAGTATATCAATATTTAAAATATAGTATACTATGGAATAATATTTAGCAGATAGAGATGGAAATCAGATTATGTATGATATGTATGGAATGTATTTTGTTTTCTTGTTTCAAAATTAAATAAAGATTAAAATAGAAAAAAAAGATAATTGGATGGAAACAGCACTGCAGCATACTTTAAAAACTTTAAAATCAGGCCCTATCCCTGACTCTGCAAAGTTTGCATTGCTTGTGCATTGTAAACACTCGCCTTTAAATTATCTATAATCAATTTTCTTAGTCCTATCATCACTTCACTCAATCTAAAGCTGGCCACACATTTTAGATTTTTGAGGGAACATTCTTATAAAAATTCTCAGTACATTTGATGACTTGACGAATGTTGTTCTAAAGTACTTCAAATTTTAATTTGTTTTAACTTTTTATTTTGGAATGATTTGAACAAAAACCACATACACTGTTATAAATTTGTATGAGTAACAAAAAAAATCTATCCTGCTCCTTGGATTGTTCTCATCACTTTAGTCAAAAACTAATTTTGGAGGTCGTGGTCAAGCTATGGAGCAGTGTGGACGTATCTCCCCAGTTCCACTCCTATCGTGGCCTTACTCAGCTTACCAGGCATGGGAATGGCTCATGTTAGCATCCGTGGCCTGCCAGATGCTACAGCGCTCAAATACATCATCCCCACCCTGGTTGGCATCTTTAGGGAAATCCTGGACATACCTGATACAGTCCCTATTAAAATTGATAGGCCCTAAGGCCTCCTTCTCAGAACCCCAATAACCCAATACTCCCAGAGACATTTTCTGCAAGCTACATAAATATACACTGAAAGACCGCATCATGCTAAAAATAAGCCACACTTTGATTTTGATGGGGCTAAAGATGTTCTTCTATCATGATCTATCCAGATATACCCTTATGCAGCGCAGGGCTTTATTACCTCGATTGGTCGCCATACAAAAGCTGGGCCTCTCCTACTGCTTGGGCTTCCCATTTGGTTTCCAGGTGATGAAGGACGGCAGACGAGTTACGCTTCATAATAAAGATGGCTTACTACACTTCACCTCTACCCTGGAGCTAGATGTCGACTTCCCTGACTGGGGAGGATCTTTGGAGCTTCCTGCTCTCTCCCTCAGTCTTGGTTGCCTGCCAGAGGCAATGGGCCTCAAGACACCATAAGAGCCAGACTTCTGGTGCCTCTCATGGTCCTTACTCCCAGAGACTGATGTGACCATCTCCGTCTATTTGTTTGCACTCCATCTATCTGCATGTCCAGTTTGGTCCTCACTTCTTTGGACTTGCCGGGATCGAAAGCCACCATCCTCGGGAGACTGGACCTAGGGACTTTAGTTCACGGTTTGCTTTAGCATCTTAATTATGTTGCGCCTGTTCCCTATAGTATGGGTTTGTCTTCCTGGAGCCTGATGGGAAATTATAGACTTGGCCGATTACAACCCCCTACTTGTCTCCTCACATGGCTTAGATTTGGGGGTAGAGCTTGGAAGCAGGGGGTTTTCTTTTGTCCTCGTCATGGTGGCCATGGTTCCCCCAGTAGGCCTATCCAATAGTGATATAGATCCTGAGTGGGACTGCTGGCTGAGGCTCAGGGACCTTCCTATAATTGGGTTGTGCCCTGTACCTAGCTTGGGACTATCTCAGGTAGCGGGTGGGTTAGGACCTGCCCGCTGCAATAGGTTGCATTTGTCAGTTTTATATGTCAACATACTTCATGTTTTAATGTTTTTTTTTTGTACCAGTTCCCTTTTATTTTCCCTCTGTTTCTTGCTTTACACTACTTAGGGCATGCTCCTCACCTTCCTGCTCACACCGTCATTAATGCTCTTTCTGGTCCATCTGCCTACCTCAAGTTCTATGGTGTTTACACAAAAGAAGCAAACTATGGGTGGAATTGAAACGGTTGGGGGCCCAGGTGATATTTCTGCAAGACACACACCTCCAGTCCACAACTAAACTGCCCACTTATCTATTTAACCAGTGGTTCCTTAGCACATCTACGATTCCTAAATCAAAGGGTATGGCCATAGCAATACACAAGTCATGTCCCTTTCAGCCAACAGGGCATTTAGCAGATCCCCTAGGTTGATATGTTTTTTCTGAAGGGTAAGATAGCTGAGACAGTGTATACTTTTGCAAAAATGTATACCCCTAATGCTAACCAACTTACATTCCTAGATACAACTCTAGAAAGGCTGGCTGAATTTAGGAAGGGCCTCCTGATTCTAGGGGGGATTTTTTATGTGAGACCAGACCCTATGCTCAACACATCCCATCAATTTTTTTTATATTGAAAAGCCTGTGGTGTGCAAAACACAACCCAAAAACTCCACCCAATGCAGAAAAAATGTGCACACACATAAAGAGTGAAACACAAAAACGTGCAACGGGTGCTGCGTCAAGTGGTCCTCCTGTGAGAAAGAACCTGACCCTGATCCCCGAGGCGTTAGGGACTGGGGTACTCAAGTGGTCCCAGCAGCCAAAGCCGACACGGACCCCATTCCTTGGAGGATCTGCCGAAACAGAACCCTCCCAATACTAGGTGGGGCTCCCACAAAGGGAGACCCCATGAGAGCAGGCTGTCACGATCCCTATCGTGCCAAACAGACGGCGAGGCGTGGCCGTGCTCCAGGTGGCTTTGGATGGGCTTGAACCCAGGACCTCACCCTTGCTATTCCAACACCTTACCTCTGAGCCACTTCTCAATTGGGGATTTCTGTTTGCTTTCCAGCTATGGTGGTGCTGAATGTGCTGTTCACCATTAGCTGGATCTCATTACATTCTACACCTGATTATCTTGCTCCAGCTGACTCAGCTTACCCAATTAGCCAGCGTATAAAGCCCTGCCTCACTTTGAGAGCAGGGTCAGTTCATTGTTATTGATCTCCCTGTCTGAGCCAAAGGTACCTGTATAGATCTTCAGCTCCTAGACTGATCCCGGCTTTTGACCTTTTGCTTTGTACCTCGGATTGCTGCTATCTCCTGTCCTTTGACCCTGGCCTGTACCTTCGGACTTCCTCTACCATCTCCAGCCCTTGACCCACGGCTTGTGCCCCGGACTTGTCTTTGGTTCATGTTTGTTGGACACCTGCTGTCACCTTGATAGCTGCTGATCCTTTCTATACACGAATAGCTTGCATCTGCTTGGGACTTCCAGACATCTCCTTCATCACCTGCTACTACTACACTCAGCAGAACCGCAAGTACCAAATACTACCTGCTTTACCTATAGTCTGTGTTTGTACATTGGCAGTAATACCTTGCATGTTTAAGATAACAGTCACTTCCAACCTACCTTGTCTGTATCAGAGATACTTACCTGTTCCCCCTCAGTTAGTTGCTTATGAGGGAATAAGCATCTACAGACTTTCAATTGGTTGTCCATTAGAGGTTGTGATGAATTAACCCCAAACTTTCTGTTTATTCTGAGAGAGAACTGGTGGTTGTACCTGAGAGACCTCTGTAGATTAAATCCAATTGCACTACTGTAATTACATAGCAGGGATGTTACACAGGCGAACTAAGCCAGAAGGCCATGTCAACCCACTCCCAAGACGTTCAGGGCTGGCCTGAGGACCGGCACCCTACTAATCACACAGTGAACATAACGCGCACCAACAAAAAAAGACATAAAGTGACAAACGGGTAAAATAAAAAAGAAAATGGGGGAGAAGGAAGGTGGGAGACTGAGGCCCCCGTACACACGACCGAGCTTCTCCGCAGAATCCAGCGAGAAGCTCGCTGGGAGACATATTCTGCCGAGGTTCTCAGTTGTGTGTACACTTCCGACGAGCGTCCCGTCGGGAAGCTCGTCGAGCCAAAAAAGAGAGCACGCTCTCTTTTTCCTCGTTGTTCAATGAGGACTTTGGCTCGATGAGCTTTTTCGACCGCTCATCGGGAACCTCGTCGGGCGGAACGATGAGTTTAGCCCGACGAGGTTCTCGGACGTGTATACGCGGCCTTAGTAGAAAGTGACCATCGTGCAATACGATGGCCGGCCCTCCTGCCAGGAAACAAAAATTCCTCTTGTCCCAGCCAAAAAGCCCGGCCCTAGAGGCAGGTGTGAAAAGGGTGTTTGTGGAGATGTGACCAAGATTCCACACTTGTAAGTGCCCTCTCAAACACTTATACAAGGTATGGCACCCCTGGACTGCGAATTCAGGGGCACAATCTCCACAGGCTTTTCAACGGACCCTGACCCACCCACTTGTATGAGTGGCAAACTGTAGCGGCACTAAGGCGCAATTTAATTGTATATGGGCACTGTGGCCAGAACCCTTGTCTGACTCGGGGCATGCCTCATCTGGCCTGGAGGGGGCATTATTGGGGCTAGCTGAACCATTGTTGTAGCAATTTGGGGGTGTGCAAAGCACACCACCATTTTGCCTTGTGCTCTAAAGCACATACTCCATCTTATATGAAATAATGCCATGTTTAAGCTAAAAGATTTACTCACCATCCATTCTCTACCCATCCATACAAGTCAAGAGACCTCACACCAGCTTCCTATCAAGTCACCGTCATCACCATCATTGCCCTCCACATGGCTGAGCACGGCTCCTTTATTTACACAAAACAGGAAGTCATCACCAGTAAATCGCCTCCCCCATGAGAGTGGTCATCACAGGATGTCTTCTTACACACAGCAAACACCATATCAAAACATTCCCTCTAACAGGAAGTCACATTGAATACATGAATAGAATATAATACAATACAATGAATAGAGTACATACAATGAATACAATACAATGAATAGAGTACATACAATGAATACAATACAATGAATAGAAGTACATACAATGCTGGCTAAAGTCTTATGGGGCGTGTTATGGTCGTGTGGCCCTGTGCCCCTGACCCAGAAGAAACGCTCACAAGCTCTCATATTATACACTGATAGAACCAGGGCCGATCCTACCCGGGGTGCAGTGGGTGCCCCGCACCCAGCGCTGTCATGCGCGAGGCGCCGAGCGAGCCGCCGAGGAGGTTCTTTTTTTTTTTTTTTTTTAATCCGAGCCGCCGAGGAGGTTGTTTTTTTTTTTTTGTTATTCCCGAGCGGCCGAGCCGCCGAGCCGCCGAAGCAATCCGAGACCCGAGCGGGATGTGACGACGTGACGTCACACGGCCGCTCGGCTCCACCCACCGTGACCTCTGCCACAGCCATCTTCAGACAGCGTGCGGGAGCGAGCGCCGAGCGGAGCTGCCGCCTGATTCAGCTGAGATTGAGCGCCTCTGCCTCAGCCTGCCATGTCCTGGGTGGGTCTGTACTAATGGGGGGGTTGTCCTGGGGGAGTCTGTACTAATGGGGGGTTATCCTAGGGGAGTATGTACTAATGGGGGGTTTGTCCTGGGTGGGTCTGTACTAATGGGGGGTTGTCCTGGGGGAGTCTGTACTAATGGGGGGTCGTCCTAGGGGAGTATGTATTAATGGGGGGTTTGTCCTGGGGGGGGGGTCTGTACTAATGGGGGGTTGTCCTGGGTGGGTCTGTACTAATGGGGGGTTGTCCTGGGGGAGTCTGTACTAATGGGGGGTTGTCCTAGGGGAGTATGTACTAATGGGGGGTTTGTCCTGGGGGGGGGGTCTGTACTAATGGGGGGTTTGTCCTGGGGGGGGTCTGTACTAATGGGGGGTTGTCCTGGGTGGGTCTGTACTAATGGGGGGTTGTCCTGGGGGAGTCTGTACTAATGGGGGGTTGTCCTAGGGGAGTATGTACTAATGGGGGGT
Source organism: Rana kukunoris (assembly GCA_029574335.1). NCBI lineage: Eukaryota > Metazoa > Chordata > Amphibia > Anura > Ranidae > Rana > Rana kukunoris. The sequence continues at coordinate 143,607,241 of CM056050.1, read as the reverse complement.
TTGTCCTGGGGGGGTTTGTCCTGGGTGGGTCTGTACTAATGGGGGGTTTGTCCTGGGGGAGTCTGTACTAATGGGGGGTTGTCCTAGGGGAGTATGTACTAATGGGGGGTTTGTCCTGGGGGGGGTCTGTACTAATGGGGGGTTGTCTTGGGTGGGTCTGTACTAATGGGGGGTTGTCCTGGGTGGGTCTGTACTAATGGGGGGTTGTCCTGGGGGAGTCTGTACTAATGGGGGGGTTGTCCTAGGGGAGTATGTACTAATGGGGGGTTTGTCCTGGGGGGGGTCTGTACTAATGGGGGGTTGTCCTAGGGGAGTATGTACTAATGGGGGGTTATCCTGGGGGAGTCTGTACTAATGGGGGGTTGTCCTGGGTGGGTCTGTACTAATGGGGGGTTGTCCTGGGTGGGTCTGTACTAATGGGGGGGTTGTCCTGGGTGGGTCTGTACTAATGGGGGGTTGTCCTGGGGGAGTCTGTACTAATGGGGGGTTATCCTAGGGGAGTATGTACTAATGGGGGGTTTGTCCTGGGTGGGTCTGTACTAATGGGGGGGTTGTCCTGGGGGAGTCTGTACTAATGGGGGGTTGTCCTAGGGGGGTCTGTACTAAAGGGGGGTTGTCCTGGGGGGGTCTGTACTAATGGGGGGTTGTCCTGGGGGGTCTGTACTAATGGGGGGTTTGTCCTGGGGGTATCTGTACTAATGGGGGGTTTGTCCTGGGGGTGTCTGTACTCATGGGGGGTGGTTTGTCCTGGGGGGTCTGTACTGAGGGAGGGGGTTTATACTTAGTTAGGAGTCTGCACTGACGGAGGGGGTCTATACTTAGTGGAGGGGGTCTGTAGGGGCGACTTTAGGTGGAGGAAGGGGGGCAACACCATGTTTTACCTCAACTGGTGACAACAACCCTAGTGACGCCACTGCAGCTGCGGGCTCTTCATTCCTCCTCCCACTCTCTCTCCTCCTTCTCTTCACGCGCAATGCTGTACTAGCGATGCTTGCCAGGGAAGAAATAGAATAGAAAAAGGATCAGAGAAGAGGATTGTGGGACTTGTAGTTCGAGGACTGGCAGCCCCACTGTAAAAAAGAAACTGCAGCCCACACGGCTTCAGCTGAATGGGGGAGAGAGAGAGAGCCAGGACCCCAGGAAAGCTTTTAGGGAAGTGCACCCAGGACTCCAGAGGACAGTGCTGAGAGAACACCATCAGAGAAAGAACCCCGCTGCCGTGCGCCACCAGAGGGAAAGCCACACAGCCTAGTGCCATCCCTGGCGCAGAAAGGATTGGAGTCATTGCCAGAATACAGATCTGGGCTCTACCCAGTGGAGTATCCATGAGCAATTCAGATTGAGCTGACTCCTGATCAGAGGAACTGGTGTTGTTGGTCAGGTGAGAGCGCCGATCGGCCATTATCTACTTATGTCAATAGGAACTGCAGTCTCTGACCATCTCCTGTATTATATCTGCAGTCTCTGACTGTCTCCTGTATTATTTCTCCAGTCCCTGACCGTCTCCTGTAGTATGTCTGCAGTCTCTGACCATCTCCTGTATTATATCTCCAGTCACCGACTGTCTCCTGTAATAGGTCTACACTCTCTGACCAGCTCCTGTACTATGATTGCAGTCTCTGACCATCTCTTGTATCATGTCTGCAGTCTCTGACCATCTCCTGTACTATGATTGCAGTCTCTGACCATCTCTTGTATTATATCTCCAGTCACTGACTGTCTCCTTTAATATGTCTACACTCTCTGACCATCTCCTGTACTATGATTGCAGTCTCTGACCATCTCTTGTATCATGTCTACAGTCTCTGACCATCTCCTGTACTATGTTTTGGGGCACTTTCTAACAGTATCAGAGAGGTTCCCCTCCAGGTCTCATTAGTGTATGCTCTTCCAGTATTTTCTTTATTGTTAAAAGATCATGGGAGGATCCCTAGGCAACAAAGACTTCTTAGAGGAGCATCTCTGTGTTTGAGTCATTGCCACAGAAACATTTGTAAAGGGGAGGAGTTGGTAAGATGACCACACCCCTTTGTGGGGGCGCCAGAAATATTTCTGCACCCAGGCGCCTGTGACCCTAGGATCGGCCCTGGATAGAACCCTTAATCTGCGCCATTCCATAGAATAACGCATATAAAGGTTATACACTTATTAAGGCGGAATGGAGACTATTTACACGCGCACGCTACGAACCCCAAATCCTGCTGATCAGACATGACCCAGATAAGAGCGTACATCTGTCTATAGCCACTAGTGTGCTTGCGAAATGAACGCATCCCCCTCAACGATCGTCTGTGCTAAATGCACAGGGGGGCCCCTCGCTGGTGGACATACGCCCACGCCGCAACCATAACACTCCAACCTCAAGACACTTTCTACTACCAGGCGAGAGTCAACCAGCCTCAGACTGCCACAGTCAGCTCTATTTAGAGCGGGTTGCGGAAGTGCCTACACTGGGTGCCAATATGACAATACATAATAAAATACATCTTCAAATTTCCACCACACCATCCCTTATCGGACGCCCCAGACACTGACTTTACCTAATTAGACATATGTTATAGCCCCAGACGGACCATTCTTTCTTTAGTACTTCTCCATGGCAGCTGTGATCATTGGTGTGAGCAACCATTAACATTTCCCTAATGGAAGCACAGGTATGTGCCTTTGGGAGAGGGTTTATTCCCTCCACGCTACTAATCTTTCTCTATCTGTTCAATTACTGTATGTTATTGTTCTGAATAGATCTATCACAATTACAATAACTGGTGGCATTTAATGTTTATGCCATCATGAGACATACTCCCTCTAGCCGCAGCCCCCTCCCTCCCCTTTGGGCTCCAGGGAGGGGATTTATTTCTGGATTCTGTCCTGCATTAGCCTACTTTAGGCTGGGATTTTGGGTTGAGGGAGGTCTGATGGAGGCTTATTAGGTCCCCCTTCTCCGCTGGAGACCTGCGGGACAGAACCACGCTGGTCCTGTCCTCGTGGACAATTAATAACTGTATTATTATAATTTTTTTGTCTACTTGACACAAAATATGTGTCCGCTTTATGCCATTTCTCCTAACATGTATTGTAACATGTAACAATTACTGTCATTTGTACTTTTTAACTCTGCTAAAAATAAAGATTACAACAAAAAATATATGATTTTGATATGACCCTACTAAAGACTAGTAACATTCTTACAGTAAAAAAAAATATATATATGCATTCCAGGAGTTAGGTCTAATGAGGTACCTGCTATCTTGTAGACTTATCTCTATTCATATCTGACAGGTTTATTGTGCTCCAGAAAGATAACATCTGGAGATCCGATGCTGCTCACTGTGGTCTTAGTTTCCTTCTTCTTTTTTTTTTAAGCACTCTTTATTATACATTTTTCTTACATGTAAAATACAAAAATACAATATCTCAGTTTCATTAATTCCAAATACAATTGCAATTCTCATACATCTATTTTGTACCATTCCATTCTTATATCTTCTTCTTCTCATACATTTACCATATCTCCCATTCCCAACTCCACTTCCACACACTTCCTATTATATATCATATTTCCTTCCCTCATTTCAAGTTGTGTTCCTTTCAACCCCTCCCTTATATCTAGAGACAAGTAATAATTATTCCATATTCCCCATATTTTATGGTTATTCTGCTTATTTCCTCTATGTGCATTATGCTTTCATATGGTATAATATTATTAAAGGCTTTTATCCATTGGCTAACTAACAGGGGTGTAGGCTGTATCCATATTTCCACTATTTGTTTCCTTGCTATAAATAGTGCTTCTTGTAAGAATATTTTGGTACATCCGTACCAATGCTCGTCTTCTAGTAGCCCCGAAAAGGCATACCTCTATCATATTTGAGACTTGTCTTTTTAGAATTTTTGACCATTTATCTACAATTAGTTTCCAGTATCCCAAAACATTATTACAGTACCACATCACATAGAGAAAATCCGCTCCTCCTTGACGACACCTCACACAGTTTGCTGTTGACACCCCCCCCCCCCCCATTTTATACAATCTAGTTGGGCTAAGATATGTTTGATATATAATATTTAACTGAATAATTTTTATTATTAACTGCTGGGGATGCCATCAAGTGTGAGAAGCCAATTCCCGCCCAATTGCAATCCATTTGTGGGAAAGCTACTTCACATCTATCTCTCAGTCTCAATGGTTCACCATATATTTTACTCTGCAGTAAATGTGAATACACCTTAGATATTAATCTCTTTGCTCCTTGTGACCTCAATATCCCAATAAGGGGGAACTTTGATATATTAGGCTTCTCCTTGTCAAATTGTGCTTGCAATATGTGCCTAAGTTGCAAATATTTATAGAATTGTTTATTTGGAATTATATATTGTTCGCTTAGATCAGGGGTGTCCAAACTTTTTTCAAAGAGGGCCAGATTTCATGAAGTGAACATGCATGAGGGCCGGATGAAAAAAATAATAATCCAGGAAGCTGAACTATATGTCAGGAACATTGTAAAGTTGATTACATATTGTAATCTGCCCCCATTTGTAATCTGCTCCCACTTGTAATCTGCCCCCACTGTAATCAGATCAGGATGTTTTCTATATTTCCGTGTATTCTGCCACTTATCGTTATCCCTGAGAGCCTCTCACTGCACTGGGATCCATACATGTACGAGTGCGCTAGGATGCTGACAGCGCACGGCACCGCAGCCAATCACCGCCGCAAATGACAGGCACAGAAAGCTCTGCAGCTGCCACTATTGGCGCCGCGTGCTGTCTGCTTCATGGAGGGACACGCCCCACTGTTTACAGAACAGGCAGCCAATCACTGCCGCCAATCGCCACTACCAATGACAAAATCCTCTAGGAAGATGACAGCAGGCGGCGCCAATAGCACTGGGCCATTTCCCTGCGGCAGCTGCGGAGCTCTCAGTGCCTGCTATTGGTGCCACCTGATGTCATTTTCTTGGAGGATTTTAGAACACCCCCCCAGCTTGTTAGTGAGAGCCGCGGCTTGGGGATACAGTACATATTATATATATTTTTTAAATGCGGTTTTGTCCTAGCAATGTGCGGAGCCAGGCGGACCACAAAGGTGACAAAAGCTGAGGGCAAGTGGGAGCCGTATAAAACCAGGCTGCGGGCCGGACTTTGGACATGCCTGGCTTAGATATTCAAATGATCGCAGTATATTATGGTCATAAACTTGTTCTAATGTAGTTACTTTCTTTTTTCTCCAGAAATGACTATATACAAATGTTTTTAGGTGATCTAAGGCTTGGTTGTTCCACATAGAGATCTCTAATGCCACATACGCACGATCAGAATTTCCGATGAAAAAAGTCAGATGGACTTTTTTTTCCATCGGATATTCCGATCGTGTGTAGCCCCATCTGAGTTTTTTCATCGGAAATTCCGATGAATTCCATCAGAGTTTAGATATAGAACATGTTCTATTTTTCTCCTATGGAATTCCATCAGAATTCCAATGTGATTTGGCCAGGCAAAATCCTGATCGTGTGTACGCAGCATAAGGGAGTCCGTCTGAAATTCTGATCGTGTGTACGCGGCATAAGCCTCCTTTCATATTGACCTTGCCAATGTCCACAGCGGAATTTTAAACTCTAGGTAGTTTTGATGGGTGTACTTCCAATCCTACCATCAAATCATCTACCTGTAAAAGATTTTCCATCCCTATTTCCTGTGTTACTGGCCCGCCAGGTAATACAAGTATAAGACCGGCAATGTCATTCCTGTGGCCGTTTTAGGTCGCTGTAGCATTATAAATTTTATTTTACATCTGCCTTTGGCCCATATGAACTTTGAAAATTGAGACTTTAGGTTTTTAAATATCTGTTTAGGTATTCGCACCGGTACATGCAAGAGGACAAAAGGGCATTTGGGTAAAATGATTTTTTTTTATTAAATTTAATCTTCACTCTACTGACAATGATAATTTATTCCAAACTCTCAATTTGCTTTTAACATATTCTATCATTGGATGAACATTCACATTTAGAGCTTCCACTGGCTATAAACTACTATTTATGCCCAGATATTTAAATGAGTTTACTTTTAATGGGACTTGGTACCCTTCTCCTGCCTCTTGACCCATTGGATACATTCAATACAGATTTCCCCCAATTGATCCTGAGGCCTGAGGAGCCAAATGCCTTGGCAGTATCCAATGATTCCAAGGCACTCGCCTGTGGAATAAAATTCCTCAACTGTGCTATTGTGTTTTACTTATATTGTGCGATGTAGATTTTCCTGGCATATAGCCTGTTTGATCACTATTTATAATAGATAGAATTAGCCTGCTTAACCTCCGGACCAGGATTTTTGCCAAAATTTTGTAATCTATATTTAAGAGTGAAATAGATCTATATGACACTCATTCACTCTTATACTTTTCTGGCTTTGGTATTAACACTACTGTCGCCTCATACATTTAAGGTAATAACTGTACCTGCCAAAAAGTCTTTTTATACATTCTAGTCAATACTGGTACTATAACATCTATATAAACGCACATATACTTCTAGTGTGACACCATCTGGCCCTGGGGACTTTCCATTTGCAAAAGAAAGAATAGCCTACCATACCTACTGTTCTTAGTTTCTTCAAGAGTCGCTGGAACTTCTATGCCCACCCCCTTCCTTCTGCCCATTCACAGAAGCCTTTGTATTATGTGAACTTATTCCAGAGGTGACATGCACCTAACTGAACTAACTCATTAAGGAGGGGGATTTACTAAAACTAGAGCACCTAAAACTCTGGTGCAGCTGTGCATGGCAACCAATATGCTTCTAGCTTTTCTTGTGTAGCACCCTCCTCCTAAAACGGTGCTACAGGTAAATTTAGCTATGCTGGGTGGTAGCTAGCCTGGCTAATTTGTTGTTTTTGGATCAAATGGGGTTTCTCCTAATCCTGTTTCAGCTGTGGCTTCTCCCTTTTGTCAGTAGGTGGCACTGTTGACTTTGACATTAGTATGATGATCTATAGTGAATTCAGGTTATGGATAAGCATCCTTTTTCTCAGCCAATCAGACTGGCCACTATGCATGCTGGGAGAAATTATTTATTTGAAGAGAGTCAGATGATCTAGGTCTTCTCCACCTAGGCGATGATCTGGGTGGGTGTGCGAGAAACAGCTCCTTGCTGTTAGTCCTGAAGCCAATCCAGGAGCTCTGGTGGCTGCTAGGTCTGTTTGAGGCCTATGGAGGTGTTCAAAATTACAGAGAGGAGCTTCATCTTTGGGATCTCTTCATAAATACATACCTCGTTGGGATCCTTGGAATCCATAATTCTATTTACTTTATTCTCTACACTTTCTTGTATAGAGTTTATCTGGATGATCTGCTGGGGATAGCTCCCGGGCACTGAGTATCCCCTTGGGGGTGCTCGGGAGGATTTCTTCACTTTCTACATTTACATTTTTCTCTTGAAAATGACTATTATTCTTGTATACTTGCCTAGTATTTTGTTTATGTATTAATGATTAATATTATTCCACTTTTTGTTAATGTACAACGGTGTATTATCATTTTATATTGTAATGCATGACTTTCATTTTTGAATTGAAAAATTAATAAAAATCTATTGAACTAAAAAAATTACAGAAAGGAGAGTCTGCTCAATACCTGGAAACAATGCTAAGAGGGATGGAGAGAAGTACCAGAGGTGGCTCTTCATGGACCGGGGACCCATGAGGTGGCTGGGAGAGCTTTAAAAGAGAATTTGTCTAAGAGAATTTTGTATGATGCTGTAAGTAAATTTTCAGTTACTGTAGGAGACAGCCTATTCTACAAAGTACAGATGTGCTGGTTTAGTTAAAAGGCTGTTTTTCCTGAACTGCCATCTACCTTGTCTCACCTTTTTGTCTAAGGAGACTGCCTGTCTGCCGATACACACGATCCATAAATCAGAAGTAAAATTTTGTCTGACAAACGATCTGCTGATTTTCGGATCGTTACTATGGTGCTTTCGACAGCCGATCCTGTTTTTTCCTCTGACAAAAGCTGGCTGTGCAGGCTACAAAATATTTGTCGTACATGAACTCTACATACAATTTTCATATGCAAACAATCGTAAGAGCAAGACTACGCATTATCAGAAACAAAAGAATACATACAAAACTATTTAACGCATTACGTCACTTCTGAAGATCGTAACAAGAATTTTCGTATGGTGAGTAACCCCTTCACTTTTGGCATGAAGCTAGCATGCAACAAAAGAATCGGAAGAACGGTCGTCCGAAAAATTTGTTTGTGTGTGTACGAGGCTTAAGAGTGTCCCTGTGCCCCATTCACTCTATCCCACATTTTCCCGTTTGAGAGAGATAAACTCCTTGTTCAACCATAAAAGTCTTTCTATCTTGTACATCACCCACTATGCCTAGTAACCTGCACCCGGAGGAAAACGTCGGCCCTCCCTGTCTCTGGGGGTCACCATCAGGCCCCCGGAAATGTGGGGTAGGCGCTACACTTGTCAAAGCTTACTTGAACAAACTGAAGTTTGAAGCCGATTGGTAAATATGCACAGCTGCACCTGATTCTGTGTGCTCCAATTTTAGTAAATCCTCCCTATTATGTGGCTGAACTTTTTGCAAAGTTTTGCAAAGTTGCTGAATTCCTGGAATTCCGATTTAAAAAAAGTTTTATGGAAAAAAAATTAAAAAAATGATATTGATGTATGGCCAGCATTATAGCGTACCTTAGAGGTACAGAAAACCAGTGGCCATTATTTTGGTGTGCATGTGCTGAAATTTCAATTTGCTTTCACCTTTATGCGATATGGAGCAAACAATGAAAAAAATAGTAAACAATAGTCAGGCTGTGATTATAGAGTTACAAGTGAGGTTACAAATGATTGTGATGAAGTACAGATATTTTTTTTGGTTGTTGTTTTTTTTTTTCTCCCCATCAACTAATTCTCTTCCAGATATGAATGAGCGCTCACTCTTCTCAGGGGAAAAGTCCATGGATGCCGTTAATTAAAAGTTGAGTGTTTGTCATTGTTTGGTGGTCGTTGTCTTGCCGTGTTGTTGTTATGTGTTGATGGCCAGGTTTTAATTTTTTTTCTCTCCATAATTTGTAGTATAATTTTTTTCATTGTTCATTTTTTTTTTATTCTTTTTTTTTTTTCAATTTTTTTATAGTTTTTTTTTTTATTATTATAATTTTATTTTTTTTAAATACTTTTATCTATTTTATTTTTGTTTTGTTCAGGTGGAACAATTGTTAGGTTTAGTACACCTGAAAAGGATCATTAGCAATTGACTTGGTGGTCGTTGAATTATGTCCTCAATTAGCAGCTGGCGACATTAGGAATCCATTTTAGCTGCTGGAATTGTGTTTTGTTTTTTCTTTTCTATTGTTGGTTTTTCTGTTCATTCAGGTGGAGAGAATTCCAATATTTTGTGATTTTATCCACCTGAAAGGGGAAGTAGTGCATAGATCTTAGAGTACAGATAATGCATTGTCTTTTTATTGCTTAAAATTTTGAATTTTGAGAAGCAACGGTCACATGCATTTTTTATTTTATTTTTTTATTTTAGATTTTTGCTTATACCATGGGGATCCATTTTAGAATGGGTTTGTCCTAGAGGAATCATGGTGTTTTGATAATTTGTTTAGAAGTCAGGAATGCTAAATTCCTGTGTTATGAGATATATTATCGATAAGAATATGATTCTGCTCTTGTTCTTTAATTCCAGAGTCTTGGTGGAGCGAAATTGGAGAGGATTCTGGAACAGAGATGAAAAATGTTCATCTGGTTGGCAGTTCGTCTGTGCCATACCACACCGAAATTTGTTCTGATAAACGTTCAGGAGAGAAAAGATTCAGATTAATACTTGAAATATAAGGGGGCAGATTCACAAAACAATTACGCCTGTCTAACTGGGGTTAGACAGGAGTAATTTCAAATTTTGCGCGGCGTATCACTAGTTTGAATCCTCAAACCATGATACGCCGGCTTCGGGCTTCGATCCGAGAGGCTTACGTCTTCGTAAGCCTTCGGATCTACGCTGCCATCTATTTGCGGCCGCTGGGAGGAGTTCGTGTCGTTTTGGTGCGTCGGGATATGCAAATGTGTTTTTACGGGGATTCACGAACATACGAGCGGGCGTCGCAATCGTTTTCGTCTATTTTTTTATACGTAATGTTAGAGCAGCTTTTTGCTGCTCTAACTTTACGTAGCCCATGTTAAGTATGGCCGTCGTTCCCGCTTCGAATTTATTTAAATTTTTATTTTGTTTACGTAACTCGTCGGGACGTGGATCGGCCGTAAAGTACGCTACATAAACAACGAATGACGTCACGACGTGATTTCGCGCAATGCACGGCGGGAAATTTGCGAACGGAGCATGCGCAGATCGATCGCCGCGGGAACGCGCCTAATTTAAATGTTTCACGCCCCCTACTCGCGCAGATGGATTGCGACGGGAGAAATACACTACGCCGCCGTCGTTTACTGGACAAAATCTACCTGAATTCCACGTAGAGCAAGGTAAAAAACGGCGGCGTAGTGTATTTCTGATACGCTACGCTAAGCAAAATGTCTGTGAATCTGCCCCATAGTTTCTTTTGCTTACGGACAATTTCTGCACTAATACTGAATCTGAAAGACTTTGCCCAACAACGAGACGCGTGAAACATTTTACCAAAATCTTTCCTGTCATTTATGAATGCAAACGGACTATGAATACAAATGCAATGGGTTGGAGGTTGGGGGGGGGGGGGGGGAATATAACGTATCCAATCCTTCAGAACAAGAGATGTAAAATATGTTTTTTTTTTATTGTGGGAGAAGGAAATGAAAGAAGGAAATGTTTTTTGTTCACATGTATTGACATAACTGAATATGGTGCAGGTACCTAGGAGGCTGGCACTTATGAAACGTTGGCTACCAGGGTACAGTATGCCGTCATCATATGGCGCTTCAGCATCTCGCAGTGGCTGACAGAATCCTAGTACCCTATATGTGCTGAGTATACTCCGAATCAAGTGTGGTATATTAGTGGCTTTCTCCCAGAGATGTGCAGACACAGAGTTCAGGGCGCTTATCTCTGAGGAGTAACCACAAGAGGAGGGATGTATTCAGCACTATTTTGGGGGAATTGGACCCAGTGTAAAGTGGGTCAACCAGGGTGAGAGGTTGGTAGAGAGTGTGAGATGGTATAGGACAGGTATATGTCATTGGCTCTGGCGTGCACACAGCGGTAGGGGGAGTTATCGACCACCATCAAGCTGATTGTACAGTCTCTCTATGAGGGGCAGTGGCCTGATGAGTTAGCATCATCGCTCAGTAAGACTTTGCAAAACACGTCGCTTACACTAATTCAAACTGGTAGTCGAATGCCTGGATGGGCTGTACTGGTTTGGATTGTGAAAGGTTATGCTGTATGATCCATGTACAGAGGTGCAGACTTGGTCTGTATATTTTGTGGCATCAACGGGCTTGCTGACTGGGGATTCTATCTCGTTGCATTTGTGGCTAAATGATCCACATGTGGTCAGAGAGTACGGAAGCTGGGGGCAGGTTTATATTTCCCTCTGTCAAAAAGCATGACCATGATGTCCTCTGCATACCAGGTCAATACACAGTACTGTGGTCTGGATGGAGAGATCATTGCTGGGAAGGAAGCACCTGGGTATTATTTGAGAGGTAGACAAGTTTGTCCTTGTCCTAAAGGATACCAATGTAACGTCAGTCATGAAACAAGGGTATTTCTTGAACCTAACAGTAGGTAGAGGTGCAGGATATACCCTGGGCATGGTCACTGGAATCCAGTCACAGGGATGGAATTGTGTGTTTTTTTTTCTTTTATTTTTTTTATCATTGTTTGAGATTTATATGTGTTGTTAGACTCAAAACTTATATAGGAAGCTCTCCTGCTTATCTATGCAAGTTGAGGGACAAATTGATGGTAATTTCTCTTAGTACAAGTTAGAGACTCTGCTGCCAATTTAAATCCCTGAGGTACAGGCCAAGTTGCAGTCGGAAAAACAACTGTGCAAGCCTGTATAATCCCGACCTGTAGTTACAGTGAAGAGTTATAGGAGGTAGGGAGCGGGATACACGATTTGATGGGTCATATGTATATTAAGGTGTTGGGTGATATATGTCATGGTGTAAGGTGATAACGGTGTGTTTTAGGCTAATAAGATGGGCAAGAAAGACGCTCCTTGGGGCTCTGTAGCTGAAAGCTGGTTAATATTCTGCTATGAGTGTGTGCTGGTGAATGGTGAGTGAATGAACACCCTTTGCCCTGCCTGTACTGCGCCCCTGCATGAAGATGTCAGAAAGAAGAAATCGAATGGTGACCTGGAAGCCGTCACGGAAGTTGATGTGTCACCCAGTAGCAAAGCGGCACGTGTTGGGAAGCACAGCACGTTAAAACCATTATGGACTGTTCCAAAGAGCTGTTTCTGAAGCACATGTTGGAAGACAATTAAGAACTGTTCTGGAGGTACTAGTTCTGAAACACATGTTGGAAACCAGTTGGGGACTGTTCCAGAGATATTGATTCTGAAACACATGTTGGAAGTCAGTTATGGACTATCATAGGAGCCGGTTCTGAAGCCTATGGTGAGAGGCGCAACATTGTGGGCTATTCCATAGGAGCTGTTTCACATGTTGAAGAATGAAAGACTGTTCCAGAGGTACTGGTTCGGAACCACATGTTGGAAGTTAGTTATGGACTGTGTTATAGGAGCTGTTTTGGAGGCGCATGTTGAAGAATGCAACACAATAAAACAGTTGAGGACCATATGGACTGTTCAATGGGAGCCGTAGCTGAAGAAGGGTTATATGCGCCTGCAATACCCCCCCCCCCCTGGAGGAGGGAATGACTTAGTGTTATTTGATCAGGACAGGCAAAAGGGGAGGGAGTTTGGAATGAGTGTAGAGTGAGTGGCTGGAACTCAGAGCTCTATGTTCTCTCGGATGTTTGGTGAATAAGGATCTCATGAAAACCTGAGCTGTAGTTGGGGCCTAGCCATGTGGTTAATGCCTAACTCCTTTCTCACTACTACTTGATGCCGGCCACATGTTGATAATGGGAGCTATAGGCTCATTGCTGACCAGCTGATTTTACAGATGTGATAAGTATCTTTGAATTTCTCTTGAGTATATATATATATATATGTATTGTGGTGTTTAATGTGTGACGTCGTGCTATCCCTATTTCCTTTGGGAATAAATAATAGATGTTCATTTTACCAGCAGCAGTGCGTATGTGTGCGTTTCTATATTAATAGGCATAGACCAATGAATCCATTTATTCAGTAAATAGAGGGAACCTGTGAATATCTCTTGAGCTCATTACTTTAGTTTATATTTGCTAGCCTTGTAAAGTGCAGCATTTTCTAACAGAGCAGCATTGCCAGTGGTGTACAGTCGAGCCTTGGATTATGAGCATAATCCGTTCCAGGAGAATGCTTGTAATCCAAAGCACTTGCATATCAAAGTGAGTTTCCCCATAGAAGTCAATGGAAACTAAAATAATTTGTTCCACATTGACTTCTATGGCATGCAATACTGCATGTGGCCGGAGAGACTCGGAGACCGTTCATCTGCCTTCGGAAAAACACTCTGGAACGGAGTATTTCCGAACAGCTCCGGTACCCTTGTACCTCTGGCCAAATGCGGTACTGCACACTGCAGAGGCTTCAATCCTGCTCATTTTGCGAGACAACATTTGCAAACCGAGTCAGGATTTAAAAAAACAATTGCTCGTTTTCCGAAGTGCTCGTTAACCGCGTTGCTCGCAATCCGAGGTTCCACTGTATATGCAAAAGGGGATCTTCTAGTATTGTAGCCAGTCCTCAATCTGTAAACACGCTGCCCTGGCACACCTAAAAGTGTCCAGTGGTGCATAAAATTAAGTTTAAGAAAATACTGGACCTCAATACCCACTACACCAGCTCTGGGTTCCATATACACTGCTATACCAGTGCTAATAAATCTCGTTGCGCAACAATATGTTTCACTCTCTGCAACCAGTGACTTGCCAAATTCTCATGCCAAGAAATGGCTCACACTTCCTCCATTGCTCACAAGGACAAAACCATCCAATGTGGCTGGGCCTCGATGATAATGTCTGATGATGACTGCCATTAACTGGTGTCCTGGGAAGGTGTTTTGGGATGTTCCTTGCCAGGGCCGATCCTACCCGGGGTGCACAGGGTGCAGTGCACCCAGGCGCCACAGAGCTGGGGGCGCTGAAGTGCCAGAGTGCTTCCCTCAAATCCCTCTCCTTGTTCATGTAGCGCGGCGCCGGCGGCTCTCCCCGCCGCCGCCGCGTGTGTCCTATAAGGCTGTCAGTGCCCCCCCCCCCCTTCCTCCTCCTGTTAGAGAGGGGTCTGAAGAGTCCGGAGAACGGAGCGGCTGGCTGTCTCTGTGTGGACTCGGAGAGACGCTAGCTGGCAGCTGCTCAGTGACATCGCTGATGGGGCGGTCCATCATGCCTGACATTCTGCTCCTCTCTGTGTCAAAAAAGGACTCCTGTCCGCGGCGATCGGTGATCCACCCGGGCGGCGAGGCTGCACACTGTCCCCTCCTCTGCAGCTGCCGCCCGGGTGGATCACAGATCGCCGCGGACAGGAGTCCTTTTTTGACACAGAGAGGAGCAGAATGTCAGGCATGATGGACCGTGTGTTTTTATATACTGTAATTGACGGGGGTTTGTCCTGGGGGGAGGGGTCTGTAGTAATGTAGGGGGAGTTTTTTTCCTGGGAGGAGTCTGTACTAATGGGGGGGGGGGGGTTTGTCCCTGGGGTCTGCACTAATGAGGGGGGGTTGTCCTGGGGGGAGTCTGTACTAATGGGGGGGGTTTGTCCTGGGTGGGTCTGCACTAATGAGGGGGGGTTGTCCTGGGGGGTCTGTACTAATGGGGGATAGTTTGTGCTGGGGGTCTGTACTAATGGGGGGATTTGTCCTGGGTGGGTCTGCATTAATGGGGTGGTTTGTCCTGGGTGGGTCTGCACTAATGGGGTGGTTTGTCCTGGGGGGTCTGTACTAATGGGGGGGAGTCTGTACTAATGGGGGGGTTTGTCCTGGGGGGTCTGCACTAATGGGGTGATTTGTCCTGAGGGGGATCTGTACTAATGGGGGGAGTCTGTACTAATGGGGGGGCTTGTCCTGGGGATATGCACTAATGGGGGGGTTTATCCTGGGGGTTCGGTACTAAGGGGGGTTTGTACTAATGGGGGGTTTGTTCTGGGGGGGGGGTCTGCACTAATGGGGTTGTTTGTCCTGGGGGGGTCTGTACTAATGGGGGGGCTTGTCCTGGGGGTATGCACTAATGGGGGGGTTATCCTGAGGGGTCGGTAATAATAGGGGCGTTTGTCCTGGGGGTCTGTAATAATGGAGGGGGTGGTTTGTCCTAGGGGGGTCTGTACTAATAGAGAAGGGTCTGTACTAATGGAGGGGGTCTGTACTAATTGAGGGGAATAGTTTGTCCTCGTCGTCTGTACTAATGGAGGGGTTTGTCTTGGGTGGGTCTGCACTTATGGGGTGGTTTGTCCTGGGGGGGTCTGTACTAATGGGGGGAGTCTGTACTAATGGGGGGGTTTGTCCTGGGGGGTCTGCACTAATGGGGTGATTTGTCCTGAGGGGCATCTGTACTAATGGGGGGGCTTGTCCTGGGGGTATGCACTAATGGGGGGGTTATCCTGGGGGGTCGGTACTAATAGGGGTGTTTGTCCTGGGGGTCTGTAATAATGGGGGTTTGTTCTGGGGGGGTCTGCACTAATGGGGGGGTTTGTTCTGGGGTATGTTCTAATGAAGAGTTTGTCCTGGGGGTCTGTACTAATGGAGGGGGGGTTGTCCGGGGGGGGGGGGGTCTGCACTACTGGTGGGGTTTGTCCTGAGGGAGGTCTGTACTAATGGAGGGAGGGTTGTCCTGGGGGAGTCGATACTAATGGGGGGGTTTGTCCTGGGGGAGTCTGTACTAATAGGGGGGTTTGTCCTTGGGGAGTCTGTACTAATGGGGGGTTTGTACTAATGGAGGGGGATTGGTTTGTCCTGGGGGTCTGTACTAATGAGGGGGGGGTTCTGGGGCGGTCTTTAATACTGGAAGTGGGTCTGTACTAATGGGGGGGTGTTTTGTCCTGGGGGTCTGTACTAATGGAGGGGGTGGTTTGTCCTAGAGGGGGTCTGTACTAATAGAGGGGGATAGTTTGTCCTGGGGGTCTGTACTAATGGGGGGTGGTTTGTCCTGGGGGGTCTGTACTGAGGGAGGGGGTTTATACTTAGTTAGGAGCGCCAGAAATATTTCTGCACCCAGGCGCCTGTGACCCTAGGATCGGCCCTGTTCCTTGCCTCCAATTAAATCAGTTTCCAGAGAGGTGTTTAGCACTAAAGTATTGAGTGTTATCTTAAGCTGGCCATACATTATACACTTTTCTTATTCAATTTCCATTAGATTTACCTTCAACTATGTAGTGCAAGAGCCTACCCGATTGCACACAAATTGAAAGTGTTTAGGTTTGACCTCATATTATATGGTTTTGGTAAATCTAAAGGAAAATTGTACAAGAAATTTATATATTGTATGGCAAACCTTAGTCATAAAAGAAAGTGAGCAGCAGGTTGCCCCTCCTATTTGCCATGTGTTTTTCAGAGACTTACCTTGAAAAACATGCTTTAAATCCAGTAATTAGAAACATGCCCTTCAATCACACACCATTTTGGATGTTGTTTAAGAATTGTTAATGAAGCAAATGATAAAGAGATATTTTGCCAAAGGATTACACTTGTAATACACATGACAGATTAGTTGACTTCCTCTAAGAGTAACCACATCTGTATGGCAGCAGGGTGATGAAACCACAATATGTCAACACACTTGAATAAAATAGCCAACATCAGAAACCTGAAATTCAAAAGCTATGAAAATGATTCAGGAGTCTGGAAACACAGAGGCACATCAGCCAATTTACAGCAGTGTGATATTGCATAATAGTGGCCTAAGCTGCTTAGTCACTAAGTTCACTGGTATTGTACCCTGCTGTCCCTCAATATCCAATGAATAATACTTCCTTCCTCAGAATTTATGCCAAGAAATGCCTGATGTTATAAGTACAAGTGTCTTCAAATTTTCAGTGTAGGTGAGTGAGTGCAAGCAGGGTCATAGTACATACACTGTGCAATCAATATACTTTATAGCTGCACTCAGTGGCAGCTGGTGAAGTTTGGTCCCTCCCACTTCTCATAAGCCACACCCCTTATAGAATCCATCCACTCCGTCCCCTGTATTCCACTTGCTTCTACTTATAGTGTCAAGATCACAGGACAGAGTATATAGCCCCAGCATCACAAATCATGGTATATAGCGCAGCCTTACAGATCGGCCCAAACAAACTAAAAAACTACACTGTTAGTAATGAAGGACTCTAAATGGGCACAAGATTACCAGATACTGCGGACATACTGCACAAGATTACCAGATACTGCGGACATACTGCATTAGATTACCAGATACTGCGGACATACTGCATTAGATTACCAGATTCTGCGGACAGGGCCGCCATCAGGAATTATGGGGCCCCTTGCACAGCTTCAGGCATGGGGCCCCCGAAGCAGAGAACCGAGGGGGTGCTGCCGCCTGAAAATTGAGAAGCAGGGGGGGGGGGGGCTGCTGCGAATTGAGAAGCGGGGGGGGGCCTTTACATAAAAAATAAGAAATAAAGAAAAATATATGTAAAAAAGGGGAGTAGCCATCCGGGGCCCTGGGGACCTCTGGGCCCTTTAAAAAAAAAAGAAAAAAACAGAGATATTTTATTTTAAAAAGGGTGGTTGCCATCTGGGGATCTCTGGGCCCTTTAATATCTTTTTTTTAAGGGATTAGCTCGGTAGCGGGTGTGTATGACCCCCTGGATGGGTTCACAGCACGCTGAACTGTACAGAAAGGCAGTTGAGGATGGTTGAAAACAAAGGATATGGTTTATTTTTCCATATTGCTGGATACAAATGCAAGCATCAAAACAGCAAAAAACAAAACAAAACATAAAATAAACCCTTGCCACTTAGGGTGTCTACCTTCCCAACACAGGAACCTACCTATGGAGTCTGGCACAGCCTACTGCTGGGCAGACACTGCTGGTCATACAGCAGAAAACAAAAAGTCTCTTTGATATTTATCACACAGAAATATCAATAAGCACCTCACCTCTTCAGTAGTCTTTCTGACTGCTCCTTAACTCAACAAGCCTCAGGATGCAGCAATCAGTCGTCATCCTTATGCTGGCCATACACTCCACGAAAAATTGTCAGAAGGAACTTTCGAAAAACGAAAGTTCTGTTGTGAGTGCAACCGATAAATTGTTCACTGGACATAAAAAAAAAAAAAATTTTTTTTTTTTTTTTTTTTTACATATACCTAGTGCAAAAAGTTCGGACGGGAAACACTTCCAAACTTGTCCTTCGTTTTTTTGGCTTAAAAACGTCCAAACGATTTTCGATTTTGTGCCCATTAACTGGCCAAAAAACGAAAGATCTTTCTTAACGACCGATTTTCGGCCGAATTTTCGTATAGTGTATGGCCAGCATTAGGCTGTCTTTATAGAGGCTTTAATTGCTTCATTCTGAACAGCTGAAGCCTTCCAACGCCCCAAAACCTCTCTGGCCATCTCTGCAGCCGACGCCTAATAGTAATTGGTGTATTGTCTAAACAAGGCAGAAATGTATCTACCGTCTGTGACAACACACACAGATTTACCTGACTTCCTGTCACAATATATATATATATATATATATATATATATATATAAAAAGATATATAAAAAAGAAATAAACATTTATAAAAAAAAGTGGGGTGCCTTCCAGGGCCCTGGGGACCACTGGGCACTTTAACCACTTAAACCCCGGACCAATATGCTTCTAAATGCCCAGAGGTGTTTTTACAATTTGCACTGCGCTGTTTTAACTGGTAATTTTGCGATATAAACGGAAAAAGACCATAAATTTTGAAAAAAAAATGATTTTTCTTATAACAAAAAGTAAAAAATATCAAATAAACTAAATTTTAGTCAAACATTTAGGCCAAAATGTATTCAGCCACATGTCTTTAATTAAAAAAAATCGCAATAAGCGTATATTTATTGGTTTTCGCAAAAGTTATAGCGTCTACAAACTAGGGTACATTTTCTGGAATTTACACAGGTTTTATTTTATGACTGCCTATCTCAGTTCTTGAGGTGCTAAAATGGTAGGGCAGTACAAACCCCCCCCCAAATGACCCCATTTTGGAAAGTAGACACCCCAAGGAAACTGCTGAGAGGCATGTTGAGTCCATTGAATATTTTTTTTTTTGTCCTAAGTGATTGAATAATGACAAAAAAATTAAAAAATTTACAAAAAGTTGTCACTAAATGATATATTGCTCACTAGGGATGAGCCGAACATACCCGCGTTTGGTTCGCACCAGAACGTTTGAACAGACCGCGGGTTCGCGCGAACATTTAGAACCCCATTGAAGTCTATGGGACGCGAATGTTCGAATTCAAAAACGATCATTTTACAGACCAATATTCAATTCAATGTTGGAAAACGTCGTTCAGAACCCGGGTCTTGCCCCAGGGAACATGTATCAATGGAATTATTTTTTTTTAAAACGGCCGTTTTTTCCGGAGCAGCCATTTTAATGATGCTTAAAGTGAAAAAAAATATCAAAAATTCCTTTAAATATCACACCTGCTGGGTGTTTATAGTAGTGGCACGTGTTTAGAAATGTCCCTGCACAACATGAGAGGACTATAAAAAAAAAGTAATTTAATACTGCTTGCGCACGTGCTGTGTGGCAACAATATGTCGAATATTTTAGCGGTGGTGGGGGGCCATTATTGTTTTGTGAAAGAAACATTTTAGAAAAAAGGGCACCCCTCAAACATACTGTAATTGGAGCGCAACAAGGAGCAACATGCAAAGTATTGCATCAAAAATTGTTATTAGGCGCCCCTGTTAAACAGGGGCTGAAAAATTGGGCCTTGGGCACAACACAACACTGCAACCCCTCCCAATAACTCCAATTGGAGCACAACAAAGAGCCACGTGCAAAGTATTGCATCAAAAATTGTTATTAGGCGCCCCTGTTAAACAGGGGCTGAAAAATTGGGCCTTGGGCACAACACAACACTGCAACCCCTCCCAATACCTCCAATTGGAGCACAACAAAGAGCCACATGCAAAGTATTGCATCAAAAATTGTTATTAGGCGCCCCTGTTAAACAGGGGCTGGAAAATTGGGCCTTAGGCACTGGTGGCGGAGCCAAGAAACGCAACATTTCTTACTAGCTATCAGCAAGAAAAGTGAGGAGAAGGATATTCCATCAGCAGCATAAGAGGACAGTCACTCAGCATCAGCATACGCAGTCTAAAAGGGATCCGACATTTCAACAAAAAAATATTATTCAGTAACATCAGCATCAGGTGCTTGGTAGCTGGTGTTGATCCAAGCCTGATTCATTTTGATGAAGGTCAGTCGATCAACAGAGTCGGTGGAGAGGCGCACCCTGTGATCGGTAACAAAGCCTCCAGCAGCACTGAATGTGCGTTCTGAAAGAACACTGGATACAGGGCAAGCCAGTAGCTCAATTGCGCACTGTGCAATCTCTGGCCAGTGATCCATCCTCAAGACCCAGTAAGCCAGAGGACTTTCGGTGGGGAAGGTGTCCAAGTCGGATCTTGCCCCTAGGTATTCCCGGACCATGTAAACCAGACGCTGTAGATGGTTGCTGGAACCGGTCAGACCTTGGGGCTGCGGACTAAAAAACTGTCTGAAGGCATCGGTCAGACGGCCACCTTCTCCACCGCTCCTTCTGTGACTCACCGAAGCCTCAGCAAGACGTTGTCCAGAACCAGGTTTTGGTAATCCCCCCGGTTCTGAGAACGCATTGCACAGACCCTTCTGCAAGGCCTCCCGCAGAAGTTTCATCTTCTGCTCCCTCTGCGATGGCAACATAAGGTCCGCAACCTTACTCTTGTAACGTGGATCAAGGAGAGTTGCCAGCCAGTAATGATCCCTCTCCTTGATAGCACGTACACGAGGATCCTTACGCAGGCTTTGCAGGATCAGGGAGGCCATGCAGCGTAGGTTTGCAGAGGCATTCGGGGCACAGTCCTCTGGGTCACTGAGGATGAAAGGATCCACAGGCACCTCATCCCAGGCACGTAAAAGTCCACGTGTTCCTTGGGACTGTAAATGATCCCTTGAAGACTGCTGCTGCTGATGCTGAGTGCTAGGCTCCACCTCCATGCTGCTGATACAATCATCCTCCTCCTCCTCCTCTTCCTGTGTGCTAGGTGGGCAAGCAGGCCCACTGTCTGGGTAAAGGGGGCCTTGAGAGGTAAGGAAGTCCTCCTCTTCCTCCCTGTGTTCTGCCTCAAGGGCCCTGTCCATTATTCCACGTAGCGTGTTCTCCAACATGTAAATAAGAGGGACAGTCTCACTGATGCATGCACTGTCACTGCTCACCATCCTCGTGGCCTCCTCAAATGGTGACAGGACAGTGCATGCATCCCTGATCAAGGCCCACTGGCGTGGGGAAAAAGACATCCTGTAAGCCCGGGTACCTGCCCAAGAACCACTGCACCACCAAATTCAGGACATGCGCAAAACAGGGCACGTGGGTGAGTTTTCCCTGTCGCAGGGCAGAGAGGAGGTTGGTGCCATTATCGTTGACCACCATTCCAGGCTTCAGCTGGCGTGGCGTCAACCACCTCTGAGCCTGACCCTGCAGAGCTGACAAAACCTCTTCCCCAGTGTGGCTCCTGTCTCCCAAGCACACCAGCTCTAGCACCGCATGGCATCTCTTGGCCTGCATTCCTGCGTAGCCCCTCGTACGCCTACGGAGCACGGCTGGTTCTGAGAAAACATCACCACAGGAAGAGGCCACAGAGGAAGAAGAAGAGGAGGGGGTGGAGGAGAGAGGTGTGTCACAAACAGTAGTAGTGTTTTGGAGGTGTGGTGGCAGAACAACCTCCAAAACTACTGTACCTTGCCCTGCGTCCTTCCCAGCTGCCAGCAGAGGAGTCACCCAATGCGCCGTAAAAGACAGGTAACGTCCCTGTCCATGCCTGCTGGACCATGAGTCAGCGGTAAGATGCACCTTACCACTGACCGCCCTGTCCAGCGAGGCATGGACATTGCCTTCCACATGACGGTAGAGAGCCGGAATCGCCTTCCGTGAGAAAAAATGGCGTACTGCACATTGCACAAACTCACGGAAGGGGGCAGAATCTACCAACTGAAAAGGTAGCAGTTGAAGTGCTAGCAATTTTGCTAAGCTAGCATTCAACTGCTGGGCATGTGGATGGCTGGGATTGTACTTCTTTTGGCGCTGCAGCAGCTGGGGCAGGGAAACTTGCCTGGTACTATCAGTAGATTGCCCGCATGTACTACTACTACTAGCTTGTGACACACCTATTTCTACACCTTCACTGCAGGCTTCAGAGAGGACTGGGGGTCTAGTGGGGTTGGAGATCCCAGAAGGGCAAGGGGGGGTACGCTTTTGTCTTT
This sequence comes from Rana kukunoris, assembly GCA_029574335.1. Lineage (NCBI taxonomy): Eukaryota > Metazoa > Chordata > Amphibia > Anura > Ranidae > Rana > Rana kukunoris. Next base: position 143,584,726 of record CM056050.1, on the reverse strand, counting down.
GGTGTGAGTCTTTCTGGTGTGCTTGCCAACGAGCTGCATGGCAGGTCGACAAGCATGTGGTACTCAGGCGGTTGATGTTTTGGCCACACGAGATACGCTTGCGACATATGTTGCAAATAGCAAAGGTACGATCTAATGGACATGTTTCAAAAAAGGCCCACACCAAAAAACTTTTGCTGTACCAGTCAGACACAGCAGCGCCATGCACAAGCTTCATAGATGTGCACTGTAATGCAGTTGGTGTGCCCTTAAGCTGACCCCTGGAGGGCATCCTGCCTCTTTGGAGATGTGCCTGTGCCTGGTCCTCCTCCTCCTCCTCCTCCTCTCTCCTATCAGGCACCCAGGTAGAGTCAGTGACCTCATCATCCCCTCCCTCCTCATCACTGTCAAAAACCTGGCAGTATGCTCCACCTGGGGGAACATCACTGCCAGATTGCTGTCCCTCTCGGCCACCCCCTCTCCCTGGATTCACATCAATGCCTTCCTCTATCTGTGTTCCATCATTGGAGCCTTCAAAACGCGGCGCATCTTCATTCAGCAGCATGTACCCAACACTGTGTTGAAACAGTTCGGGGGACTCCTCAGGAGGACACGGTGGGACTAGGGAAGGATTGTGTGATGCCATGGTACAGAGGGAAGAGGAAGCCTTGGCAGCTGCTTTGCCAGACAAACTAAGATCAGTCTGTGTGAGAGAGGATGAGGAGGATGAGGATGGCTTGGTCATCAAATCTACTATTTTGTCTGCATGTTGAGGCTCAACACGGCCAGCTCCCGAAAATAAGGACGAGCGGCCACATGCTCAAGAGGGTGCACCGCGTCCACCACCAGCGTTGCCTCTAGATGCAGAGCCTGCTTGCCCTTGTGATGCTCTGCCTTTCTTTGTTGTCCTTCCAGACATTTTAATAGCCTGCACAGGACAAAATCAGAAATAAACAGCAAACGTATAGTAAGATCAACTGCGTTTCTGGGCAAAAACACAGCAAACTTATAGTAAGATTGACTGAGTTTATGGGCAAAAACACAGCAAACGTGCAGTACGATCGACTGAGTTTATGAGCAAAAACACAGAAAATGTGCAGTATGATCGACTGTGTTTATGGGGAAAAAACACAGCAAACGTGCAACGTGCAGTATGATCGACTGTGTTTATGGGCAAAAAACACAGCAATTGTGCAACGTGCAGTATGATCGACTGTGTTTATGGCCAAAAACCCCGCAAACGTGCAACGTGCAGTATGATCGACTGTCTTTATGGCCAAAACAACACAGCAAACGTGCAACGTGCAGTATGATCGACTGTGTTTATGGGAAACAAAACACAGCAAACGTGCAACGTGCAGTATGATCGACTGTGTTTATGGGCAAAAAACACAGCAAACGTACAACGTGCAGTATGATCGACTGTGTTTATGACCAAAAACACTGCAAACGTGCAACGTGCAGTATGTTCGACTGTCTTTATGGGCAAAACAACACAGCAAACGTGCAACGTGCAGTATGATCGACTGTGTTTATGGGCGAAAAAAAACACAGCCAACGTGCAGTATGATCGACTGTCTTTATGGGCAAAACAACACAGCAAACGTGCAACGTGCAGTATGATCGACTGTGTTTATGGGCAATAGTGATGAGCGGAATACGCCATATTCGATTTCGCGATATTTCGCGAATATTCGCGAATATTCGTTAATATCGAATATTCGTGATATTTTATAAAAAAAAATGCGAAATTTCGCTAATGTCTTTATGGGCAAAACAACACAGCAAACGTGCAGTATGATCGACTGTGTTTATGGGCAAATAACACAGCAAACGTGCAACGTGCAGTATGATCGACTGTGTTTATGGGCAAAAAACACAGCAAACGTGCAACGTGCAGTATGATCATCTGTCTTTATGGGCAAAACAACACAGCAAACGTGCAACGTGCAGTATGATCGACTGTGTTTATGGGCAAAAAAACACAGCAAACGCGCAACGTGCAGTATGATCGACTGTGTTTATGGGCAAAAAAACACAGCAAACGTGCAACGTGCAGTATGATTGACTGTGTTTATGGGCAACAAAACACAGCAAACGTGCAACGTGCAGTATGATCGACTGTGTTTATGGGCAAAAAAACACAGCAAACGTGCAATGTGCAGTATGATCGACTGTGTTTATGGCCTAAAACACCGCAAACATGCAACGTGCAGTATAATCGACTGTCTTTATGGGCAAAACAACACAGCAAACGTGCAACGTGCAGTATGATCGACTGTGTTTATGGGCAAAAAAACACAGCCAACGTGCAGTATGATCGACTGTCTTTATGGGCAAAACAACACAGCAAACGTGCAACGTGCAGTATGATCGACTGTGTTTATGGGCAATAGTGATGAGCGGAATACGCCATATTCGATTTCGCGATATTTCGCGAATATTCGCGAATATTCGTTAATATCGAATATTCGTGATATTTTATAAAAAAAAATGCGAAATTTCGCTAATGCGAAATTTCGCTAATGCGAAATTTCGCTAATGCGAAATTTCGCTATTTTTTTTGTGTGACTTTTAATATCGAATATTCGTGATATTTAAAAAAAAAAAAAAAAATTGTGAAATTTCGCCAATGCGAAATATCTCCAATGCGAAATTTCACCAATGCGAAATTTCGCTAATGCGAAATTTCGCAATTTTTTTGTGTGTGACTTTTAATATCGAATATTCGTGATATTTTATAAAAAAAAAATTGCGAAATTTCGCTAGTGCGAATGCGAAAATTATTGCGAATTTGATTGCGAAATTTGAAAAAATACGAATATTCGAAATAGCTAATATTCGCCGCGATATTCGAGTTATTCGCGAATACTCGAATATGCAATATTTGTAGCGAATATTCGCAATGCGAATATTCGTGAGCAACACTAATGGGCAACAAAACACAGCAAACATGCAACGTGCAGTATGATCGACTGTGTTTATGGGCAACAAAACACAGCAAACGTGCAACGTGCAGTATGATCGACTGTGTTTATGGGCCAAAAACACCGCAAATGTGCAACGTGCAGTATGATCGACTGTCTTTATGGTCAAAACAACACAGCAAATGTGCAACGTGCAGTATGATCGACTGTCTTTATGGTCAAAACAACACAGCAAATGTGCAACGTGCAGTATGATCGACTGTGTTTATGGGCAAAAAAACACAGCAAACGTGCAACGTGCAGTATGGTCGGCTGTGTTTATGGGCAAAAAAACACAGCAAACGTGCAACGTGCAGTATGATCGACTGTGTTTATGGGCAAAACAACACAGCAAACGTGCAACGTGCAGTATGATCGACTGTGTTTATGGGCAACAAAACACAGCAAACGTGCAGTATGATCGACTGTGTTTATGGGCAAAAAACACAGCAAACGTGCAACGTGCAGTATGGTCGACTGTGTTACTGGGCAAAACAACACAGCAAACGTGCAACGTGTAGCATGATCGACTGTGTTTATGGGCAACAAAACACAGCAAACGTGCAACGTGCAGTATGATCGACTGTGTTTATGGGCCAAAAACACCGCAAATGTGCAACGTGCAGTATGATCGACTGTCTTTATGGTCAAAACAACACAGCAAATGTGCAACGTGCAGTATGATCGACTGTCTTTATGGTCAAAACAACACAGCAAATGTGCAACGTGCAGTATGATCGACTGTGTTTATGGGCAAAAAAACACAGCAAACGTGCAACGTGCAGTATGGTCGGCTGTGTTTATGGGCAAAAAAACACAGCAAACGTGCAACGTGCAGTATGATCGACTGTGTTTATGGGCAAAACAACACAGCAAACGTGCAACGTGCAGTATGATCGACTGTGTTTATGGGCAACAAAACACAGCAAACGTGCAGTATGATCGACTGTGTTTATGGGCAAAAAACACAGCAAACGTGCAACGTGCAGTATGGTCGACTGTGTTACTGGGCAAAACAACACAGCAAACGTGCAACGTGTAGCATGATCGACTGTGTTTATGGGCAACAAAACACAGAAAACGTGCAACGTGCAGTATGATCGACTGTGTTTATGGGCAAAAAAACACAGCAAACGTGCAACGTGCAGTATGGTCGACTGTGTTTATGGGCAAAAAAACACAGCAAACGTGCAACGTGCAGTATGATCGACTGTGTTTATGGCCAAAAACACAGCAAACGTGCAACATGATCGACTGTCTTTATGGGCAAAACAACACAGCAAAAGTGCAACGTGTAGTATGATCGACTGTGTTTATGGCCAAAAACACCGCAAACGTGCAACGTGCAGTATGATCGACTGTGTTTATGGGCAAATAACACAGCAAACGTGCAACGTGCAGTATGATCGACTGTGTTTATGGGCAAAACACAGCAAACGTGCAACGTGCAGTATGATCGACTGTATTTATGGCCAAAAACACAGCAAACATATAGTACAGCACAATCTCCTGCCTGACAAAAACTAATAGCAGATCTAGTTAAGCTATACAGTGTATAAATATATGTACAACTCCTAAGGATGTATATATATTCTCTACACACTGTAAAATCAACTATACTGACTACTAGCCTTCCTACTCTATCTATCTATCTATCTATCTGGTAGAAAAGACACGGTGTCTCTATCTATCAATCTCTCTCTAAGGGCCCTTTCACACTAGTGCGTTTTTGCCGCGTTTTCGTGGTAAAAATAGCGCTATTAAAACGCTCATAAAACGCTCCCCATGCCCCTCTCCAATGAAATGAATTATAAAAAGTGGTAAAAAACGCTGTAAAAACACGGAAAAATTGCGGTTTCAATCGTGGAAAAAACACTGAGATTTTGCCGCGATTTTACAGCGTTTTTACTTAATTTCAATGAAGGGGGGCATGGGGGGCATTTTAATAGCGCTATTTTTACTGCAAAAATGCGGCAAAAACGCACCAGTGTGAAAGGGCCCTAACTCACTGTCTGTCTGACTTCTCTCTCTGAAAGCAAGCCGGAACACACTACACAAGGCCGCCCGGGAGGCGGCCTTTTATAGTGTGGGCGTGTGCTAAAGCCCTGAGCCCTAATTGGCCAATGCACCCAGGCTTTGGCCAATTGGGTCTCTTCGTTTTTTGGGCGCTGTGATTGGCCAAGCATGCGGGGTCATGGTGCATGCTTGGCCAATCATCAGCACGCAACGCCGCAGTGAATTATGGGCCGGTGAGCGTCATTCGAATTTGGCGCTAACGACCCGTTTTGTTAGTTTTCGACGAACGATCAAACCGGCAATGTTCGATGCGAACATGTGTTCGCATTGAACGCAAAGCTCATCCCTATTGCTCACACATGCCATGGTTAAATGTGGAATTGCACCCCAAAATACGTCCTGCTGTTTCTCCTGAGTACGGGGATACCACATGTTTGGGACTTTTTGGGAGCCTAGCCGCGTACAGGGCCCCAAATACCAAGCACCGCCTTAAGCATTTCTAAGGGCACAAATTTTTGATTTCACTCCTCACTACCTATCACAGTTTCGAAGGCCATAAAATGCCAACATAGCACAAAACCCCCCCGAATGACCCAATTTTGGAAAGTAGACACCCCAAGCTATTTGCTCAGAGGCATGTCGAGTACATGGAATATTTTATATTTTGACACAAGTTGCGGGAATATGACAAACTGATTTTTTTTTTGCACAAAGTTGTCACTAAATGATATATTTCTCACACATGCCATGGGCATATGTGGAATTACACCCCAAAATACATTCTGCTGCTTCTTCTGAGTACGGGGATACCACATGTTTGGGACTTTTTGGGAGCCTAGCAGCGTATGGGGCCCGAAAAACCAAGCGCCGCCTTCAGAATTTCTAAGGGCGGAAATTTTTGATTTCACTCCTCACTACCTATCACAGTTTCGAAGGCCATTAAATGCCAAAATGGAACAAACCCCCCCCCCCCCCCAAATGACCCCATTTTGGAAAGCAGACACCCCAAGCTATTTGCTGAGAGGCATGTCGAGTCCATGGAATATTTTATATTTTGACACAAGTTGCGGGAATATGACAAACTGATTTTTTTTTTGCACAAAGTTGTCACTAAATGATATATTGCTCACACATGCCATGGTTATATGTGGAACTGCACCCCAAAATACATTCTGCTGCTTCTCCTGAGTACGGGAATACCACATGTGTGGGACTTTTTGAGAGCCTATCCGCGTACGGAACCCCGAAAACCAAGCACCCCCTTCAAGATTTCTAAGGGCATACATTTTTGATTTCACTCCTCACTACCTATTACAGTTTTGAAGGCCATAAAATGGCAAGATGGCACACAACCCCCCCAAATGACCCCATTTTGGAAAGAAGACACCTCAAGCTATTTGCTGAGAGGCATGTTGAGTCCATGGAATATTATTTTTTTTTCCCCCAAGTCATTGAATAATACATTTACAAAATATTGTCACTAAATGATATATTTCTCACACATGCCATGGGCATATGTGGAATTACACCCCAAAATACATTCTGCTAGTGCGCATGCGCGCGGCGACGGGAGCAGACATGCTGTGACCGAGCTCCGCACACCGCCGACGAAACCTCAGCTAAAATCAGCGCAGGAGGACCGGGAGACACCCCACGATCGGCAGCGGATCATTGCGGGACTGTCATGCTGCATCGGACCTCGGGTCAAACAAAAAAGAGGCAGTACAAACGCCGGAATCAGCAGGGACAGGCGCGGCCCCCTCCCCCCGGACAGACTCCCTCACCTAAGATGGCGCCGGGTAAGCCGGAGACACGCGGCCAACACAGCAAGCAGACCCGCTCGTCACAAGCTGCAGGAACGGCGGCCAGGGAGGACATACGGGACCCGTTCTCCTCACAGTCTTCAGGGGATCGGGTTGGGGACCCTCGAGGTGAGTGCCTGTCCCTGCCATCGTCCCCTAGGTCACCCCAGGATCCATTAGAGCACGCTGGCTCCCCTGGCTCTTCCTTGGATAGGAACATGGCTGAATTGGCTGACACTATATTCAGCCAGGCTAGCCAAGTTAGCCCTGCTCAGGGCCAGTCCTCGCCTCCATCTGTTCCCTATGCGGGGGATGCAGTGCTGCTGGCCCGTTTCTCCTCACTGCTGCAGCAGGAACTATCTAAAGCTTGTCTGATTATAACCACGGACATTAAGCAGGACATACAAAGTTTTGGGCTCAGACTGGACACCATTGAGAACAAGGTGGAGGGATCTGTTGCCAGAATTAATCAAAATACTAGGATAGTTGCTGAACTCCAAGAGCGACTACAAGAGGCCCATTTAAAGATTGAAGACCTGGAGAACCGCTCTCGCCGCTATAATGTGCGGGTCCGTGGCCTACTGGAGAGCCACACGGATCTAGAGGACGCAATGCAGGCCCTAATGACGGATCTAATTCCGGATATCTCGCCCCATCAGCTGGAGATAGATAGGGTCCATAGGGCCCTGACGGCCCCCAGGGCGGATGGACTTCCACGAGACATAATAATGAAGCCGCATTACTACAAGATAAAGGAAAAAATGATGACGGCTTCCAGGAATCGTCAGGATCTGATATTGTTTGGGTCTCCTATCCAGTTGTATGCTGATCTGGCCCCCTCCACGGTGCAAAAGCGCCGTACCTTGAAACCCCTGTTGCAGCAGTTGCTGACCCGCCAGATAAAATACAGATGGTCTTTTCCGTTTAGGCTATCCTTTTCCTACAAGGACAAATCACACTCCTTCACGACCTACCATGATGGAGAAGCTCTGTTGCTGGAGTTGGGCATCATCTCGAGAGACCAGCCTGCACCTTCTTCCTCGGATCAGATGGACCGCCCTTTGTCCCCGATCTGGCATACTCAACGCTCTGGTCGAAGAAAGAAGTCTTCATCGCCACCTACCTGAACGGCCACTGTCCCCCTTTCTTTTGTTTTTGTTTTTTTTTGGAGGGGATTGTTTTTCCATTCTGGTTTCCCTCCCCCTCCCCCCTTGATTTCTGACAACGGGCCTTCCCCCTGGATGGGATACACAGTGGCCCTCACTGAGGTGGTGGGAGGGACCTGACTGCTCTGGCCAATGTTACTTTGCCAAGGTTCGGCTTAGCCGATATGTCAATTTTTTTTTTTTTTTGTATTATTATATTCGTTTTAGTTAGCGTTCCTGTTTTGTGTCTACTGCCTTATAGTCACTGGGCCGGCTGTGCTCTCACCTGCTATGGTGGGGCGACTGGGTGGCCCGGCCCACCGATGCCCCCCCCGGAAAGCCGGGGGGGCAGCGGTGGTGCAGACTAACCCTTGGTGAGTTTTCTCACTTATTGGGTTATTAATGTGTTTGCCTGGCCTCCTCTGGACTCAAGGCTTGCATGGTTTGAGTCGGGGTGGACCCGTAAGCCACTCGAGTGACCTTGCCCCTGTCTTAGGATGGGAGCAACCTCACGACTGTTTCCCCGGGATCGTGACCCGGGAGGGGATTCGTCCCGCTGTTTATTTTGTTTAGCAAACATGCTGTTTTTAAGTTTAGACATTTATCCTTTTAATTGCCTATTACTTCTCATTTCTCTTTTTTCTTTGCTTTTCTTTCCTTTACTCCTGGCCTCGTGCTCTGTCCCTGCCATGATCCTATGGATTTCTGGTTTGACCTGGTCCTTCCCCTACCGGAGCTGGGGAGCTCTGCATCAATGTCAAGGTGAGTGTGCTCTGCCAAACCGCGATGATGACTGATTATTCCACAAAATACTCCATAATAACGCACAATGTACAGGGTTTTAATTCTCCCCCTAAGCGAGCTAAAGCGTTTCACTATTACCATAAACAAAAGGCGGACATACTGCTGTTACAGGAGACTCATTTCTCCAGGACCTCGACTCCAAGGTTTCTCAGTGCCCGATACCCCCAGTTCTACCTCTCTTCAGCTGCAGAAAAGAAACGGGGAGTTGCTATCTGCTTCTCAAGAAAGGTCCCCTTTACTCCCATCACGGTGGTTAAAGATAAAGAGGGAAGATACCTGATGACAGTGGGACGAATAAATGACCAATTGACCTCCATAATTTCCTACTACACTCCCAACTCGGGACAGCTAGAATTTTTTCGCGACATGCTGGCGATACTTCTCCCAAAGGCGCAGGGTCAAGTAATTATGGGTGGGGATACCAACTTGCCTCTAGATCAAACGTTAGATAAATCATCTCCCAACAAGTCCCTATTCAAGCATACACCTAAAAATAGTAGTAGATTTGCTCGACTGTTACATAGCAATGACCTAATTGATGCCTGGCGAGAAGATAATCCCTCTGTGCGCGATTACACTCACTATTCACATGTACACAAAACCTATTCCCGGATTGATCATGTTTTTATAACTTCCCCACTGATCCCTTACGTGACCGCGGCAAAAATTTTGGCTACTCCATGGTCGGACCATGCTCCGATACGGTTGTCCCTTTCGGACATTTGGAAGAAACCATGCCCGTCCCCGTGGCGACTTAATGTGTCTTTGTTAAATGATCCAACCATTTTGTCAGAGATAGAGAAGGAGCTGCGCACGTTTTTTCGCGAAAACTCACCATCGGCCACATCCCCTGTTATCAACTGGGCAGCCCATAAGGCCACCATCCGCGGTAAATTCATACAGGTAGCTGCAATTCGGAAGCGCAACCGCGAACACACAATCACGCAATTGGAGACTGATTTGACTATCCTCCTAGCGGAGCAAAGGGCATCGCCGCAGATTGACATTAGACACAAAATTGATGCGGCCAGGTTGTCACTGAATTTAAGCCTCACCACACAAGCTGAAAAACAACTACGATGGTCACGTCATAGGTATTACACGTTGGGGGACAAGCCTACTACTCTCTTAGCAAGAAAATTAACCCCTCGTCCCAGCACGTCTGCCCTACCTAAACTTAGATTAAATAATGGGCGCTCGACCCAAAATCCGGAATCTATTGTTAGCGAGTTCACTAAATTTTACTCAAGATTATACGAAAGCCCCGGTCAGAGTAACAAGACTAAATTGGACGACTTCTTTAGCGACATACCCCTGCCCACGCTGACTAAGGACCATTCGGACCTCATGGACATGGAATTTACAGAGGCGGAAGTCGGACAGGCTATAAAAAGTTTGAATCCCTCTAAAGCTCCAGGCCCGGATGGGTTCCCTGGACAATATTACCATAAATGCCGAGAGATCTTGACCCCACACCTCTGCGCGTTTTTTAATGCAATTCGGAGGGGCATTTGTCTCCCGGCTCAGGAGAACAGGGCCTATATCCATGTTCTCCCGAAACCGGGGAAAGATCACGGGCTCTGTGCAAATTATCGTCCCATTTCGTTGATAAACACCGACCTCAAAATCATGACCAAAATCCTGGCAGCCAGACTTAATTCGTTCCTCGCGCAATATATTCACCCGGATCAGGCAGGGTTTGTCCCGGGGCGACAAGCTTCAGATCAGACTAGGAGAGTCATTGACGCTATTTCAGCTATACATTCGGACTGGGATAATGGAGGATCTAGGAGGGGGATGTTGCTGTCCTTGGACATGCACAAGGCTTTTGATTCTCTGTCGTGGGAATACCTCTTCTATGTCCTGACTAAGCTTGGTTTTGGGTCGGGCTTTCTGTCCATACTACGGGTTCTCTATGAGTCCCCTACTGCTTCACTGATGGTTAAGGGTTACTCATCTGGCCCTTTCCCTATTCGTAGAGGGACTCGTCAGGGATGCCCCCTGTCCCCATTACTTTTTGTCTTGGCTCTAGAACCGCTCGCCATAAAAATACGTAATTCTACTGACATACGCGGCATTACTTGCGGCAACCACGAACATAAATGTATCCTCTTTGCGGACGATATCTTGATGATGATCTCGACGCCGATCACCACCCTTCCTAACCTATATGCTATACTTAAACCTTTTACAGCAATATCGGGTCTTAGCATAAACCACGATAAGTCCCAAGCTATGAACATCTCGCTATCAGATGGTACTCTCTCGACGCTTAAACGCTCCTTTAATTTTGTTTGGCACACAGAGTCTCTCCCTTATTTAGGTATAAATCTCACCCCGACATTACGCACTCTGTACTCCAGAAATTACCCAACACTATTTCAACGTTTGACGGCTGATTTGGCCAGATGGATGCTTCGACCCCCCTCGTGGTTTGGCAGACTACACTCCGTTAAGATGACTATTCTACCGAGGGTTTTGTATTTGTTTCGAACGTTGCCAATCTCGATTGTCCGCTCGGATTTGTTGGCCTTCCAAAATAAACTTTTGTCCTTTATCTGGGGGGATAAGAGGCCCAGGGTGAATAAGCGCACACTATTTACCCCTAAGAGAAGAGGTGGACTAGGTGCCCCGGATCTGCAAAAGTATTATTACGCAGCACAACTGGCTCAGTTAGCCAGATTTCATTCTGCCAAGCCCCATCCTATATGGATGCAGATGGAAGAATTTGCTTGCACAGGTAGGCCGATTTCACACCTTTTATGGTTACCGCCTAGGGACCGGCCTCCAATTCTGTGCCCGGCATTGTCCTCGTCCCTGGGTATTTGGGATAGGTTGCGGAAAACGCACAAGTTTTCTTCCCAACATACTCCATTAGCCCCGATTCTTGGAAATTCATATTTCACCCCGGGCCTCACCCCCAGGATGTTTGTTTGGTGGACCAACAAAGGGCTACTACGGATAGCTGATCTGTGTAGCCATAAGGGTATATTGACAAGACAGGTTTTAATTGAGAAATATCAAATGCCGCCCTCTGAGTTTTTTCGATGTGCTCAGATCCTACACTTCTTGGGGACTTTGTCGCGAGATTCTGATATGGCTACTAGGTCCTCAATGGAGTACCTGTGTCAGAACTTCGATAAAATCCGAGGGCATATCTCTGAAATGTATACTATCTTGACTAGATCTGCTGTCAAATTGGCTTATATGGTAAAATGGGAGGCAGACCTTCGGGAGACAATTGAATTAGACGAATGGCATGCTTTAGCACAAGGGGCCTCAAAGTCCATAATCAATACTTCAATTATTGAAGCCAATTATAAAGTGCTACTGCGGTGGTATATGGTCCCGGCCAGGCTGGCATCATATGTACCAGCAGCATCCCCTTTGTGTTTCCGCGGATGCGGACAGCAGGGAACCATGTACCATGTGTGGTGGCAGTGCCCCACGGTACGACGTTATTGGATTAGAGTATACAATTTCATTTACTCTCTTACCCAGGTCAATCTAGTGAAATCCCCGAGACAGGCTCTGCTGGGTAGTGTGATAGAGACGGCATCAAAAGCTCAGAGGCGTCTTATATCATTTATATTTATTTCAGCCAAAATTATTATTGCAAAATCCTGGAAGAGGGCAGCTTTACCTTTTGCGCATCTTAAGAACAAGCTTTCCTGGATTATGCTCAATGAACGTATGTCTGCACAATTGCAAGATAAAATGCAATTGTTTGATAAAGTATGGGACCCCTGGGTGAAATACCTGACGGGGGATCCAAGATTCTTGCCTGAGTAGAACCGTCTTGGGATGGTGGGTGTTGGAGCACGGGGTCACTTTCTTTCTTTTTTTTTTTTTTTCTTTTTCCTCTATTCCCTTTCTTTCTCTTTTCTTCTCCCCCCCCCCCTCCTTTTTTTTTTTTTTTCTTTTCTCTCTTTTTTTCTCTTTTTTTTCTATGTTTTCTCTTTTCCCTTTATCTCTTTCTGTCTTTTCTTTGTTATTATACTGATGCGAGAGTCATCTAATTTTTACCCCCTAACCTCTACATAGTGAGTATTCCTACAAAATTTATTATGATCTCAGGGAGTGGTGGGGAATTCTTACTAAACAGCCACTTACCTCGACTTGCTTATATGTATAACAGTTAGTAGATGCGTCTAAAATACATGTTTGTCTAAATCACTCTATATGGATGGTTGATGTTGATCTTTGAAGGTTGGAGGATCTATTTCTAAATGTCACAAGGCATTGGTTCCAGCCCATGTGTACAGATTCAAACAAGCTTTAAGGTCATTGTTAGAGATGAAGAAGTCTTACTTACTCTGCTTCATAATGACTCTAGCTTGCTACTTGGCTGTTATAGAGGTTTCCATTCACTGTTAAGATGACTCAGGTCTTTACCTGCATTTTGTATTTTTGTATCTCTTTGTGGAATCAAGATTGTATTTTTACTTACTTTCTTTGTTGAAAAACTTCAATAAAAAACATTGAAACGAAAATACATTCTGCTGCTTCTCCTGAGTATGGAGATACCACATGTGTGGGACTTTTTTGCGTACGGGACTCGAAAACCAATCACCGCCTTCAAGATTTGTGTGAGTGAAATCAAAAATGTATGTAATTAGAAATCTTGAAGGTTGTGATTGGTTTTTGGGGTCCCGTACGCGGCTAGGCTCACAATGCAGAATGCAGAACAATAGAGAGAGAATAGAGAGGGAGAGAACAATAAAACGACAACTATTTTTTTTATTTAATTTTTTATTTATTTTTTGTGTTTTTTTATTTATAAATTTTTTAAAAAATGTTAACACTTTTTTTTGTAACTGTAACTGCTGAACTTTTGGGTTCCAGGTTTGGGTCTCTCAAAATGCGATGGCATCTTGGGAGACCCTGTGTACGTGTGCCTAGCCTGTGAAATGTTTTACCCTACGCTAATACTTCACTAGTGTGTGGAAGCGTTCAAAACATTCACCAATACAAAGACCAGGATCGGCAGGACATTGGGGACAAAAATAACGGGTGTCACGCCTAAATCCGCGCTCGCTACAGACACAACATTTTCTTTGGGGGGCTCGTTGGGTAGGGGTACTCTCGAGGGCATACTAAAAATGCCTCTCATGCAGTCGGCTTACTGCATTTGGTAGGGGATGGTGAGGTGCAGAACCGACTGGATACATGAGTTCTGTGACGATCTCTCCCTGGAATTGGAGGAATGTTCCATTCTGTCCTGAAGTTTTGTATAAGACAAAAGCATTCAGCAAAGTCAATTGAAATAAATAGAGACACTTTTTTGTACCAGCGTCTCTCCTTACGGGCAATATGATACGGCGCCATTAACTGGTCGTTGAGGTCCACCCCTCCCATATTTTGGTTATATTCGTGGACCCAGGCCATGTGAGCAGAGAATATGGGAATATTGTGAATTGGCTCTGTGGACCAATACATCTGCAACTGAGGAAATTGATTTATGCCCATATTGAGGGTAAGGCCCAGAAAGGTCTTAAATTCGGAAACCTCAAGAGGCTTCCATTCTTTGACAAGGAAGGACTGGGGATTAGTGGCGATGTATTGACCAGCGTATAAATTAGTTTGGTCCACAATAGATCTATAGAGATCTTCCGTGAAATACAGTGAATAAAATCAAGTGGCATAAAATTCGCTGTATCCACCTGAATACCGTGTTGGCCAGTGAATGGGGAAAGTACGGGTGCTGCAGAAGTGGTGGGGACCCAATCAGGAAAGGCGAATTCTGCAGGAAGGGCACTATGGGTACGACGGGCCTGTCTTTGTCTTCTTCTTCTTCTTGGTGGCAGCGGGACACTACTTGTGCTTGCCACCTCGTCAGCTTGACCTGCACTTATGGGACTCGCCACGTCACCACGTGATACTGTAGTGCTGGATAAACGACCAGGGTGTACTAGGCCGCTGGTGCTTGCCAATCCACCAGAAGGAATAGCGGCGCTAGTACTTCTCTGCTCCATACAAGGGTCCTGCGGTTCTTGCTGCTCAACAACATCAGAACAGGATCGGGTACGCCTGGCCTTAGCAGGGACCACAACTTAGTCATCAGAGCTATCTGACATGGAGCCACTGTCGTAAATAGGATCGTATTCTGAGCCCGAATCTCACAGATGCGTGACCTCCTCATCACTATCTGACATGCTCAGGATCCTAAAAGCCTCTTCACCAGTGTACATTCGCTTTGCCATTTTGGGCTCTAAATTTAGTCGTAGACTGGTGATGATTCACAGGTAAAAAAAGCACCTGACTATAGAAAGGCAAATGTAGAAAACGCTTAAAAAAAAAAAACTGTTAGTGATCGCAGGGATCAGGCCTGTCTCTGCGAATGCTGCAGTTGTGTGTGTTGTGTTTTTGAAGTGACAGTGATCGATCGATACTGCACTTGGGTGGGTTGGGCTGGGCGGAGGGGCAAAACGCAGGTGCTAGCGGGTATCTGGGCTGATTCCGCTAACAATGCGTTTTTGGGTACCCTAAACTGCTGGGTACGCTAGTATAGATCTGATCAGATCAGGTATCGATCCGTTCAGATACTATACCACTAAGGGGGTGTATGCTTTGCGCGAGGGTGTAAGCGGTACTGGCACTAACCTAACGCTGCCTGGGGCGACGTAGACCCTGACTGGCGCTAATTGATATCACCCACCGGGCGATCAGGGGGTTAAACTTTTATTGGGTTATATACGGCGGGTGCCCTGATGCTATAAACAGCAAACTAACTAACCAGCGTCAACCGTAACACTTTTACGGTGATCACTGGTGAAAGGGTTAACTAGGGGGAAATCAGGGGGTTAAAAGCTTTATTAGGTAATATATGGGGGTACCTGACGCTTTCTAAAAACCTAAATAACTAACCTGCGTCACCAGTGACACTTATACGGTGATCACTGGTGAAAGGGTTAACTCTAGGGGCAATCAGGGGTTAAAAACCTTTATTTATGGGGGTACCTAACGCTATATAACCTGGCGGCGAACCTCAAAAAAAACTAACTACCTAGCGTCAACAGTGACACTAATACAGCGATCAGAAAACCGATCGCTTAGTGACACTGGCAATAGGGGGTGAAAGGGTTGACTAGGGCAGTGATCAAGGGGTTAAACCTTTATTAGGGGGGTAGAGGGCCTAAAGCTAATGTCCCTAACACTTTTTTCTGTCACAAATGACACTAAATGCAGTGATCAGAAAATAAATGATCACTGCAATAGTGACACTGTGTGACAGGGGGCTGGGGGGGTGATCGGCGGTGACTGGGGGGGGGGGGGGGGGTTGTGTGCCTATGTGTAACGTGTCAGTGTGCAGTGGTTGCAACTCACGTTTACAGATGTCCTCTCTCCTCTGGGTCAGGTCAAAAAGACTGCCACGAGGAGAGATGTCATCACTTCCCTCTTCCTGTGTTTACACTTAACACATGAAGAGGCTGAGCAGGACGCCCATTGGCTGGGAGCGATCGCGAGGGGGTGGCTGGAAACAAATAGCCGCCCCCTCATGCCGGATCGCTCCTAACCACTTACCGACCGCCGCACGCAGTGGGGGGTCCCGATCGGACCCCCGACCCGTGGAAAGGCAGGGACGTACATGTATGCCCATCTACCTGTACGTGCCATTCTGTGGACGTACATAGTCGTGCGGCGGTCCTTAAGTGGTTAATAAAAAATAAAAAAAAAGGGGGTTTGACACATGGGGCCCTGGGGACCTCTGAGCCGTTAAAAAACACACATATATATATATATATATATATATATATATATATATATATATATATATATATATATATATATATATATATATACCTGTGTGTATATATATATATATAAAAAACAAAAAAAAGTAATAAAATAATATAAAAAAAGAGGGTTGTCACCCAGAGCCCTGGGGACCTCTGGGCCCTTTAATAACAATAATAATACATTATATATATATATATATATATATATATATATACACACACATATACACACACACACACACACACACATACATACACACAGTATATAAAAATAAAAGAAGTAAAAAAATATATAATTTTTTTTTTTATAAAAAAAGGGGGGTTGTCATCTAGGGCCCTGGGGATCTCCGGGCCCCTGGGGACCTCCAGACCCCTAAAAAAAAATTGTCCCTTTAATAAAAAAATAAAATAAAATTAAAAATAAAATATATATTTTTTATGAAAAATAAATAAAAAAAAGGGGGGTTGCCAGGTTACAGTTGTACTGCCTGTACCCCCCTGATGGCGGCCCTGACTGCGGACATACTGCATTAGATTACCAGATACTGCGGACATACTGCATTCGATTACCAGAGACTGCGGACATACTGCATTAGATTACTGGAGACTGCGGACATACTGCACTAGATGACCAGAGACTGCGGACATACTGCATTAGATTACCAGATACTGTGGACATACTGCATTAGATTACCAGATACTGGTGTGGACATACTGGAGATGGCCCCTATTTTGGCAGAAATGTAAATATGTAAATGTACTTGTAAATTTGGTGGTTATTAATTGTGTGTGTGTGTGTGTGGGGGGGGGGGGGGGGGGGGGGGTGACGGCAGCTATTTTGGCAGAAATGTACACATGTAAAAGACATTTGGTTAATAAGCAGGGGGGTGGGGGGGTGGTAGTGACTGCTATCATTTTGGCAGAAATGTACATTTAAAATAATGTCTTTAATTTTAAATGCACATTTACATTACATTAGTAAGTGAGGAGAGAGCCTGGGGGATCGTGGCAGGTACTATTTTGGCAGTTTAATACATACTTGGTTAATAAGTAGGGGGGATGGGGGGGTGACGGCCACTATTTTGGATTAAAGAAAAAGATAGGAGGCAATGAGCACAGGAGCGGAGGGGATGCATACCTTACTGTTCCGGGAATCGGGCGCTGAGCTGCAGAGTGAGTGGAGACGTCACTTCCTGTGCTTAGAGTGACATCGGATCACTATAGCGTGTGCACCCGACCCGGCCATAATAATACAGTCCAGTCCATCGCTCCGGAAGTTGTGGCGCGATGGAAAGCGCCACAAAGGCATTTTTTGCCTGCCAATGTAGCGCCTCGTCTGCAATCTTGTGATTGCACAGACGTGCCACTACCCATACTGCACTGTGCCCGGAGCCGGGACACAGTGCACATAAGGACCATTTTTGAAAAAAAAAAAAATCTTAAAAGGACATATTTTAATAAAAAAAAACTTTATTTTTTTAGATTTTTTTTTTACTGACTGGGGGTGGCGCCCGGGTGCCCCTATGGACGTACCGCCACTGGCTGCACTCTTATGTTCATGTTAAGCAGCAGGGATGCATAGAATACAGACAACTGAGCACTTTTTAAAATGTAGTTCTCTGACAAATATAGAGGAGTGATACATGCATACATACCGAGATCTAACCTGGATTAGGCTTTACAAATAAAAGTTATTAGCTGATTTTATTATGTGCATTCCCCGTCTAAACCTATTGTGGAAGGGTTGGAACCTGTCTGTTTTTAATGCTCTCTCTTGTCCACTTGCTTCATGTCCTTGTGAAAACATTGCATGGGGACACAAATCAAAGGGAAATCTCCAAAAGTGACACTGTATAGCAGGGAAACTCCAACAGCTTTTTATTGCAGTCTACATTCCCAAGGGAAAGTGGGGGAAATCTCCTAAACAAAACATTAGACAGCAATAAAAACATGACAGAGGTTTGAACCCTACCCCACTGTATCTAAAACATAGATCCAGGGTTATAGGCATTTACATTAAAAGGGGTCTTAAAGGCAGAAGGTTTTTAATCTTAATGTATTGTATGCATAAAAAACCTTCTGTGTGCAGAATCCCCCCTCAGCCTTCCTAATACTTACCTGAGCCCCATCTCTATCCAGCGAGGTTGACTTGGCTGCCCGAGACTCTCCCTCCTTATTGTTATACAAAAACAAAAAGGAAAGTGGAGTCGGGACTTTAAATGAGGCATAAAGGTGTAATGAATAGAATATACGAAAAACCTTGAATGTCAGCGTTCCACTATGGATTGGCACGATACAGTATAAATGAACCAGTAATCATGTTACATTTATGATACAGAAATGTAATCACAAAAGAGCAATTCATAATCACCATTAATTTCATAACACATGATTAGTTAGGGAACATTATTAATGACATACAAACATGGTAATAAATAAATACATCAAGGACTGATCAATAAATAGATAAGCTACATGGTCAACATGTGCAACAATAAATAAGCGATGATATAAGTATTTGTAGAGCATCCAAGGATGTGTACTCTACACGTTTCATGGGCGCCTGCCACTCATCAGAAGTTTGGATGCATGAAGAGTAATCTAAAATGAGATAAATATAAAAGATTTATAGTGGTAGTTTCTGGGGATCCACTACTCCCCATGGACAAACCCGCCATGTGACGCTGATCCGTCACGGTGCGCTTTTTCCATCCCTCGCTGCGCAGGGGTCTGTGGTGATCCCCTAGCTGACGGGGGTTAAAACATGGTGTTGGCGGGGATCCGCCCAGGACCAGGGAGCTATTTAACATCACCTGGGGGTGAGCCGACGCCTCTCTCTGCTGGCCACCATTCCGTGTTGCTTGTACTCTGGAAGCTTAGGTAAATGGGGAAATTTACACCCTCCCCACCATACACTTACTACACATCTCTGTACAAAACTGACTCTACTGATCTGTACACATATATACTCTATATCTGTTTCATATACATACATCCATATACACTGACACATTCAACATTTACTTTCTACCTCACACATACATTTCTCTTATATTTTACTTTTTATCCACTAACATATCTTTAATATATATATGATATGCTTTTTCATGTGCATTCGATATGCAGATGTATTAAATCACACCTCTTCTTACCATATCACCACTTCATTTATCTATCCATAATACACAGTTTGACAATTACTTTATATACATATTTTAAATTATTTTTATATATTTTTTTTACACGTCACTACATCTTCACATTGATTCACCAGTTATTTTCATTCACCTTTTCACTGTCATACAGACTTGGCTAACCACTTAATCAACACTCTCCCTCGGCATGATGAATGGCAGTGATTGATGGGTCTGCTGTCAGTACTGGATCCCTCTAGGACCCAGCACACTCACCTGACACAGCCTTGGCTGGGAAACACTGATTGTCCAGCTCTCCTTTAAAACACCTGTGTTTTCACCCAATCAGTGCTCGTGATAGAGTTACTCTGCTTGCCTTGTGAGATCCAGCCTGACCTGTTTATCTGTAAACTTTGTGTTTGACCCTGCTTGTTGCTTCCGATTTGGTACCTTTCAAACTCTGATTATCCGTGTATGACCCGGCTTGCCTAGACCACATCCATTGCAGTGGTGCACTACTAGCACCAGCAACACCACCAACATCCACACCTGTGGTGAACTACAAGTTCCAGCTTTCCTGCTCATCAAAACACCTACTTCAGCAGTGAACTATAAGTGCCAGCTGTCCCACTCGTCTCAACCCTGCATCCGTGGTGAACTACAAGTCCCAGCGCTGACCTGCTTCTCAAGACCTGCTCATGGTATGTGCTCTTGTTATTGAACTATAGGCATATTAGCACACCTGAACTGTTGTCTGCTGCTAGCCTGATATGAAACCTGACATTATCACGAGCCATACATAAAAAGGGAAAACCCATCATGGATTCTGAGCAGGCTCAGATGTTTGCACAAGAACTTTGCCATTTATCCCATCAAGTTCAGCAAATGGCCACAGAGCTCACCAAGGTGCAATCCCCTACTACAACTGTTACAAAAACTTTATCTGAACCAAAAATTCCTTTGCCTGACCGTTTTTCTGGCGACCGTAAGGGATTCTGCAACTTTAAAAACAGCTGCAAATTATATTTCAAATTAAGGCCATCCTCTTCTGGCTCTGAAACTCAGAGAGTTCAGATCATTATCTCTCTGCTACAGGGTGACCCCCAGGCTTGGGCCTTTAACCTTGAACCAAACCATCCAGCCCTGCTAACTGTAGATGCCTTCTTTGAAGCCCTTGGATTGCTGTACGATGATCCAGATCGTATGGCTACTGCAGAATCAACCCTGCGTAACTTAAAGCAAGGAACCACCACAGCTGAAATGTACTGCTCAGAGTTTCGCAGGTGGGCCCCAGAATCTGGCTGGAATGATGCAGCTCTCCGCAGCCAGTTCAGAATAGGTCTTTCAGATGCAATTAAGGATGCTCTGGTCAACTTCTCCTATCCACCCTCACTGGAGGAAGCTATGTGTCTAGCCATTAGAATTGATCGCCGTCAGCGAGAGAGGGGGCGAGAAAAAAATATGGCTGTGGCAAACTGTATACCTCCCTTACCACCTGATCATCCAACCTCCAGTGCCAGTTCAGTGGAAGAACCTATGCAGCTAGGCTCCACCCGGCTATCTGCCCAGGAACACACACGCCGGCGTAATATGGGACTTTGCCTGTATTGTGGCCTCAGGGGTCACATGCTCCGTTCGTGCCCTACACGTCCGGGAAACTCCCGGACCTAGGTGATTATGGGGAGGTCACCTTAGGTCTGCTTTCATCTCCCCAGGGGGACAGTCGTATACTTCTACCCAGTGTTATTCACTTTGGGACAGGGACTCATGAACTGCTGGCCTTGGTAGATTCTGGAGCTGCTGAGAATTTTATTGATAAGACTTTGATTACCTCCTTGTCCCTGGAAACTCATATGCTAGATTGCCCAGTCCGCCTAATTTCTGTGGATAACCGGCCTCTCTCACAAGACCTTGTGCTTCAGTCCACCAATCCCTTCCAGTTACAATTGGGGGCCCTGCACTGGGAGAAGATTTCATGTCTTGTCATTGACTCTCCATCCACTCCTTTGATCCTAGGCCTTCCTTGGCTTCAGAAGCACAATCCTGAAATTGACTGGCGAACAGGAAATATTCTGGCTTGGTCCAATCAGTGTAAAGAAAGTTGCATCCAGCACCCTGTTCAACTTGCTGCTTGTCAAGTGGGAATGGAACAGATTCCGCTTTGTTATAAGGACTTTCAGGATGTGTTTTCTAAAGGGAGTGCTGACACCTTACCACCTCATCGCAGTTATGACTGTCCCATTGACCTTTTGCCTGACACTACACCTCCGCAAGGGAGAGTCTTTCCATTGTCCGAACCAGAGAACCTTGCTTTGCAAGAATACATCCAGGAAAACCTAGCTAAAAGTTTCA
Source organism: Rana kukunoris (assembly GCA_029574335.1). Classification (NCBI taxonomy): domain Eukaryota; kingdom Metazoa; phylum Chordata; class Amphibia; order Anura; family Ranidae; genus Rana; species Rana kukunoris. Next base: position 143,562,789 of record CM056050.1, on the reverse strand, counting down.
TCCGTCCCTCTACTTCTCCCGCAGGCGCAGGTTGCTTCTTTGTCCCAAAGAAGGACGGGGGTCTAAGACTTTGTGTTGACTACAGAGGTCTAAATAAAATAACCGTTCCCAATCGGTACCCTCTCCCTCTCATCACAGAGTTGTTCTCCCAAATCCAGGGAGCAAAGATTTTCTCCAAACTAGACCTAAGGGGAGCCTATAATCTAGTGCGCATCCGTGAAGGAGATGAGTGGAAGACAGCCTTTAACACCAAGGATGGCCACTACGAATGTCTTGTCATGCCTTTCGGTCTCAGGAATGCACCAGCTGTCTTTCAAAACTTTATGAATGACATTTTCCGTGACCTGTTGGGTCGCTTTATGCTTGTATACTTGGATGATATTTTGATATATTCTCCCAATCATGAAACGCATCAGAGGCACGTCCGCTCAGTGTTGGCCCGATTAAAGGCTCATTCCCTTTTTGTTAAGCCTGAAAAATGTTCATTTCATGTCAAACAAGTACCTTTTCTGGGCTACCTAATCTCTGACACAGGCCTAACCATGGATCCAGCCAAGATTCAGGCCATTCTAGACTGGGCATCACCTTCAGACCTGAAAGCAGTTCAGCGCTTCCTGGGCTTTGCAAATTTCTATCGGAAATTCATTAGGAATTTTGCCACCATGGCACATCCCATCACTTCTCTCACCAGGAAGTCTCAGTCTAAGTTTAAATGGACTACTGAAGCCCAGACAGCCTTCACTCAGTTGAAGAAAGCCTTTACCTCTGCACCAATTCTACGCCATCCTGTTCCTGAGCTGCCTTTTATTGTGGAGGTAGATGCATCCGAAGTAGGGGTGGGGGCGCTTCTGTCACAAAAGGACCCTGTAACTGCTGCCATCCACCCCTGTGCCTTCCTGTCCCGTAAATATTCCCCAGCAGAGCGCAACTATGATATAGGCAACAGAGAACTGTTAGCCATAAAGCTAGCTTTGGAGGAATGGAGACATTGGCTGGAGGGAGCTCGCTATCCATTCATAGTTCTGACTGACCACAAAAACCTTGAATACATCCGTTCTGCTAAAAGACTGAACTCACGTCAGGCCAGGTGGTCATTGTTCTTCTCCAGATTTACTTCACAATTTCTTATTTACCAGGGCCAAAAAATGTTAAGGCCGATGCCTTGTCTCGCAGTTTTTTATCAGAATCCCCACCTCCGCTTCCTCCACAATCCATTATCTCTGAGGACAGGATTTTGGCTTTCACCCAGACTGACATCTCTGAGGCCTTATTACCTGCACAGGCTGAAGCCCCCCCCCCCCCTTCCACTCCCTCTGGTATGCTTTTTGTGCCCTTGGCTCTTCGTTTGCAGGTTTTGCAGCAGGTACATGCGTCAAAGCCTGCAGCGCATCCGGGGTTTAGACAAACTTATGAGATTATCTCTCGCAACCTCTGGTGGCCATCGATTAGGCAGGATGTGCTAGCCTTTGTCCAGGCTTGTGAGGTTTGTGCCAGAAGCAAGGGCAGTACCTCTAAGCCCTCCGGTCTTCTACGTCCTCTACCAATACCTACTTGTCCCTGGACCCATTTATCTATGGACTTTATCACTGACTTGCCTCCGTCCCAGGGATGTTCCACGATCTGAGTGGTGGTAGACAGGTTCAGTAAGATGGCCCACTTTGTTCCACTTCCGAAACTGCCGTCTGCTAGAGATCTGGCATCTTTATTCATTAAACATGTTTTCAGGCTCCATGGGGCACCAATTAACATTGTCTCAGACCGCGGCTCTCAGTTTATAGCCCAGTTTTGGAAGGCCCTTTGTTCTCAGCTAGGGATTAAGTTATCATATTCTTCAGCCTATCATCCCGAGACAAATGGCCAAACAGAAAGAACTAATCAGACTCTGGAGAAGATGGTACGTTGTCTGATGGCCAATGATGAGGTGGAGTGGGTCAACATCCTTCCATGGGCAGAGTTTGCCTTTAATAATTGTGCCAGCTCTTCTACAGGGACCTCTCCCTTCTTCTGTGTTTACAGGTTGCATCCTCGTGTGTGCTCCTTTGATCTTCCACCCTCTGATGTTCCAGATGCCAACACCACGATTGAAAATTTCTCCAAAATCTGGTCTGACGTCAATCGTGCATTTCTCGTTCGGTGCAGGCTTTTAAGAAAACGGCTGATAAGAGGCGCTCAAAGGCCCCTGGATATAAAGTTGGTGACAAAGTGTGGCTATCATCCAGGAATCTGTCCCTGCATGTTCCATCCAAGAAACTTGGCCCAAAATTCATCGGGCCCTATGAGATTTCGGAGATTGTTAATCCTGTGTCCTATAGATTAAAACTCCCCCCGTCCATGCGCATTCCTAATGTCTTCCATGTTTCTTTATTGAAACCTGTTCACTCTAGTCTCCAAGTAAATGAACCAGAACCTGTAGATGTGTCGGATAGCCAGGAATATGAAGTGGCATATATTCTTGACTCCAGACGAGTACGCAATTCCTTACAATATCTAGTTCATTGGAAAGGTTTTGGCCCAGAGGATCGATCCTGGATCCCAGCTCGCGATCTCCATGCTGATCGCCTTAAGAAGAAGTTCCATCTTCGATATCCAAGTAAGCCTGGGGGTGCAGGAGCAACCCCTCGAGAAGGGGGGGGGTACTGTCAGTACTGGATCCCTCTAGGACCCAGCACACTCACCTGACACAGCCTTGGCTGGGAAACACTGATTGGCCAGCTCTCCTTTAAAACACCTGTGTTTTCACCCAATCAGTGCTCGTGATAGAGTTACTCTGCTTGCCTTGTGAGATCCAGCCTGACCTGTTTATCTGTAAACTTTGTGTATGACCCGGCTTGTTTGACCCTGCTTGTTGCTTCCGATTTGGTACCTTTCAAACTCTGATTATCCGTGTATGACCCGGCTTGCCTAGACCACATCCATTGCAGTGGTGCACTACTAGCACCAGCAACACCACCAACATCCACACCTGCGGTGAACTACAAGTTCCAGCTTTCCTGCTCATCAAAACACCTACTTCAGCAGTGAACTATAAGTGCCAGCTGTCCCGCTCGTCTCAACCCTGCATCCGTGGTGAACTACAAGTCCCAGCGCTGACCTGCTTCTCAAGACCTGCTCATGGTATGTGCTCTTGTTATTGAACTATAGGCATATTAGCACACCTGAACTGTTGTCTGCTGCTAGCCTGATATGAAACCTGACATCTGCCCCCCACAACCCTCCCTTTTTTATCCTGGTTTATGGATCTCCCGCCTCAACCCCGGACAGGATTCTATATGCGAAGCTACATCTCCTGCGTCTCCCCTCATGGCATTAGCACACTGGCCTTGTGGCAGGGTATACTAAGGGCCTTACCTTTATTATTTTTAGTATTTATATTTCTATTTATATTTATATTTTTCCCTTTATTTTATATATATATATATATATATTTTGGGGGGGGGGGGTTGTCCATGGGGAGTAGTGGATCCCCAGAAACTACCACTACAAATCTTTATATTACTGGTTCATTTATACCGTATCATGCCAATCCATAGGGTTTTTTGTATATTCTATTCATTACACCTTTTTTTTTACGTATAACATATTTAGGGCTGGTGTATTCTGGTGTGTGTTTTTAGGCTGGGAATGGTCTCTCTCTCTTGCTCCCTCCTCATTGGCTGAGACAGAGGAAGATCAGGCCTGCTCTGTACAAAACCTTAAAAAAATAACAAACAACAAGAATCATTTTAAGGCGATTAGACACTGGCAAAGATTTTGGACACACCCCATTGGGCATACCTCTATAACCCTATACCAGTCTGTTTAGCAAGCAATGTAGAGAAACAAATGAACATAAGAGAAGGTGGTCTGTGCCCTGTACTGTACTCCAAGAAATGGAATTTACAGGTAAGTCAAAATTATTTTTATCTTCATCACACAGTACACAGGTTACATTTACATAGGCACTGGGATGTTACCAAGCAATCAAAGAGCAACAAGGCAAACAGAACTGTGCCACTAGGCCCAACCAAACAGACAGGGATTAAAGACCCAACTCATAGTGTTACTGAAAGAACATTGCGACCCAAAGCTGCATCTGCATAGGAACATCCATCTGTTAGAACTTAAAAAGGGTATGAATTAAAGACCAGGGAAGAGGCCTTACTCCAAGCTGTATAGGCTCAAAAGATGGCAAGTTCTACTACTGCAAGAAAGCAGAATTAGGTGATGTGCACCAAGTTGTCTCTGAGGTTGAAATGCCTGTGTTCCTACAAATCACAAAAGGATGTCCAAGTACCATAGTAGCTTTCATTTTTTTTAAAGTAGCTTTTCTGCCTTTGAGTAATATATAATTAACAGTCAGTCATACCTTTGTTCTTCAAGACCCGTGTGCATGGCTTCAACAACCATGCCATTGCAGCCAGTGACTGAGAAGCAGAATGCAAAGGGGGAGGGGGGCTTTGAGATAGCAAAGAGGACAGTGATTGTCTAGAAGAAGGTCTCTTAGTACCCATATGGGCATGGCGAGACAAAGGAGAATCAAAGTGCGATGATACCAAGGTTTTTGTGCACAACAGTCAACATATCTATTGCGTGAAGCCAGAGCATTAGGTGTATGGAAGCCTTATGGCACCTCTGGGTGGTCTTAAAAAATGTTCCACGTCTACCTCTTGCAAGAGGTCGTTCAACTTCCAATTTTAACATAATTACAGAAAATTCTGTTCTGGTCAGGTAGGCCACAGGTTGTGTGCTTGAGCAAGAACTAGAATTGGATGTACAGTGAGGGGAAAAAAGTATTTAAATCGCCAGCAGATTTTGTACGTTTGCCCACTGACAAAGAAATGATCAATCTATAATTTTAATGGTAGGTTTATTTTAACAGTGAGAGACAGAACAAAAAAATATCCAGAAAAATGCATTTAAAAAAAGCTATAATTTGATTTGCATTTTAATGTGTGAAATAAGTATTTGATCTATCAGTCAGCAAGCTGCTTCTTACCTGTTTAAAAGACACCTGCCCACCGAAGCAGATCCCAATCTCTCCACTATGACCAAGACCAAAGAGCTGTCCAAGGATGTCAGGGACAAGATTGTAGACCTACACAAGGTTGGAATGAGCTATAAGACCATCCATCGCAAGAAGCAGATTGGTGAGAGGGGCACAACAGTTGGTGCGATTATAAACAACATATACAATGATGCGCTACGATCAACCCCTTAATAAGCACAGTGAATATAAATAAACAGTGCAATATAATGTACAATTAAATCCTTTTCTATCATGCAAAAACGCATAAAAACACCAATGAATAAATATATGTGCCAATAAGTCCAAACAATTGAGCTGCTTTGATAGCGCAAGTGTTAAACAACTGGAGATCTTTCAGGTGAGCACTTCTACTAGCAACCAATTCTCTTGCCAGCAATCCTCTACATTGAACATATAATAAAATGACTGGCATAAAGGTTTTCTGTATATTTAGAACCACTCACATAGACCAGATAGTTTGGTGCGTGTATTTAAAACGATCATATCCAAAAGTAGCGGGTGTCCTCGCTCCAGCATCCAGTGTGATATTACACAGTAGATGTTGTCACTAGGCTCCTCCCAACACGTTGCGGCACATCACGTGACTTTCAAGGATAGCCATGTGACCGAGAAGCTCGTTAGTATAAATACAAAGCCTGTTGGTCATATAGCTACCCTTAAAAAAGAAACGCGACATGTGACGTGCTGCGTCGGGAGGAGCCTAGTGACGACATCTACTGTGTAATAACACACTGGATGCTGGAGCAAGGAGGACACACGCTACTTTTGGATTTGATCGATTTAAATACACGCCCCAAACTATCTGATCTATGTGAGTGGTTCTAAATATACAGAAAAACTTTATGCCAGTCATTTTAATTGCGCAATGATAAATTCTCTTTACTTTGCATGAGAAACAACACGCATGGGAATATATAGAGGAGAAGCTGTAGAGAGTTACTGGCAAGAAAATTGGTTGCTAGTAGAAGTGCTCACCTGTAAGACCTTTGGTTGTTATTATACAGGATTTATATTGCGTCAACAGTTTGCGCAGCGCTTTACAACTTTAGGGAATACAGTACAATGACAATACAGGAGGAATCAGAGGGCCCTGCTCGTAAGAGCTTACAATCTAGAAGTTATTTAACACTTGCGCTATCAAAAGAAGCTCAATTGTTTGGTGGACTTATTGGCACATATATTTATTCATTGGTGTTTTTAAACAATAGAAAGGGATTTAATTGTACATTATATTGCACCGTTTATTTATACTCACTGTGCTTAAGAGGTTGATCGTAGCACATCATTGTATATATTGTTTATAATTTTACTATTTGCATCACAGTGGCACTTTTTTTTAATAGTTGCAGCTGGTATCATTTATTTATCTTTTAATAATTTATAATTGGGATATTTATTTCAGCGCTTTAGTAAATCACTTATCACAGAACTGTGCGACTAGGCCCAATTCCCAAATGGACAGGGATTAAAGACCCAACTCATAGTGTTACTAAAAGAACATTGCAATCCCAAAGCTGCATCTGCATAGGAACATCCATCTGTTAAGAATTCACTTCGTGGAGTTTCAGTGATGATGAGAACAGTGAGGAATCAGCCCAGAACTAAACAGGAGAATATTGTCAATGATCTCAAGGCAGCTGGGACCATAGTCACCAAGAAAACAATTTTTAACACACTATGCAATGAAGGACTAAAATCCTCCAAGGTCCTCCTGCTCAAGAAAGCACATGTACAGGCCCATCTGAAGTTTGCTAATGAACATCTGAATGATTCAGAGGAGAACTAAGTGAAAGTGTTGTGGTTAGATGAGACCAAAATTGAGCCCCGAAACCTTAATGATTTGAAGATCTGCAGAGGAGTGGGACAAAATCCCTCCTGAAATGTGTGCAAACCTGACTGCCAACTACAAGAAATGTCTGACCTCAACAAGGGTTTTACCACCAAGTCATGTTTTGACAACTGGTGAAATACTTATTTCACTCATTTAAATGCAAATCAATTTAAAAAAATTTTAAATGGATTTTTAGTTGGTAATTTGTCTCTCACTGTTAAAATAAACCTACCATTAAAATGATAGACTGATCATTTCTTTGTCAGTGGACAGACATACAAAATCAGCAGGGGATCAAATCCTTTTTCCCCCTCACTGTAGATATTGGTGTTAAAGTAGGTCCTGCTCACGTACAAGAGAATTACCATCACCTTGAGATATTTGAGCGATTTGTAACCCCATATCAACCGAGTCTAAGCTCTGAAAGGTGGCATTTTTACAGCCAAGCTTGAAAATTGTAATACTCTATAGTATAAAAAAAAGTACATTTCTGGTTTCCCAACAATTTTAATGCAAGAAACAAATACTAGGTCTTATTTTTGTTATAAGGCCATAGTTAACCACTTAAGACCCGGACCAATACGCTGGTAAATGACCCAAGGTGTTTTTGCGATTCGGCACTGCGTCGCTTTAACAGACAATTGCGCGGTCGTGCGACGTGGCTCCCAAACAAAATTTGCGTCCCCAAATAGAGCTTTCTTTTGGTGGTATTTGATCACCTCTGCGATTTTTATTTTTTGCGCTACATCAAAAATAGAGCGACATTTTTGAAAAAAAAACACTATTTTTTACTTTTTGTTAAAAAAAAATCAAATAAACTAAATTTTAGTCAAACATTTAGGCCAAAATTTATTTAGCCACATGTCTTTAGTAAAAAAAAAAATCGCAATAAAAAAAAATAGCTACCTGGGAACAGCGACACTAATACAGCGATCAGAAAAATGATCGCTTAGTGACGCTGGCAATAGGAGTGAAAGGGTTAACTAGGGCGGTGATCAGGGGGTTAAAACTTTATTAGGGGGGGTGGGGGGGCCGCATGAACCTAACACTAACTGTTTTTTACAGTGCCTGTCACACTGACACTAAATGCAGTGATTAAATCACTGCATTCAGTAACACTGTGACAGGGGGGTGGGGGGGGCGATCACAAGGGGTTAATATGCCTATGTGAGTGTGTGTCAGTGTTGTGTTGGTGCACACTTACTTGGCATGTCTTCTCTCATCAGCAGCGCTGGGAAACAGCGCTGCGATGAGAGAATACATCATTTCCTCCTTCCTGTGTAAACACAGGAGGAGGAAGTGACAGGCTGGGAGCGCGCTCCCATTGGCTGGGAGCGATCGCGGGGGGGGGGCAAGAAAACACGGACATCCGCCCGCAGATCCCGGATCGCTCCCAGAGGTAGGGAGACCCCCGCACGCCGCGGAGGGGGTCCCGATGGGACCCCCGAACCGCACTCGGGCGGGGACGTAAATTTACGCCCTTGTGCCTGTACGAGCCATGTTGTGGCCGTATATGTGCGTGCGGGGGTCTTTAAGTGGTTAAAGTGGTTGTAAACCAATTACAACCACTTTTATCTACAGGTAAGCCTGGATTAAGGCTTACCTGTAGGTGCTCGAAATATCTCCCAAACCGCCACGGTTTAGAAGATATTTACAAATGTGATGGGCACAGAAGACAACGGTGTAGCCGCACTTTAGGCTACTTTAGTAACGGCGAGCATGCCGTTTCTAAGGGAGATCGTGACGTGTGTCATGACTGGACGCTTCGTGGAAGGGGGGACAGCGGTCACATCGCAGGCTTCGGTTTCAGGTAAGTGATGCATAGTAGCCCATTACCTTTTGCAGGGAAACACAGAGGAAGTAAAACCCATTAGGGTTTAGCTAGATGAACCTACCCCTGTATGGGTCCAGGCTTCACCCGTCATGGTGGGCATACCCACCAGAGGAGTCTTTAGAGTCTGGGGCCATGGCCCTGTATAGCATTCTACAGCCAACATACATTGCACTCAGTGCTAAAGTGAGCACCTAGTCCAGAAGAACCCAGTGCCCAAGCAACATTACAAGCCATCCCCACAACACTTGAGCTGGGTTCAGTTCCATAGGTATTACTAAGGTTGCACTGCTATAGCAGTGGGCAGTGAAGAATTTGAAATACATAAGAACTAGTTAAGCATAGAAACATATCCATAAAGAATTAGAGGCCAATCACCTATAGGACATTAGCATAAAACTAAGGCTTCATGAAGTAGGGTTGGGTTACAGGGGTACATGTCCAAAAGCTTTACCAGTGTGAAACCACCTGAAGGTAGCAGCCTATAACCCAGGGTCAATTAATATACAAGCCTATACTGTATGATTTGGATTGGAGGATAGGGTACAGGACTGTGAAGAGAATTAACACTCCTGTATAGATGGTCAGTGGGAGCATGTCTTTTGCTGCTCTTTGCGACATCACTTACAGGACTATATAGGCATTATGGGCAAGTGAGCAATCACAATGATTGCCAGATGATGGAAATTGGAGTCCCACTGACAATGACTGATCTCTATGAAATTACAGCCTCAACATAGACACTGACCAGGAAAATGTTTATAGTGAACTCAAGGACTGCAAAGCGTCTGCTACAAATAATACAGGGGTTGATTTACTAACACCGGAGAGTGCAGGATCTGGTGCACCTCTGCATAGAAACCAATCAGCTTCCAGTTTTTTTGTCAAAGCTTAATTGAACAAGCTGAAGTTAGAAGCGGATTGGCTACCATTCATAGCTGCACCAGATTTTGCACTCTCCAGTTTTAATAAATCAACCTCACTGGGTTAACCTTTGAGGACAACAGAGCTCTATTAACTTAGCAGTTTAGCTTTGTTAAAACAGCCTGATATTAAATACCTGAATCACTGTCAGTGGCTATATGCCACTGCCTATACAGGGTATAGCATCAGCAATTCAGCTAACCAAGAGTTATGTTCATTATGGGGTTTACCCTTCAAGTGTGTGGACTTTCGACTCAATACCCTGGTATCCCCTAGACGGGGTTCTGTCTATATACAGTGACAGGACATGCACATTGATTTATGGTGATACACACCAGGATATATGTGCCTACTTAACTGCCACTTTTTGCACTTTATATTGCAATCTATTTGGGTATTTGATGTGTGCTTGTTGTATACGTGACACAGCTGCTTTTACACAGACAACATTGTCTTATTTTAATGTAGTGTTGGTGGTGGGTACCAAGCTTTTGTGTAGTCCTGTATTTTTTTTTCATTGTGCAATAGTTTACCTGATTTAAGCAGCTTGGCCGTGACTTTTTTCAGGGGGGGGGGGGTTCTCCTTCCCCCTGTATTATTATCTTTATCTTTTTTAAAGTCTTGGAGACTGTACCTTAACCGGTTAAGACCCGGACTAATATGCAGGTTAAGAACTTTGCCCCTTTTTACGATTCGGCACTGCGTCGCTTTAACTGACAATTGCGCGATCGTGCGATGTGGCTCCCGAACAAAATTGGCGTCCTTTTTTTCCCACAAATAGAGCTTTCTTTTGGTGGTATTTGATCACCTCTGCGGTTTTTATTTTTTGCGCTATAAACAAAAAAAGAGCGACAATTTTGAAAAAGAAAATGCAATATTTTTTTACTTTTTGCTATAATAATTATCCCCAAAAAAGATAAGGCCATAAGCGTTTATCGATTGTTTGCACAAAGTTTATAGTGTTTACAAAATAGGGGATAGTTTTATGGCATTTTTATTATTTTTTTTACTACCAATGGTGGCGATCAGCGATTTTTTTCGTGACTGCGACATTATGGCGGACACATTTTTGGGACTATTGTCATTTTCACAGCGAAAAGTGCTATAAAAATGCACCGATTACTGTGAAAATGACAATGGCAGTGAAGGGGTTTAACCACTCGGGGGCGCTGTAGGGGGTTAAGTGTGACCTCATGTGCGTTGCTTACTGTAGGGGGGCAGGGCTGGACGTGTGACGTCCCTGATCATCTTTCCCTGTATCAGGGAACAGAAGATCAATGACACTGCCACAGAGAAGAATGGGGAAGGTTTGTTTACACTCACCTTTCCCCGTTCAGCTCCTATGACCCGACTGCGGGACACTGCGGCGATCGGGTCCGGTCACAGCGCTTCGGACTGGGTCATGAGCACCATCACGCTCACGACTGGGCTCTTAAAGAGCACATATATACGTCCATGTGCCCAGCCATGCCTTTCTGTCGACGTACAGTGCCTTGCGAAAGTATTCGGCCCCCTTGAACTTTGTAACCTTTTGCCACATTTCAGGCTTCAAACATAAAGATATAAAACTGTAATTTTTTGTGAAGAATCAACAACAAGTGGGACACAATCATGAAGTGGAAATTTATTGGATATTTCAAACTTTAACAAATAAAAAATGGAAAAATTGGGCGTGCAAAATTATTCAGCCCCCTTAAGTTAATACTTTGTAGCGCCACCTTTCGCTGCGATTACAGCTGTAAGTCGCTTGGGGTATGTCTCTATCAGTTTTGCACATCGAGAGACTGAAATTTTTGCCCATTCCTCCTTGCAAAACAGCTCAAGCTCAGTGAGGTTGGATGGAGAGCGTTTGTGAACAGCAGTTTTCAGTTATTTCCACAGATTCTCGATTGGATGCAGGTCTGGAATTTGACTTGGCCATTCTAACACCTGGATATGTTTATTTGTGAACCATTCCATTGTAGATTTTGCTATGTTTTGGATCATTTTGCAGACTCCATTAGGTTTTCTTCCAGAATGGTCCTGTATTTGGCTCCATCCATCTCCCCATCAATTTTAACCATCTTCCCTGTCCCTGCTGAAGAAAAGCAGGCCCAAACCATGATGCTGCCACCACCATGTTTCACAGTGGGGATGGTGTGTTCAGGGTGATGAGCTGTGTTGCTTTTACGCCAAACATAAAATTTTGCATTGTTGCCAAAAAGTTTGATTTTGGTTTTATCTGACCAGAGCACCTTCTTTCACATGTTTGGTGTGTCTCCCAGGTGGCTTGTGGCAAACTTTACAACAACACTTTTTATGGATATCTTTAAGAAATGGCTTTCTTCTTGCCACTCTTCCATAAAGGCAAGATTTGTGCAATATACGACCGATTGTTGTCCTATAGACAGAGTTTCCCACCTCAGCTGTAGATATCTGCAATTCATCCAGAGTGATCATGGGCCTCTTGGCTGCATCTCCGATTAGTCATCTCCTTGTATGAGCTGAAAATTTAGAGGGACGGCCAGGTCTTCATAGATTTGCAGTGGTCTGATACTCCTTCCATTTCAATATTATCGCATGCACAGTGCTCCTTGGGATGTTTAAAGCTTGGGAAATCTTTTTGTATCCAAATCCGGCTTTAAACTTCTCCACAACAGTATCTCGGACCTGCCTGGTGTGTTCATTATTCTTTAAACGGACCTCTGAGACTATCACAGTGCAGGTGCATTTATACGGAGACTTGATTAGACACAGGTGGATTCTATTTATCATCAGTCATTTAGGTCAACATTGGATCATTCAGAGATCCTCACGGAACTTCTGGAGAGAGTTTGCTGCACTGAAAGTAAAGGGGCTGAATAATTTTGCACGCCCAATATTTCAGTTCCACTTCATGATTGTGTCCCACTTGTTGATTCTTCACAAAAAAATTACAGTTTTATAGCTTTATGTTTGAAGCCTAAAATGTGGCAAAAGGTCGCAAAGTTTAAGGGGGGCCGAATACTTCAGCAAGGCACTGTATATAGTCATGCGGCGGTCCTTATGTGGTTAACTGGTAAATCTGCATTTTAAAGAACGCTGTACCTGCTATACACATCCATTGGATGGTGCAGCGTGTATATATAGCAGTGAGCTGATGGTCTTCAATATCAGGTATTTTAGATGTCCTGACCTACATGCTTGATCCAGTTAACAGATCCCAAGGTAGTGCAATCATAGGGGGAGCATAATAGCCAGTCAGAGATGGCACCTTCCAAACTTACAACAGGATTACTTTAAAGAAGGGTGCTGTAATATGCATCTTCTTCCTAAACATAATGGTTGGACCAAAGTTAATAGCTCTGTATTCTGAGTTATAACAAATAATTAGAGTCTCTAGTTTTATTTCCTACAATGTGTAATTTTAAGACAACCGAATTATGGTGCAACAATTTATGTTTATTACACCTTCTATTTAATACAAAAGTAGTAACAAACAGTACAATATAGGAGTTTAAATAAATGTGATGGTGTAGTCTTTTCACAAGGAAAGTGTATACAGAGATGAGACTGGAAAACAGGAATATAGCGGCTGCAGAGGCTTCCCAAGTCACTGACATAGTATATGTACATCTATGTACACACATTATACCTTACCGCTTCAATGGACATAGCCACTGTTTTCCATGCTTGGTGATGTAGAAGTGGCTCTCATAATCCTCACAGCTGCTTCTCTGCAGGTGACCAGTATATACCTATATGAACAACTGGTACATTATACTATCTTCAGAAAACAACCATTATTTCATGTACTTTAACATGACTAGACAACAGTTTGACATTTTCACATTGAACATGATCAATGATCAACATTTCAGTGTGGCTCAAATCTACTTGAGCTGCTCTGCTCCTGGCAAATCACAGATATAATTTAAGCTATAGTGTCATCTTACAGCAAAAACTTAATCATGGTGTTCTGGAGTATCATAGAGACAGAATAATGGTGCTTAAAACAGACCTCAATTTTCTCCTACAGTATCCCAAGACACTACTGATCCCCAGCAAAGTCTTATTGCACCCCACCTTAGACTCTGAATGGAACATTGTGCTTGATTTTGTTACCCGACTGCTATTAAAAGGGAAACTACAGTGTATTTTTCAATGAGTACACATTATGGGGGAGATTTACTAAAATAGGTTCACACAGATTCTGGTGAAAGTGTGCATAGTAACCAATCCGCTTCTAGGATTTGTTACCGTGTGCACACATTTTAGTAAATCTCCCCTTATATGTCGTCATTACAATTTTTACCTAAACATAATTTTTTTATGCAAGTATCAAATTTTTACTTGCATGCATATTTTAAATTATGGTATTTTATACAAACACAAGAACATTCTCCCTCTAGTGGTCACCTGTATGCACTTTTTTAATAGCATGGAAAACTGTTAAAAGCCCCAGTTTTTTCTTTTACCATTTGTGTACTAGTGAATTAAAGAGCATTGAGAGCAAGAATGGGCGCACGGTTACCCCTGACACATAGGTGCATGGACCTGAATGCACAAACTATCTCTGTGTACCTGTAAACTTGGCTGCTGTGCAGATGAGCTCTTACAGCCAATGCACTTCCATATAGCAACACAGGCTGCCTGCACCCAGCTTGTCACAAGCACAAGAATATAAACACACAGTTTATGCCGCTTTACCAGACTGAGCTCCAATATGAATTCTCCTGCTACCAGAGACCTCAAAGAGGACTTTACTACTTTAGGAGAGATTTTCCTCTCCCTTTCCGTTAAGCTTTTTAAAAACAGAAATTGAAAGGAAATCTGCCAAAAGAAACAAACCTGGCTAAAAAAAAAAAGTAGAAAGCAGAGCCTGCATGTGTAATAAGAAAATATAGCTGCCCATGTAAAAAATAATTACAAGGTACACATAGAAACAAGGGTTTTTAACAAATCATCTGGGTAATCACAATGACATATCTAAAAACACTTAAAAAAAAGAAAAAAAGAACTATAGTTTCCCTTTAAATTTAGAATTGCAACTAATCTACATACATTCCATGCAATTAATCATTTACTAGACCAAGATGGGTTTCCTCGGTAATATGTAGCTGGTGGTAGGAAATGTCTCCCTTAAAAAGTAAAATACTTTAGTGGTCTTAATTCTTATAGCTCTGCCCCTGCACTCATAAATGGATTCACTGCAAGGGCAGTCTAGATGCCCGAACATTTCATTGTAGTCCGAGACCAATTACATACATCCTCCAAGTTGTCAGTTTCATTAAAATTAAAAGATTTTGACTCCAAATCTTCTCCTACCAAGTTGTTATACAAACAGTAATATACTGTAATTGGTATTATTGCTTTATACTGTAAATATACATGCTGTTCATAATGTACCACTGTCTAGTTAGCCTAAGTGGGTCTGACCATTTTATAGCTGCAACCCATTTACTTGGCTTTTTTATAACTGCAGCTGTTATTTTAAAACGTTACACCCATTATCAGGGTGTAACATGTTATGTATGCACTGGCCCCCGTGACACCCCCCCCCCATGTCTGCTGCCACAATTCAAAAAAAGACACAGCCAGGTGGGAATGGAAAACTACAAGGTCCAGCAGCCTTTGCAGATGGCGGCTTGTAGCTTTCAACAAACTACAACAGTGCTGCGAGCACCGTGGTAGTTCATTGAGTCTTCCTGACAGAATGTAACGGCTTCCTCATACACTGACAGATCTGCAGGAGACCTGCATGGCATGAGCGATCACCTGATCACTGGTGCAATGCTTTACATGCACCCAAAACAAAAAATAAATGCCTTTATTTTTACCCACAAAAAAAAAAATAGCATGTATTATTTTTTGTCAAAAGGTGAACCTATCCTTTAAGTGGCAGAGGTCTAAAAACTAATGGCAAATAAGATCCCAATCAGATGTCCTATGGGCAATTTAAAAAAAGTTATCTCCTGGACAATTCTCACATTTTATCCCAGAAACAAGTGAACAAGAAATAAAGTAAACAGAATATGCCAAACATGTCCCCAGGAAATCTAGCCCACAATAAATGCCTTCTGCTACTACTCTTTTGAAGTCTTCTACAAGTCCAGTTCTAGGTCTTCAATTTCCTCCTCTAAAGCGTTCCTCCTGGACAGCTTGTCTAACTGCTCTTTGGATGGCTGTTTAATCTCGCCACAGTCTATTTTTTGCTGTAGGTCCTCCACCTGTCGAAGCTTCTTACGGAGATTCTTGAGTTTCTTTGCCTTCTCAGCTGCTGGGTTCTCGTTGGTCGTTTTGTCCTTTGCTTCTGTGGTTTCAGAAATGTTAACCTTCTCTAGTTCCTGCCTGGCCTCTTCCACTGGCTCCCGCTCACCTTTGTCTTGTTTTCTTTTCTGACTGCGCTTCATATTCCTTTTGGCCGTCTTAGAAAGGGCAGTTTCTGTGTCTGGTTTTGTGGACTGCTGCGTCATGTTAGCAGGGGGCTCTTGATGGCTCAGGCCTGGAGGAAGTGAAGGCTTGCTTTTGAAGAATTTGACATATTTGTTTTCATAACTGGAGGGGGACAGATAAAAAAATATATATAAACATATATATTTAGTTTGTTCAAATATAGACAAAAACATTTCGTGACTATTTTTTAAAAAGATTTTCATTAACTTGGAGACCTGAATGGAGAAAAAAAAAAAGTTATAGTGGGGCTTTATTTTCGGTTTCATTAAAATAACCAACATGTCATCCTAACCTGCTTTGTGTAGTGGTTTTGCACAGATCCGCTCTTATCCCACTTTTCTTTGGTCCCTCACTGGCTCTCCTGGCTCCTCTGCTCCAATGAGTGCCCCAATAGCAAGCCGCTTGCTATAGGGGCACTCCCGAGCCCCACACTGTCTCCATAAGTCACACAGAGCAAGGCTCAGCACTGCCGCCCCACCCCCCCCCGCTCCATCGTTCTTGACCATGATTGACAGCAGCTGAAGCCAATGGCTCCTGAATTGCTGCTGTATCTGAGCAAACCTCGGCTCTCATGCACATCGCTGGATCAAAATTGGGCTCATGCAGGTATTTAGGGGAGCTGCATGTAGATTTTTTACCTTACCGCAGAGTATACAATGTAAAAAAATAAGGCATTGTGTTCACACAGAACTGCTGTGCCCCCAATACAAGCTAATGCAAAATCAGCTTAGAAAGAGTTTAAATGCAGCTCAGGTCATCAGAAGCAGAACTCAGACTCTTCTTAAACTGCTCCGATATGCAAGCTAAATGCAACTGAAAACAAGATGAATCTGCAACAGACATAGGCTAGGTAGGTACACAAGGGGCAAATATTGGGCAAAAACGTTTGGTTTGGCAGAAAATCGGCTGACTTTTGGCTCGAGTATAGAGCTCCCTGTCAGACAGAAGCCGATCTCACAATCAGCTTCTGTCGAAAGAGCATGTTGGAAAACCAGCATCCAATCAGTGCTCACAGCCAATGGTTGAGAGTATTGATCAGTGTGTTATGGCGGGGGTGGCAGTGGCCCTGTCAGGACACATTAGCTAAGCAGAGGAGATCACTGCACTAACACTGCTTGTGTTGGTACGGCAATCTGTAAAGTTTTTTTATTCAGCCCGCTGGGTTGAATGAAAGTACCAGTTACTTACCGGTAGCTGGATTTCTACGATGTCTTACAGGACGGCACTGTGAGAGTAGACTGGCTCACCTGACAGGAAACACAATCAAAAATGAAGTTTAAAAGGCCCCACCCCTCCCGTGTGCCTCAGTTTAAGATAAGTAACCGCTCTTTAGAACACGGTATAAACAGAGACTAAGAAAAAAAGGAGGAATATAGATAGAAGTAAAAGGGGAGGGAAGTAGGCCTGCCGTCCTGTAAGACATCGTAGAAATCCAGCTACCGGTAAGTAACTGGTACTTTCTCCCTCGTCTTCCAGGACGGCACTGTGAGAGAGAAGCAAGTAATCTTCAGGCCTACCTTAGGGTGGGACCACCGTCTGTAAGACCTTCCTACCAAAACTCAGGTCTTGAGGAGACAGTAGTTCGACTCTATAATGTCTGATGAACGTATTCCGGCTGGACCAGGTTGCCGCTCTACAGATCTGTTTTATGGAAGCTCCTGCCCTTTCTGCCCAGGAGGTTGCCAGAGAACGCGTGGAATGAGCCTTAATAACAGGAAGTGGTTTACCTGCCTGTGTGTATGACAAAGAGATAGCCTGCCTAATCCATCTGGAGATGGAAGCCTTAGTTGCCTGTTGGCCCTTTTTCTGGCCTGAAAAATTAACTAAAAGGTGAGGGGAAGATCTGAACTCGCTAACCCTCTCTAGGTAAACTAAAAGGCAGCGTCTTACGTCCAGACAATGGAAAGTGGTTTCCTTTTCATTGCTGGGATTTGCGCAAAAAGAAGGAAGTATAACTTCCTGAGACCTATGGAACCTGGTTGCCACCTTGGGAAGGTACAGAGGATCCTGAGTCAAAATAACCCTATCTTCAAAAACCCGCAGAAAGGGTTCTTTGATAGAAAAAGCATGCAAGTCTCCAACTCTCTTGGCAGACGTGATGGCTAACAAAAAAGTAAATTTAATCGTAAGAAATTTTATAGAAATGCTGTCTATAGGCTCAAATGGTGCCTTAGTCAGCTGTTCCAGGACCAGGGGGAGGTCCCATGAGGGAACCCTGGAAACCTGCATAGGAGAAGTCTGTCCCTGGCTGTCAGGAACCTCTTGATGAGGGGTTCCGCTGAGAGGCTCTTCTCCAAAAAATATGATAAAGCTGCCACCTGGACTCTTAGAGTTCTAGTAGCTAAGCCTAATTCCACGCCATCCTGAAGAAACTCCAGGATGTCGGGAGTCTTGGGAGAAGAGATCCGCTTAGCGGTGCACCAACGCCAAAAGACTGTCCAGACCTTTGTGTAGATGTGTCTGGTGACTTTCTTGTGGCTGGATAGTAGGGTATCTATGACTCTATCCGAGCAGCCCTTCTGTTGCAAGTTCCGCCTTTCAATAGCCATGCCGTCAGGCTGAAGAAACCTGGGTTCGCATGAAAGATTGGCCCTTGCCGCAGGAGATCCGCTCGGAGAGGCAGGGGAAGCGGGGGGGCTAGAGACCAGAGCTTCAGAATGGGAAACCAGGATCTCCGGGGCCACCAAGGAGCGATTAAGATTAATTTTGTCTCCGCGGAGGCCAGCTTTTGTAAGATCCTTGGGATCAGATTCAGCGGGGGAAAAGCGTAAGCCAGACGGAAATCCCAGTCCTGGGCCAGCGCATCCACCCCCTGGGAACCCGGTCCCTGTACCAGGGAAAAGAATTTGTTCACCTTTCTGTTTTTCCTGCAGGAAAAAAGATCTATGTCCGGGACCCCGAACCGCCGACAGATCCAGTCGAAGGTTTTTTGGCATAATTCCCACTCTCCCTGACAAACGGGTTGACGACTCAGAAAGTCGGCCTCCAAATTGGTGGCTCCTCTTATGTGGATTGCCTGAATAGAGGGTACTCTCTGTTCCGCCCAACCCAGGATCTCCAGGGAGAGTGTCAGGAGGGACTGGGACTTGGTGCCCCCCTGTCTGTTGAGAAAGGCGACTGTTGTAGCATTGTCGGAACCTTTGATGATGATCCCAGGATCCCTGAGCCCGTAGTTCTTGTACATGGGCTCCCCAACCCCAAGCACTGGCGTCCGTAGTGACCTTCAGTGGATCGGTCTGACTCCACGGACGGCCCTTCAAGAGGTTTTGGTGGTGGAGCCACCACTCTAGGGAGTCCTTGACTAGGATCGGAACCCTGACCCGGGAATCGAGAGTGTCCTCCTTTCCGTTCCAGGCGGAGAGGAGGAACCTCTGAAGTGGTCTTGTGTGTAGTTGGGCCCAGGGGACCGCTGGAATGCAAGCGGTCATCTGACCCAACAGCTTCATGATCTCTCTGAGGGAGGGATTTTCTGCAGCCACTAAAGACCCGATCGTCGTCACAAGCCTCTGGAACTTCTCTTGGGGAAGAAAAAGTTTCTTCTCTCGGGAATCTATGATAACCCCCAGGTATACCTTCCGCTGTTCCGGTAGAAGGGAGGACTTTTGCTTGTTGATTATCCAACCAAGCGTCTCCAGAGTGGTCATGACGACGGTCAGGTCCGAAAGGAGCTGATCCTGACTTGGGCTGAAAAGCAGGAGATCGTCTAAATAGGGGACGAGGGAGATCCCCTTCAGATGTAGATGAGCCATTACCTCCGCCAGGATCTTCGTAAATACCCTTGGGCTGGAGGCCAGACCAAAAGGGAGGGCAGCAAACTGCCAGTGCTGAATTCCCTGTGCGGAGGCGAGGGCAAATCTCAGAAACCTCTGATGTTCCGAAAAAATCGGGACATGCAGGTAGGCGTCCCTCAAATCTATGGTTGCCATAAAGACGCCCTCTAACAAAAGACTCCTGAGGCTGTGAACGCTTTCCATCCGGAATCTTTTGTAGAGGAGATGGGAGTTCAGAGGTCTCAGATTGATTATCAGTCTGAACTTGCCGTCCGGCTTGGGAACCACAAAAATGTGGGAGTATACTCCCTGACCTTGTTGGTCTGGCGGGACTGGGATTATGACCCCCTGTTCCGCCAGACTTGTAATATTCTGGGAGAGGCCTACAGCTTTGCTGGAGTCCCTTGGGAGGTGGGTGAGGAGAAAGGCCGGGGGGGGGAGCTCTCTGAACTCTAAGTGGTAACCCTCCCTGATTATCTGCAGGACATGGGGACTCTGGGTTATGTTCTCCCAGGCTGGAAGAAACCTGGCGAGCCTGCCCCCCACCTTCCCGTCACTTGGTGTCCTTTCCGGATGGTTTGGGATTGGCAAAAAGGATCCCCCCCTTTGGTCTATCCTTACCAAAGGGCCAACGACGACTGGTGGATTGTCCTTTGTCCGGGGCCGGAATCTTTCTCTGGCTGGGACGAAAGGACCGCTTCCTACTCTGCCTAGGTTTTGAAGGGAACTTATTCCCCTTCTCAGAAGACCTGGACAAAGCCTGATCTAAGGCTTCCCCAAACAAGAGGGAACCCTTGAAGGGGAGAGCACATAGGCGGCGTTTTGAAGCAAGATCACCCCTCCAAGTCTTTAGCCAGACGGCCCTCCTAGAGGCATTAATAAGTGCCCCAGTCTTGGCTGAGGCGCGAATGGTTTCTACCGCTGCGTCTGCCAGGTAGGCCACTGCCCCGCTAATAAGTTGGAGGGAATCTCGTATCTCCTTAGTCTTGGAAGAATTGGGGATATGGTCTAGAAGTTTTGAAGTCCAGGCGTCGGCATTTCTTGCCACGCAGGCTGAGGCCAATGCAGGACCAAGGGAGGCTGCATTGGCTTCCCAAGCTCTACGGAGAGAAGTGTCGGTACACCTATCCATGGCATCCTTTAAACTGCCTGAGTCCTCAAAGGAAAGGTCTGACTGTTTTGAGACCTGTGCCAAGGAGGCATCAAGCTTAGGGACCTTAAAAAAGGTGTCTACTACCTCCGTTTTAAAGGGACAGCAGCGTTTCCAAGTTTTGAAACTAGGTAAGCTCTTTTCAGGTTCTGCCCACTCCCTGAGGATAATGTCCTTTAGTGACTGATGGACCGGGATGGTCATGGTTTGAGGTTTTATTAAACCCCTGTACATCCTGTCCTGGGCTGAGACCTGCTCTGCTGGTTCTTGAATGTGCTCTGTAGCATAGACAGCCGCTAAAAGACCCTCCATATCATCAGTAGGAAACATATTTTCCTGTCCTGGTATCCTCCTCCTCCTCTTCCTCCTCCTCTGCCTGGCTGTCAACCAGGGATTCACTACGTAAGGCTAACTCGGACTCCTCAGAATCCGAGGGGTACATTCTACGAGCCTGTAGTGGTACAAACGGACGAGAGGTTGAAGAGGATTCCTGGGAGGAGGGGCCCGGAACCGGAGAATCAATGTTCTTTCTACTTAGGGAAGATTGAAACTCCTTTAGGGTAGATAGCATTTCGGTCTGAACCGAGAGAAATTGCTTCATGATCTGTGAGGTTTCCTTCCCTGTAAGCTTACAGATGCACTTAGAACAAAATGGCTTGTTATGCTCAACTGGTAATTTGTCATTGCAATTGCCACATCTCCTAACACGTTTAGGAGGCTTAGCCACTCTGCTGGCCTCCCCCTGGGCAACAGGGTCTTCACCTAAACATATCAGGGAGAAACATATGCCCATTAGCCTTCACCTCTCAGGATTAGGGGGAGGGGGGGGGGGGGGGGAGGGGGGGGGGGGGGAAAACAACAACAAACCCCCTATGAAAAAGGAAAGACTCACCCTTGGTGGTTTCCTCTGCAGCCATAGGAAAACGACGGTCCTCCTCCATAGTCGCGTGTGCCGAGGAGAGGTCTTCCATGGATACGCTCTGAGACCGCCAGGCCCCTCTATCTCCCTGGCTGCTTTATCGTGTGCCCCGATCGCCTGCAGCGTCTGTCCGGTGGGGGCCGCCATCTTGCCGCGCGGGAGCAGAATGACGTCACGGCGCCGTGCGCGTCATCAACAGGCGCCCGGATGCTAATGGCGCCGCTCGGAGCGGCGCCTAACCACCCGCCATGCGGTCCGGCGAACCCCCGGACGGAGCCAGCAGGAAGGGGGAGGCCTTCGCCCAACCTCCAAGGTAGGAACCAGGCGGCGGGGGGAGAGAGGATGTGGCCTCTTCGGAGCACTGGAGAGCCCTGCCCTCCTAGGAGGCTCCGGCGTCCAGGGGAGTCTGTGACTTCTCCTGTTCCCCCCTGGACTAAGATGAAGGGGAAACCCCCCGGGGGGTAGCAAGCTACACCGGACCCAACGGCACCCAGTACCTGCGGTCCGGGCTCCGGGGGGGGGACCACCAGCCCCAGGCTTTAGGTCATAAGAAAAAAAAATAAACGTTTCGCTGAAAGGGAAACACAATCAGAACTGAGGCACACGGGAGGGGTGGGGCCTTTTAAACTTCATTTTTGATTGTGTTTCCTGTCAGGTGAGCCAGTCTACTCTCACAGTGCCGTCCTGGAAGACGAGGGAGAAAAATAACTTATATGTATGCAGCTTAAGAAGGGAGCAAGTTTTCATGGTCAGTAAGTTGCAAATATAATACATAAAAGAATACAGAATGTGGTGTATCTAGCATACTTGACACAGCAGTTTGTTTTTAAACACTCATCCACCCTGTAAGAAAAAATGGCTTCAGTAACAAACATGACCCACCCCCTCCTGCCCCCACCGGCTTTACCGAACGATCTGGAAGCCCAGTAACAATGTGGCCGGCAGCATCCAGTTCCAGAAATTGAAAGGAACTGAAGTTGTTCCTCGCATTGTGTGACGTCAGAACTTGGAAGCGATTACTATTTTGTCACTTTCAGTTCTGGCTCTTGGTTTACTAGCTGCATAGCAGCCAATCTGTTGCTGAATTGGAGCCCAACGGAGAGATGGGGGTCTCTCCATAAAGAGTACCTTTCATCGCTATTGCTGTCACAAGGGATGTTTACATTCCTTGGGAAAGCAATAAAAATGAAACTGTAAATATATATATATTTTTTTTTAAGTGCCTGTCCTCACATACCATGCCACATCAGTCCCACACGCATATATAAATAGTGATCGCACCACACCTGGAACCACAGAACATCAGAGGGAGAGCAATAATTCCAGCACCAGACCTCCTGTGTAAATCTAAACTGGTAACCTGCAAAGGCTTTTAAAGGGTCACCAGTGGATAAATTAAAGTACTACAGTTTGTCGCCATTCCATGAGCGTGGGTAATTTTAAAGCATGGAATATTTGGCATCCATTTACTCGGTGTAACTATATATTACATTTTTTTATTATATTGTGTCTATGTTCACATTCATTAAAATCCTGCCCCCTCCCCCCCTATGTGAATTGGTAATGGGGTACACTGTACCCCTACCATTTCACAAAGGAAGTGTAAATAGTTAAACAAAAAAACACAGACACCTGCTCCAACGTTGTCTTCTATCCAGCGACGGATGATCTCTCCAGCGATGGGTGATCAGCGGTCCGGTCCAGCGATGAGAAGATCCGTCCATCCAGAGCGCAGCAGGCGAGCTCCTCTCTCCGCTGGACACAGCCCAGCGGAATGATGCGGCGGAGCTTTGACATTTCTTATATAGGGGAAGCGGGCCACCCATCATGTGACCCCGCCCCCTCTGACGCACCCTCGGCTACGTCACTGGGAAAGCCCGGTCTTTCCCAGTGACGTAGCCGAGGGTGCGTCAGAGGGAGCGGGGTCACGTGACGGGTGGCCAAGCCAGAGGATGGAGTCATCAGTAGCGTTTGATAACTCCCCGCAAGCTGTGGTAGTATAAGGGTTAAAGCCTTCTACAACAAGCTACAGTTTGAATTAAATACTTACACAGGAACCTCTTCTTGAGGCACATAGCCATCCTTCACTTTCCTCTGTTTCCGCCATGTACCATCCGGACGCTGAGTGGATGCTATGTATTTTCCTACAAAAGAAAAAGCAACACAACAAAATAGTAACTATAATTATCACAATCACATTTTTATTTTGCATGAGTGCACTCTTATAGCCTTTCATCTGTATCCATAAACTTCTCTAATAGATTTACATGCATATGACACAGCTAGAGAAAGCTGGAGTATCAATCCAAGCCCCAAGTGCATTTAATAAACTAA
Organism: Rana kukunoris; assembly: GCA_029574335.1. Lineage (NCBI taxonomy): Eukaryota > Metazoa > Chordata > Amphibia > Anura > Ranidae > Rana > Rana kukunoris. The sequence continues at coordinate 143,538,590 of CM056050.1, read as the reverse complement.
CATACAGCACGAATGGTTAAAGTGTTTAATGTCGAATTACCTACTATAGAAATTAACAGCAATAAGATCAGTCATCAATGAATAGTATGCTAGGAAGGGTAACAAAGCCAAGTAAAGAAGCAAGGCAGGTTGTTGAAGAGGAAGTAAACGTCTGTACCGATAAGGCTTACGTATAGGTACTGTAAATATCTCCTAAACGTGCGCCGTTTAGGTGATATTTACTGTATATGTAGCTCAGGGCTCAAAATTTCAAGTCCTGAGCTACTAGCCAGGCCTCAAAAGTTACTCGCCACCAGTTGCCCCACCTAATTCATACACTGCCCTGCGCCTAATTGCACCTGTAAACACGCCCTCGTAGATTATCTCATGGAATGACACTGTTAAATGTTTTATGCAGAATCAAGTTACAAAATTAAATATTACCAACAACAACTTTAACAAAATGGAACAGGGCACTGGGGGCAGACCAGAGGGACAGGGCACTGGGGGCAGACCAAATGGACAGGGCACTGGGGGCAGACCAAAGGGACAGGGCACTGGGGGCAGACCAAAGGGACAGGGCACTGGGGGCAGACCAAAGGGACAGGGCACTGGGGGCAGACCAAAGGGACAGGGCACTGGGGGCAGACCAAAGGGACAGGGCACTGGGGGCAGACCAAAGGGACAGGGCACTGGGGGCAGACCAAAGGGACAGGGCACTGGGGGCAGACCAAAGGGACAGGGCACTAGAACTGGGTCTCTTCCCCATTCTCTTGCTGTCTCCTCTGCAACTCCCACCCATCCTCTCTCTCCCCCTCTCCTATTCATCCCATCATCAGGAGCCTGTGTGTGCGGCTCCACACTTGCATGTTCCCACTTCCCCCTTTTATTCAGGCTGGCAGTGAGGAGAGGAGCTGCAGCACAGCGGGAGGGAGTACAATCCAGCGCTGAGATCCACACAACTGCACAGCCATTGACACCAAAGCACAGCGCACACTGACACTGCACAGCACACATTGAGACCAGTCTGTTCACAGTGCTCAGGCTGAACTGTTGGACACATACATAGAGCACAAGGAGAAGAAAACTGCAAGGCTGCCGCTCTCATGTCAGGGCAACTTTCAGTGAGCGCTGCACTGGAGTGGTAATTTTCCCAATCCTCCACCTCACTCATTACTTTCTGCTCTCCAGCTACATTGGTCGGGGGGAGGGGGGCAGGCTCAGAGAGGTCATACTGTTAGGTCCAATGGCTTAATGAGGATTGTAAGAAGAGCACCTGTGTACTGCTCTGCCTGTGCGCGGCTCACCAGACTACTTTTTCCGAGCATGCACCTTTCCTCTTCGGCCGCCAATCTCATTGGGACTCCAAGTGTAGGCACAGATTGGAGGGAGATTGGTCATGCAGCCCTGTCATCACTCGACCCCAGCTTAAATCTACTCGCCAAATGCTAGTAGGCGAGTGGAAATTTTGAGGGCTGATGTAGCTAATTATGTCATTGGTGCATGTACTCTGAAGGAATGGCCACCGTGTTGTTTCCACCCACATGTGCGTGAGTGACATCATGTGGCTCCAGCCAGTCACACAGACCTGGAAGGAAGACAAGCAAAGATGGATACGGTCTCCAGCGGTGATGACAAGGGCTTCGTTTGCAGGCAAGTTTAACAAAATGATGTGCTAGTATGCAATGCATACTAGCACATTATGCCTTTACTTTTGCAGGTCGGAAAAAAAAAAAAAAAAAAAACAGGACCTTACTTCCTCTTTAAATGCAATCTTCAATTTGGTCCTCTGTGCAAGCCTTCCGTTTGCATGGCAAGTACTAGATTACCCTCCAACCGACTCCTTTGACCAGGAAAAGTGATGTAAACTAAATGATCTGGTATGTTATGAATGGCGCTGTGCACACAATCTTTAAAATGGCATGAGACAGTCAAAGCTGCCAAACCCCTAACTTCAGTCTCTAAGGCTCCATTCACACCTAGGCGTTCCGATCACGGGTGGAATCTCCCCGATTCTGCCCGCAATTCCCAAACCGCAGCAATTTACGGGACACTCTTGCGATGCCATTTACGTTCTATTGCACCCCAATTTCAACTCAATTTTGCAGGGATTTTCACCAAGCAAATCGAGGCAAAATTGTGCAAACAAAATCAGGGGACATCGTCACCCAAATTAAGTTCCGGAACTTCAGGCAACAATCGCAGCAAAATCGGCCTGCAATTGAGGAGTTATTGAAAGTAAATGGGATCACAAGAGCGTCCCGCGGTTTGCAGAGATTTTACCAGCGACCAGAACGCCTAGGTGCGAATGGAGCCTTAGGCCCTGGTGGGAGTAAAAAAAAAAAATCACATGCCGATTCCCACCTTTCATTTCTTATATGAATGCAATGCAATGGAAATGCAAAAATACAAAAAGGAACTTGGACAGCTGCACTCCAAAAAAACGTTCCTTTAATTAAAATGAATCACAAAAATAGACATGCCACAGCATAAGTGGAACAAAAAGCTAACATTTTGCACTGTAGCTTCAGTGCTTAGTCATAGCAGACAAAGGAAGGCAACTACATAATAGTGCTTTAACCTCCCTGGCGGTATGATTTCAGATGCTGAAAGCGGTACCATTATTTTGCAAGGAAATTTGGTGTTTTACATTGTAGGCCTGTAATTCTTAGGAATAACTCACTTAAATCTGTCCAAACAAGAGTCTAGTAGACATCAAAATATAATAAATAACTATAAAAAATTATAACAAATATAATTATAATAAAAATGATTCAATAATGTAAACTCAAAAAAAAAAATCACTGAAATTTGCTCAGTTGCAGAATTGTCGCTGTCATTACTTTTATATTTGTATGACAAATTTCCCCACAAATCGCTATCGCTCAATTCTGCAAGTGATTATAAATTATTATCACCGTTTTCTAGCTGGTCTAAAACCACTTTTGACATAAAAGGGACACTTTTTGGTTGCTAAGGACAATCTACAGTTTGCAGGTAGAAAGAACAGTTTTTAATATAAAACTGCATGTAGGACACTGGGCAGACCACTAGGGACAAAGGGGATGTGCACAGGGGACTGTTTACATACAGTAATGTAATCTGTAAGATTACAGTATACTGTATGTATTGTGTTTACTTTTTTGAATTTGGCTCCGTTCTCCGCCCCCGTGCGTCGTAATGTCGCAGGGAACGGAGCTGCTGCGAGGCGATCCCGAGTCTGGAATACCGCCAGGGGGGTTAATTATACCCTAGGTTTCCTTCCACTTGAAGTCCGAGATATCAACAACATATCCCACGAGGCTGCTGGCCTCCAACAGTGCCAGGAAAATACATTGGGCACTGCGTCAGGGGGCTAGCTGTAAGAATCAGGAAGAGACAGTCAGCTCCCCACTGCAGGACAGCGGAGAAACAGAAGGGGACAAATTTGGATTCGCTGGGATTGTGTGTAGAGTTGCACAATTAATTAATGATCTTGTCAACCCCCCTTTAAAATTGTGATTCTTTCATACAATAATGGAGAGACTTGCTCACTCATTCAAAAGAAAAATCTGGTCCCCCAGGAAACTGACTAATGATCTCTTAGATCAAGGCGTGTGCGTGCGTGCGTGCGTGCGTGCGTGTGTGTGTGTAGGAAAAAAAAGAGTCTGCCAAGTTGCTGAAACATTCTTTCTTGTAGAAATCTTCTGCCTGTAGGTCCCAATACCTGAGTGGTTTTCAGAGAGTCTTTGCTGCTTTATTGCGTTTTTCGATTTTGTGCAAAAAGGTCACAATATCAGCTTGTTGTCAATTTTAAGCTTCTGGAGGCGTTTTGGAAATGAACCATCTGAATAGATTTTTTCCCCTCGTTTTGTAGTCAGGCTGCTACAAAACTCAGGTGTGAATGGGGTCAAACAGGAAGTTTAACCACTTTTTTTTTTCAATTTCTCTATTTATTTTCCTTTTCCAAAAAACAAACATAAAAAATAATATTGAAACATTGTTACATTACTCATTCTCAATACTAATAATTTCTCTTTCTACAACAGAATAACAGGTACCTTTCCCACTAATAATCCACATTCCCGCTTCTCACCAGGAATAACGAGGGGAGCCCCATCAAAATCTCTATTAATCAAAGGGGTGGTACCGCAGGTGAGGTGTACCCTACATCCTCTGTATTCTATTTATTAGTGCGTCAGAAGGGGAACACCCCCTCTGACCCCCCGACCTTCCACATTATCTTATCCCTCTCCCTGTTTCACACATCCCCTTTGATACCTCTGATCCATATCTACTTATTCTTCCCCGGTTCCCCTCCCCTCCCCTCCCACCCAATCATCAAAAAAAAAAAAAAAAAACCCCCCCTCCCCTACTTCTCTTCCATTAATCCAACACCTCCTTGTGATAAAATTATTATGGTGTCCAAGTTTTAAAAATCTCTCTTTTTTTCCTACTTGTCCAATGATCTTCCATTCTGTTCAGTTCTTCCACCTTACTCATCCACATACTCAGGTGGTTGTCTGTTTCCACTTAAGCAAGTAGCAGCATTCAACAGTAACATGAATTCCCATTTGTTCCCCCGATAGTATGACAGATGTAAAAGAAAAAATGCTGGTTCACTAAGTTGTCTCGCTAAATTTTTGAATTTCCTAACCCCTCCCCAGAACCCCCTTCCGGGGCAGGTCCAAAAGAAATCTTCTGTCCTACATCTCCAACATTCCTGTAATATCTATAAGGTCTATACCATTCAGTATTTTATAGTTATACCCGAGCATAGTCCTTCCTGATCATTTTCCCATTTTGAAAAAAGGGCAGGCAGTCTACTCAAAAGTCATTTTGGATATTTGCGTAATTGTTCTTTACCCATACGTTTATGTCATCCGCTCCCAATGGAGGCTTTTTTGTACAAAAAATATGTTAATTGTGCTGCTTGGAACTCTCAAGGGTCCAAAGTTCCTGTGGTCATTGCCCTGCCAGTGTGATATCTGGTAACTCCTCTCTCCCTCAATGCCTTAAAGTCCTTCCTGTATAGAAAATCTGGGATTCCCAGTATTGGTATTAGTGAGGAGTTATACGTAGATATTTGTTTCTTTGAAAATAGTCAGATTAGGGTGCCTATTGTTGGGTGTTTTTTTAACCTGCAACTTCTTTAAAAAGGGTGCTCTAAAAAGTCCCAGGTTTGGCCATATCTTCATGTTTTTACTACACCAATGTTCGACCTAGATGGAGCTGGTAATATTTGTAAATTCTGGTAGCTATACCCCCGCATTTTCGGGACAGAGATTTTTTAATTCTCTTCTGCCCATATAAATTTTGTAATTATCATTTGTAAATTTCTAAAAAAGAGGCGTTCGGAATTGGAGATATAAAATTTTGGTATATTCAGATGTTACTCCTTCCAAACCAGGAGAACATTCCCTTAACCATGTTTCGTATTTTCCATTAATGGTATAAAGAGTTCATAATTTTTTTGGGGTAGATCCTTGTTCCCAGATTTTCAGACTTTGGGTTGCCCATTTAAATTTATCCAGGCTGCTTTTGATATTTCCTTTTTGATATCATTAGCTGATTTTCAGTTTATTTTAAAATTTGAGAGCTATATAGCTTCATTGATAAGATTTGGTAATGAACTGTCGGGCTTGCTGAGATAGCAAACAAAACTCTATTTTAGGTGATCCCCCTATTTCTATGCCCTTAAATCTTTGTTAAGGGTCTAGGAAGGGTTCTAAGCTCAAAGCAAATATCAGGGGGGATAATGGACAGCCCTGTCTTGTTTAACCACTTAACGACCGCCACATGTAAATATACGTCGGCAGAATGGCACGTACATGCAGATAGTGCCCGTACGTCCCTGCCTAGACGTGGGTCCGATCGGGACCCCCCCGGTACATGTGGCGGTCGGTAAGCCTCTGGAGCAATCTGGAATGAGGGGGCGGCTATTCGTTTCTAGCCACCCCCTCGCGATCCCTCGCAGCCAATCCCCTTCCGCCTGTGTAATGTAAACACAGGCAGAGGATGTGATGTCATCTCTCCTCTCGGCGGTATTTTCGTCCGGCGAGAGGAGAGGAGACATCACACAGTAAGTTGCACAACACTACACCGACACAAAGGCACACAAATCCCCCCCCAGCCACCTGTCACAGTGTCACTAATAGCAGTGAGCAGTGATCATTTATTTACTGATCACTGCATTTAGTGTCAGAGGCAGTGTCAGAGGCAGTGTCAGAGGCAGTGTCAGAGGCAGTGTCAGAGGCAGTGTCAGAGGCGCAGTGTCAGAGGCAGTGTCAGAGGCAGTGTCAGAGGCAGTGTCAGAGGCAGTGTCAGAGGCAGTGTCAGAGGCAGTGTCAGAGGCAGTGTCAGAGGCAGTGTCAGAGGCAGTGTCAGAGGCAGTGTCAGAGGCAGTGTCAGATCCCCCTAATAAAGGTTTAACCCCTTGATCACCGCCCTAGTTAACCCTTTCACCCCCCTATTGCCAGTGTCACTAAGCGATCGTTTTTCTGATCGCTGTATTAGTGTCGCTGGTGCCGCTAGGTAGCTAGTTATTTTTTGAGGTTCGCCCGCCAGGTTTTTATAGCGTTAGGTACCCCCATAAATTTAGAAAAAATAAATTTTTTAACCCCCGATTGCCCCTAGAGTTAACCCTTTCACCAGTGATCACCGTATAAGTGTCACTGGTGACGCTGGTTAGCCAGTTAGTTATTTAGGTTCGCCGCCAGGTTTTTATAAAGCATTAGGTACCCCCATATATTACCCAACAAAGGTTTTAACCCCCTGATTGCCCCCTAGTTAACCCTTTCACCAGTGATCACTGTATAAGTGTTACGGTTAACGCTGGTTAGTTTGCCGTTTATAGCATCAGGGCACCCGCCGTATATAACCCAATAAAGGTTTAACCCCCTGATCGCCCAGGGTGATATCAATTACATTTTAGCGTCAGTTAGGGTCTGCGTCATAAGACATAAGCTTCTAAATGTTGTGCATAAAATGCCAGGACAATTCAACTCCCCCCCCCCCCCCCCCCCAAAGGACTCCATTTTGCAAAGTAGACACCCCAAGCTATTTGCTGAGAGGCATGTCGAGTCCATGGAATATTTTATATTTTGACACAAGTTGCATGAATTTTTTATTTTTTTTCCCAAAAGTTGTCACTAAATGATATATTGCTCAAACATGCCATAGGCATTACACCCCAAAATACATTCTGCCGCTTCTCCCGAGTACAGGGATACCACATGTGTGAGACTTTGGGAGCCTAGCCACGTACGAGACCCCAAAAACCAATCACCGCCTTCAGGCTTTCTAAGGGTGTACATTTTTGATTTCACTCCTCACTACCTATCACAGTTTCGGAGGCCATGGAATGCCCAGATGGCACAACCCCCCCCCACCCCCAAATGACCCCATTTTGGAAAGTAGACACCCCAAGCCATTTGCTGAGAGGTATGGTGAGTATTTTGGAGTTTAGCTTTAGAGCCTTGTGCACTCTGGATGTTTTTACAGCACCCGTTTTTGGCATTAGACTTTTTTTCTACCGTCATTAAACTCTCCATCATGTTATCCTATGTGTCCATGCACACATAGGCTGTTATCAGCATTTTTGGGCAGTAGCATTTTTGAGCAGTAAAAAAAAAAAAAAAAAAGTGGGTTCTGAGAGATGTTTTTCATCTGTAAAAACTCTCCAACGCTGATAAACATTGATAAACGCTCAAAAACGCTAAACGTGGAAAAATGATAAAAACCTGCCAACGCTATTGTAAAAACGTTAAAAAACTCACAGCAAAGCTACTGACGTTTTTATAAGGTTATTTTAATGTCCAGTATGCATGGGGCCTAAAGGACTTCAAAGCCATGTCACAGCACGCTACATGATTAAAAACACCTTTAGCAAAGCAGCACTTCATAAGATAGGAACGTATCATCTTCTAGTTAAAGATAGTACTGTAGGGTCTCGCAGATCAGATTTTAGGTCACTGAAGCTGCTGCTACAAAATTATGAGGGTCACATTTATTCACCATGTTCTTCAGTGCCCTTTTATATTAATAAATACATGGTGATGGAAGTGCCTTAGGCCGCGTACACACGAGGGGATATGTCCGCTGAAAACGGTCCGATGGACTGTTTCAGCAGACATCTCCGCTCGTGTGTATGGGCTAGCGGACAGATTTCTCCACCCGACAGATTTCAAAGCATGCTTTGAAATCTATCCGGTGGGAATCTGTCTGCCCGACATGTCTGCTGGTTAGTACACTTACCAGCAGACATGTCGGCCCCCACCGCCGCCGCGCCGCTGCCGAATGGATTCGGCGCATGCGCGGAAGTGTTTTACTTCCTGGTGCGGTGACGTGGCGGTGACGCGGCGGCGTCAACGTCACCGCTACGTCACCGCGCCGTCCGGCGGCGGGGAATTTGATCCGATGGTGTGTACACGCCATCGGATCAAACTCCCGATCGGACATATCCGATGGAAATGGTCCGCGGACCGTTTTCATCGGATATATCCGATCGTGTGTACGCCGCCTTAGAGAGAAGGCTTCGCAGGAGTAATCCCTTGGATAGAGGGAGCCCACAGAAGCATTGAATAAGACAAGTATTAGACCTCATGCACATTAGAAAGCTAAAAAAGTGCTTTAAAAACAATGGTCAAAAATGCTAATGTTTTAGCATTTTTTTTTTGCTGGCGTTTAGCAGTGTTTAAGATACGCTTAATATCTGCAGAACTAAAGTGGATGTAAACCCAATTTATGAAATTTGAGCTGGGCACAGAGTTGTGCTCATAAGTTTACATACCCTGGCAGAGTTTGATTTCTTGGCTATTTTTTAGAGAATATGAATAACACAAAAACTTTCACTCATGGTTAGTGTTTGGCTGAAGCCATTTACAGAAAACTACCCAAATGACCCTGATCAAAAGTTTAAATACCCTGGCAATTTTGGTCTGATAACATGCAAACAAGTTGACACAAAAGGGGTTTGAATGGCCATTTTTAAAGACCAAAGGATCTTCAGGAAAAGGTAGTTGAACTGTATAAAACAGGACATTTATATAACGATACCCAAGGTATTGAGAATGCCAATCAGCAGTGTTCAGACTCTAAGAAGTGGAAAATGAGGGGATTCTGTTGAAACCAAACCATGGTCAGGTAGACCAACTAAACTTTCAGCCACAGCTGCCAGGAAAATTGTACGGGATGCAAAGAAAAACCCACAAATAACTTGGAAAACATGTGGTGTGACTAGAGGTCGACCGATATGGGTTTTTCTCTGGCCGATGCCGATATTTGGAAATCGGGGCGGCCGATGGCCGATATGTGTTGCCGATTTTTGCGGCCGATATTTTAGGCCGATTTTTTTTTTCTCCTCAACTCAAAAAACCTAGGGTGGAGAGGAGATAATTGTTTAGGGTGGAGAGGTGGGGTGCAGCCTGTCAGTGCCTACCAGTGTCCACCACCAGTGCCACCTCATCAATGCCCACCAGTGTAGCCCATCAGTGCCACCTCATCAATGCCCACCAGTGCAGCCCATCAATGCCCACCAGTGCAGCCCATCAATGCCCACCAGTGCAGCCCATCAATGCCCACCACCAGTGCCACCTCATCAATGCCCACCACTGTCCACCTCATCAATGCCCACCACTGTCCACCTCATCAATGCCCACCAGTGCCACCTCATCAATGCCCACCAGTGCCACCTCATCAATGCCCACCAGTGCCACCTCATCAATGCCCACCAGTGCCACCTCATCAATGCCCACCAGTGCAGCCTATCAGTGTCCACCACCAGTGCCGCCCATCAGTGTCCACCACCAGTGCCACCTCATCAATGCCCACCAGTGCAGCCCATCAGTGTCCACCACCAGTGCCACCTCATCAATGCCCACCAGTGCAGCCCATCAGTGTCCACCACCAGTGCCACCTCATCAATGCCCACCAGTGCAGCCCATCAGTGTCCACCACCAGTGCCACCTCATCAATGCCCACCAGTGCAGCCCATCAGTGTCCACCACCAGTGCCACCTCATCAATGCCCACCAGTGCAATCACCTCAGTGCATCGCCAACCAGTGCACCACCTGTGCCAACCAGTGCCATCCACCCCTGTGCCAACTAGTGCCATCCACCCCTGTGCCAACCACCCCTGTGCCAACCAGTGCCATCCACCCCTGTCTGCAACAGCCAATTGGCGGCCGCCGCTGCCGACATTCTAAACTGTAAAAAAAAAAAAAAAAAAAAAGTCGCAGTCACAGCATCAGGAAAGGCCGCGGCCTCAGCTTAGCTCCGGAGCCGTGGCAGCGCTAGCGGCATGTAGAAATATCGGCCTAATTTGGAGAAAAATCGGCCGATGCCGATTTCTCCAAAACGGCCAAATATCGGCCGATATATCGGCCGACCTCTAGGTGTGACTGTTTCAAGATACACAAAGAGGAATTCATGGTCGAGTCACCAGAAGAAGAAAGCCATTACTACGCAAATGGCGCAAACAGCACAGAGAGAAGCCCCAAACCTTCTGGCACAAAGTCATTTGGAGTGATGAAACCAAAATGGAGCTTTTTGGCCACAACCATAAACTCTTCACTTGGAGAGGAGTCAACAAGGCTTATGATGAAAGCTACACCATTCCTACTGTGAAACACAGAGGTGTATCGCTTATGTTTTGGGGATGTGTGAGCTACAAAGGCACAGGAAATTTGGTCAAAATTGATGGCAAGATGAATGCAGTACGTAATCAAAAAATACTGGAGGAACATTTGCATTCATCAGTTAGGAAGCTGCGCATGGACAGTACTTGGACATTCCAACATGACAATGATCCAAAACACAAGGCCAAGTCAACCTGTCATTGGTCTACAGCAGAATAAAGTGAAGGATCTGGAGTGGCCATCTCAGTCTCCTGACCTCAATATCATTGTGTCACTCTGGGGAGATCTCAAAAAGACAGCCCAATAATTTACAAGAACTGGAGGCTTTTTCCCAAGAGGAAGGGGCAGCTTTACCATCTGAGAAGATAAAGACCCCTTTTCACACTTGTGCTGGAGTGGCGGTAAAGCGCTGCCATGTTTTAGCGGCGCTTTACCGCTAATTTTGCGGTGCTGTTCTGCTGCTAGCGAGGCAGTTTAACCCCCCCGCTAGCTGCCGAAAAAGGGTTAAAAACCACCTCTGCAAAGACGCTTTGCCAGCGGTATAGCCACTCTGTCCCATTGTTTTCAATGGGCAGGAGCAGTGGAGGAGCAGTATACACATTGCTCCAAAGATGCAGCTAGCAGGACTTTTTTCACTTCCTGCTAGCACCCACGGGCTTTCACACTGGAGACACAGCAGGTGCTGTTTCAGGTCGGTTTGCAGGCGCTATTTTTAGTGCAATAGCACCTGCAAACCGCCCCAGTGTGAAAGGGGTCAAAGAGCCTCATCCACAAATACAAAAGACTTCAAGCTGTCATTGATGTTAAAGGGGGCAATACGCTATTAAAAATGGGGGTATGTAAACTTTATCAGGGTCAGTTGGGTAGTTTCTGTTGCGATTATGATTTAAAAAGAGTAAAAAACAGTTGATTGATAATAAATGGCTTCAGCCAAACACTAACCATGAAAGAAAAGCGTTATCAGTCATATTTTATGAAAAATGGCCACAAAATCAAAAATTCTGCCAGGGATATGTCAATTTACGAGCACAACTGTAAATCTGCAGTATTTTGTAGTTTTCTCCTGACCCATTCCTCTGATTTCAGCCTGATAACTCCTGGCATTTTTGGACACATCAGATAAAAAGCAGACTGAAATGTTTGTCAGGGTAGGTTGCTATAAATAAACTAGCAAGGAGCTGGCCCTGTTAAAAACACCTATGAGAGTCTCTGCCTATGATGAGGGGTGTGTGCCTTTCCTCCAATCAGCAATTTTAGCTATCTTGGCTGAATGCCCAGACATCACACGGTTATACAGGAAGGGAACATTTCTTAACATGATCTGAACTTTCTAAACTGCATATAAATGTGAAGACAGCAGATATACATGTAAAATCTATGTAGGGAGATTTGTTTCATCCGTTATGTATCATCTTAGGCCGTTTACTTCACTGGGTGTGTATGGAGGATTTACATCCACTTTAAAGAGCAGGGCCGTCGGACAAATAGATGGTTAAGGAGCAGGCCAGGAAGCTGGCCGCTGAGTCCTTAAAGCGGATCTCCACCCTAAAGTGAAGATCCGCTGATCGGAACCCTCCCCCCCTCCGGCGTCACATTTGACACCTTTCAGGGGGGAGGGGGGTGCAGATACCTGTCTAAAGACAGGTATCCGCACCCACTTCCGGCCCGCAGTCTCAGGCAAAAGACGGGCTTTTCCCGTTGTGTGCTGGAACTCTCAGCTCCCAGCACAAGCGGGAGCCATCGCGGGCGCATCGCGACTCGCGCATGCGCTAGGGCCGGGCAGTGAAGCCGGAGCGCTTCACTTCCTGGTTCCCTCGCCGTGGATGGAGGGGGGAGCAGCAGGGAGACGAGCGATCGCTCATCCTCTGCTGCGGACGCCGCTGGACTCCAGGACAGGTAAGTGTCCTAATATTAAAAGTCAGCAGCTGCAGTATTTGTTGCTGCTGGCTTTTAATATTTATTTATGGTGAACCATCCGCTTTAACAACAGATGAGTAATCAGCTGCCAGCAGGCTTCCCCACTGACAACTGAATGTAAAAAACTAAAACCATTGCCAGCAATACAAACTAGAGCTGCACGATTAATCGCGGAGAGAATCTCGATCTCGATTCTCCCCGCCACGATCTCCCTGTGGGATTAACCCACGATTCATGTGTCACCACCATTCCACATAACCAGCATGGAACGCAAATGCCGCCGATATCGGAACAGACGTCAGCAGCCTGCGCTTCTCTCACAGTTCAATACAACTTTAGTGTGTATCCATGCGCCACCCAGTGGTTGCCGGCGGTACTGCTTCTGTTGTACAGAACTGTGAGAAAGATTAAAACATCAGAAGCAGTACCGCCGGCAACCACTGGGTGGCGCATGGATACACACAGTTGTACAGAACTGTGAGAAAGATTAAAACAAATTTCTGTATCCATGCTCCACCCAGTGGTTTGCCGGCGGTACTGCTTCTAATGTATAAAAAACAGGACTAGTGATATATCTATATTGTTAAAGACCATTTAACTCCTATGAAAAAAGCAGAATCAAAGTTTGATTCTGCTTTTTTCAAAGGAGTTACATGGTCTTTAAAATTATAGACATATCACTGGTCTGTTTTTTATATATTCGTATTTTCAAATAAATCAGATTTGGGGGGGGGGGGCATCAATTTTTGAGAATCGTGATCTTTAGTCTAAGCAAAAGAATTGCGATTCTCATTTTGACCAGAATTGTGCAGCTCTAATACAAACATGGGAAATAAACAGCGTGGGGGTCTTACCCCAATCCATACCACGACCTTTGGGTCAAGGAATGAATTCTAAGGGGGACACCATGAGAAAAAAAAATGGTTATCATTAGTGAGGTGGTAGCGCTGGGCGTTCTTGAAGTTTGGAGGTAAAATGGGATCAAGGAGATTGGTTTTAGGGGTCCAGCAGGTTGTTGTTTTTTTCTTCTAAGCATAGGGTTAAGAGTGCATATTTTAGAGGTTTGGGAAGGATGTCATTAGAGGGAGATATTGACAATGTGAGCTGGAGTGGGTAGGATATAGCAAGAGGGCAACAATATAGCAAAATTGGGCTAGCTTTATCGTTTAGTTATTTTTTTTAAATTCATTGAAGTGTACTTTTCCCCCGAAAAATGGAGTTTGAAAGACCGCTGAGCAAATAAAGTGTGACATACAATATTGGAACAAACGCAATAAAAAATATTAATAATATATTTGGGGGTTCCAAGTAATTTTCTAGCAAAAAATACTGATTTTAACTTTGTAAGAAACAAGTGTTAGAAAAAGGTTTGGTCTTCAACCACTTCAGCCCCCCCAAAGATTTGGCTGCCTGCCCAATAACCGGGCCATTTTCTGGGATTCGGCACTGTGTCGCTTTAACTGACAGTTATGCAGTCGTGCGGCGTGGCTCCTAACCAAAATTGATGTTCTTTTCCCCCCCACAAAAAAGCATCTTTTTTTTTAAAAAGCAATATTTTTAACTTTATGCGATAATAAAATATCCACCCAAAAAAATATATATATAAAAAAAAAAAAAAAAAAAACTTTTCCTCAGATTAGGCCGATATGTATTCAACATATTTTTGGTAACAAATAAAAAAAGTCGCAATAAGCGTCTATTGATTGGTTTGCGCAAAAGTTATAGCTTCTACAAAATAGGGGATAGCTTTATGGCATTTTTTTTTTTACTAGTTATGGCAGCGATCTGCGATTTCTTTCATGACTGAGACATTATGGCGGACACATGACGCTATTTTGGGACAACCGGCACGGCCGGAATTTCAAAGCAATGTACCCATACGTTTTTTTTGAGCACACCAGCCATTCTGCCGACATATATATACTGGTGACAGTCGGCAAGTGGTTACATTTCCCTCATGTCAGACCAAAGTTCATTCCTTTGCACTAAGAATGAAAAGTTACAATGTTTATAGTGGTCTACCAGTGCAAACAGACAATGTTGTGAAAAACTTTGAAGGCCGACCATTTTTTTTTTTTTTTTTTTTTTTTTTTTAACAGTGAGCAGAGAATTCTATACACTTGTTACATAAATTAATCAGGAAATTCTGCATAGAGATTGCAAGGGGGGTTGAATCGAGATCACGATTTTTTTTAACGATTAATCATGCAGCTTTAAAAATAGGTCAGTTTGGCAGTGCAAAGGCAGAAATTGTAATCTTTTACGGCAGTTTTATACAGGGTGAAGTCTTCTTGACATTGATGCTCAAGACTGACTTTGTTTGAGACTTTTGGTGTTGTCCTCTTTCCAAGGTTGTAGGGTTTGGGACCGATTCTGTGTTTAACCCACTTGCTTACTGTGCACATATACCCCCTTCCTGCCCAGGCGAAATTTCAGCTTCCGGCACTGCGTCGCTTTAACTGACAATTGCGCGGTCATGAGACGTGGCTCTTAAACAAATTTGACCTCCTTTTTGTTACACAAATAGAGCTTTCTTTTGGTGGTATTTGATCACCTGTACAGTTTATTTTTTGTGCTATAAAACAAAAAAAAAAAAAAAAAAAAGAGCGTCAATTTTGAAAAACAATATTTTTTAATTTGTGCTACAATAAAATATCCCATTTAAAATAAAAAAAAAATTCTCAGTTTAGGCCGATACATATTCTTCTACATATTTTTGAAAAAAAATTAAAATAAATAAATCGCAATAAGCTTGACTGGTTTGCGCAAAATGATTTATATTTTTTATTTTTACTAAGAATGGCAGCGATCTGCAATTTTTATTGGGACTGCAACATTATAGCGGACACATCGGACACTTTGGACATATTTTTGGGATCATTCACATTTATACAGTAAACAGTGCAATAAATATGCATTGATTACTGTATAAATGCGACTGGCAGGGAAGGGGTTAACCACTAGGGGGCGGGGAAGGGGTCAAATGTGTAACCTAGTGAGTGTTCTAACTGTAGGGGGAGGGGGGTTACTGGGGGAGGTGACCGATCTGTGCCCCTATGTACAAGGGACACAGCATCTGTCTCCTCTCCCTGACAGGATGTGGATCTCCGTGTTTACAGTTACTGAGCAATGGCGGGCGCCCATCGCGGCCGCCGGGCACGCGCATTGTGTTCCCAGTAACGTGGCGGTTGCGCGCCCCCTAGCAGCTTTAAAAGACAAGGGTGTCAAAAGACGTCCTGTCAGAACAATTGAGCTACCTTGCTGCCGTCAATTGACGGCGGCTGGTAGCTGAGTGGTTAATGAGGGAAGTGTGTGTAATGGTAGGATGACAGTGAACCGCTGCAGACGAAGTGTCCTAGGTTGGGGCAGGACATTGGTGAGATTTTGTCATAGAGGCCGTCTGTTGCAGAATAGAGAAAACATACATATACCGCTGTAGGTTGGCTCTCCTGTGGAAATCACCATACATGTACGGCCCTCCTTTTGAGGCATAGCAGACGTGACTGCCACGGGCCACCCGCGATCGTAGACACGAGAGCCAGAACAGGGATTTGCGTATGTAAACAAACAAATCCCTGTTACGATTTTCCTCAATCATTTTTTTTAGGTATACAAAAGTTCCTTATACTCGTTTGTTTTCTCTTGTCCATTTATAGAAATCGCTTTGGCACCACCATCCATCAATCAACGGTCACACTTACTAACTGACATCTCAGCATGGATGTCGCACCACTTCCTTAAACTAAATCTCTCTAAAACTGAGTTACTAATATTCCCCCCCCCCCCCGGCGGTGCCCCCCTCCATGACTTTTCCGTCAAAATCAACAATGCAACCATCAGTCCCTCCCCTAATGCCAGGGTACTGGGTGTAATCCTAGACTCTGACTTGTCATTCCAGCCTCAAGTCCAATCTTTGTCAAAAGTCTGTAGAATTCACCTCCGTAACATCTCTAAAATCTGCCCCTTTTTAACGAATGAAACCACCAAGCTCCTCATTCACTCCTTTTGTTATCTCTCACCTTGACTATTGCAACTCCCTTCTCATTGGCCTGCCTCTCCATAGGCTGTCCCCTCTTCAGTCTATCATGAATGCTGCTGCCAGACTCATCCACCTTACCAACCGCTCTGTCTCTGCTACTTCTCTGTCAATCCCTCCAATGGCTTCCGCTCACCCAACAAATGAAATTCAAAATACTAACAACCTACAAAGCCATCCACAACTCTGCCCCAAGCTACATCAATCTTGTCTCCAAACATATCCCAAACCATCCTCTCTGCTCCCCAAGACCTCCTGTCAAGCTCTCTCACCTCCAGAATTTCTCCAGAGCCGCTCCCATCCTCTGGAACTCACTACCTCAACCTGTCCCGCTATCCCCTACTCTTGCTACCTTCAGGCGATCCCTGAAAACTCATCTCTTCAGGGAAGCCTATCATGTCTCCAACTAATCTTTTACCACTTCCATCAGCTCATTCCACACAGGTAAAACTTTTTGTACCACCTGCCCCACCCTATTAGACTGTAAGCTCTTCTGAGCATGGCCCTCTTAATCCTCTTGTATTTTATTGTATTGTAACTGAATTGTCTCCCTTTTATATTGTAAAGTGCTGAGTATTCTGTTGGCCCTATATAAATCCTGTATAATAATGTTTGAATAAAACACCTGGCCCTCTGTGTCTTTACACATTTGCAGAATTTGCACACCTGAATTTAACTAGTACAAAGCACTATCTGGATTCTCAGGATTGCCCCAGTCGGATGTTTGGAGTTTTCCCATTTCTATTCTCGGCTTACAGACAGCAGTGAACCCATTCTCTCTTTGGCACCAGGTTATATTTGGTTTTATATTTGATGGCGAGTATTGTCTGCGTTGGGTGGTTGGCGGGTTCATTATTGCTTTCCCATTCTCAATGATGCTCACTACATGTCCCTTGCATCCATGTTCTCAGAGCTAATTTGTGTTTTAGGTTATAGATGTACACTGAAGAAAGGACAAGTTCCTGAAACGCGTCGGGCCTAATCGCCAATTAGGAGACTGTATCAGTGTTACTTTGCATCTATTGTATTTTGATATTGTTATTAGTCAACTGCAGTGTTATGCTCGTATTGACTTTTTTGAAAATAAGTAATAAATCACTTTTTATAAATTGGTTCCGTACCTATATCTAGTTGCCTTCAAAGTCACAACCCTCCTTGGGGGACCCTTTTTACATATCTATGTATGGGCGGCAACGTCCTAGTCCATTTTTGGTGAAACCTCTTTTTGAGGAGGAGAGACAGATCGTCTGTTCCCAGCAAGTAGGAACAGTGATCTGACTCTTCCTCTAGTCAGTCCAATCCCCTAACAGTTAGAAACACACTTAACCCCTTGATCGCCCCCTAGTGTTAACCCCTTCCCTGCCAGTTACATTTACATTTATCAGTGCATTATCGCAACTGTATAAATGTAAATGGTCCCAAAAAAGTCTAAAAAAAATTCCAATATGTCTGCCGCAATGAAGCAGTCCCGAAAAAAATGAAATAATTTGCAAACAAAAAATAAATACATAAATCTATTCCATATTTTGTAGACACTAAAACTTTTGCACAAGCCAATCAATATACTCTCATTGCAGTTTTTTACCAAAAATATGTAGAATACATATTGGCCTAAACAATTTTTTTTTTTCAAAATAGTCGATTATAGCACAAAAAATAAAAACCGCAGTGATGAGTAAATACCACAAAAAAAAAATGGATTTTGTTTGGGTACATCGTCACACAACCGCGCAATTGTCAGTTAAAGCAACGCAGTGCTGTTTTGCAAAAAATTGCCTGGTCATTAAGGTGTCAAATCCTTCTGGGTTTGAAGTGGCTAAAGTGGCAAAGGTTTCTAAGTATAGGAGTCTAAAGATAGGGAGAGATTGAAGCTAATTAGGTAGTAGTCAGAGAAGAAAGGATTGTTGGAGAGTTTGTAAGGAATGTAGAGTTGGGAGAATACAAGATGAAGGGAGTGGCCATTAGAATGAGTAGAAGCGCGTGTCCATTTTGTTAGGTCAAAAGGGGACGTTAGGCAGAGAGTTTAGAGGTAGCTGGAGTGTGAGCATTTGCAGTGATGTTGAAGTCACCAAGAATAATTGGGGGAATTTCAGAGAAGAAAAAGTAGGGTGGTGAGGTAGAAACGTCATCACGGAAGCTTGATATTGGTCCAGGAGGCTGATAGAAAAACTGGAGAAAATAGATGAATACAGTGAGATTCAAAAGAGGAGAGGGAGGACTTAAGGTACACAATTTTCATGATACCCAATGATATGGAATCAGATTTAATATGTTAATCTTTGGTAAAACTACTAACCCATAAAATATATACCGGTAAGTACATTACAAGGCTGGAAGTACTCATCACAGAGTACATCTTCCATATACTTTATTACGCTTTGCCTATTGACAACCAAAGATAACATAATAAATTTGATTGGAAATTGTAAATCTTTAAAATTCTAAACATTTGTAAATACATATTTGTTGAATGTGGCAGGGATAGTGGTACAAAGATGACTTCAGCCAATGTGAGTAAACTACAAATACACCATTTACTAAATGGAGAGACAGTGAGGGAGGTGATGAGAGAACCTGAAAGGTTTCCGACTCCACCTCTCACCCTTATCTACTGGGTCTAGGTAATCAAGTCCAGTGGAAGCCACCTTGGGAGAGCGTAGCTGGAGAGTCATGCCCGCGTACACACGGTCGTTTTTTGTCTTGTAAAAAAAAACGTTTTTTTGTGATGAAATAAAACAACGTTTTTAAAACTTCATTTTAAAAAACGAAGTTGCCTACACACCATCGTTTTTTGAAAATGCTCTTGCAAAGCGCGGTTACGTACAACACATACGACGGCACTCTGTTCCATTCAAGCTCGCGCCATAACTTGCGCGGGTTTAAAAACGTCATTTTAAAGGTCGTTTTGCCCACACACGATCATTTTTTTATGACACAAAAAACAACATTCTGAAAAAACGACAAAAAAATTTAAGCAGGTTCGAATTTTTTTTTTGTCGTTTTTCAGAAGACATAAAACAACGTTTTGCCCACACACACACACGATTATTTTAAATGACGTTTTTTAAAATGTTGCTTTATTTCATCACAAAAAAATGACCGTGTGTACGCGGCATTAGAGTCAGATTCTTGAAGCCAAGATTCAGTAACAGTAAGTAGGTTAAAGGAGTTCTTTATAAAAAATAAAGTCATAGGACAGAGGTTGTTCCAAAAAACACATTAGAAGGGGAGGCTGCTTCTGGGAAAAAAAACAAAAATTAAAAATTAGAGTGTGGGGACTGCCAGAGCAAGAGGGGTGCTTCCAAAAAATACTCTGCCTCGTAATTCGAAAAGGGGACGGCACCTGAATAGGGGGTGGCAGTGGCCACCATAGATTCATGCAATGCATTTATCCATCCATGGCGAGATAAGGAGCGGCGCCGTGCGCAATTATGGACGCACTGCCACTGACCGCCATCAACATCATGTGGTAGAGAATAGGCAAGCATGATCAATAGGTGGGGATGTCAGGTATGTTTATTCCCTGCGCACATCCCCTTCTTGCGTATGTGTATTCCCTGCGCGCACCCTCTTTTATCTGGTATGTTTATTTCCTGCGCACGCCCCCCCCCCCCTTATCGGGTATGTTTGTTTATTCCCTGCGCACGGTCATAGGCTCCAATTGGCATTCAAAAAGTTGAACAGCAGGAGCCATGCTGGGCGTTGTGTTAGGAAAGCAAATGAATATTCGCTTTCCTTACACTGAACCGCCTCTCAGCCAATCAGGTGCTCGGGTCTGTTACCCGTCACCTGATTGGCTGAAACGACAGGCACTGTGAGCATCCAATCATAGCAGAGGACGGGAAGAGACGAGACATTGAGGAGCATGGAGAAGACCGGCAGTGTGACCCGCTGTTTTACAGAGACAGGCAAGTACCGGGCGAACGGGGGATGCACACTTGCAGCATTTTAGGAGTACAGTGTACAATGGATGGGCACAGTGGCAGCAACGGTTGTTTTTTCAGTTCGTTTGCGCGCCCCCAAAAAAAATTAAGCACCAGCCGCCACTGATGGTGGTGTCCTACACACACACACACACACGTCTTGTTCGATGCATATTGCATTTGGTTTACTTGAGGCAGTTCATCCTCAAGGAATATTTGCTTTGCAGCAAGCAGGATTTTCATTTTCCCTCACCAAACTCACTTCACAAGCCAGGAGTCTCAGAATATTAGATCTCAAATCCCTGTGGATGACAGTTCTGTCACCAAGGGCTCATTTTTTATTGCAGAACATACTCCAACAAGCGTAGCTCACACCATTGCAGCGCTCCCATGTGCATT
>CM056050.1:143467719-143515219 GCA_029574335.1 Rana kukunoris | reverse complement strand
ACGAACGAGAGAGAGAGAGAGAACGAACGAGAGAGAGAACGAGAAAGAGAAAAAGAGACACACTTTCAATTACTGTTCGGGCAAAAGACAGTTGCTTCTTCACCTCATGCAGCTTGCAGATCAGCTCCATACCACAACACTGGAAGCACAGAGAGCACATGCGCTGGCTGGACATGGTGCAGCCTCCCTCCCGCTAACTCCTCAGCCAATAGGTAGCTGCAGTTTGCCCTTACATCCCTCCCAGAATCTCCCGACTCCCAGCTTACTTACTATGTGGAGAAAGGAGTCACCGCTCCAGGTGGGATCACTATGTGGTTACAGGTGGTGCAGGATACAGAGGGTGCTGGCGGAGCACTAAGCAAAATGAGGACAAAAGAAAAATGGATAGCCGCACTCCAAAACCTGATGGGTGGTCTTTTATTCAATAGACAGCATGTACAAAAATAGGGTCACATCAGTAAAAAAACAAGGAGCAGCCTGTGTTACTCCTGTCCTGTACATACTGCCCTATCAAACCCTCCAGAAATGTTATTTAATCACACAACTATTTGTATAACTTATATAGGGATGAGCCGAACATACCCGCATTCGGTTCGCACCAGAACCCGTGGAATAGACAGACAGTTCGCGCAAACATTTAGAACCCCATTGAAGTCTATGGGACTCGAACGTTCGAATTAAAAAACGCTAATTTTAAAGACCAATTTTCAAGTTATTGTTGGAAAACGTCTTTGAGAACCCGGGTCTTGCCCCAGGGAACATGTATCAATGGAATAAAGTTGAAAAAAACAACAGTTTTTTAAGGAGCAGGACTCCTGAAAAAGTGACCGTTTTTAAAACTTTTTTCCATTGATACATGTTCCCTCGGGCAAGACCCGGGTTCTTAAAGACGTTTTCACAGGCAAGCTATAGACACCCAGCAGGTACAATATTTAAAAGGAATTTTTTTTTTTTTAAATTTAAGCATTAAAATGTTAATAATGTTTAATTTAAAAAAAATGAAAGATTCCTTTAAATATTGTACCTGCTGGGTGTCTATAGTTTGCCTGTGAAACAGTCTTAGAGAACCCGGGTCTTGACTGAGAGAACATGTATCAATGGAAAAAAGTTTTAAAAACGGTCACTTTTTCAGGAGTCCTGCTCCTGAAAAAACGGTTGTTTTTTCAACTTTTTTCCATTGATACATGTTCCCTGGGGCAAGACCCGGGTTCTCTAAGACTGTTTCACAGGCAAACTATAGACACCCAGCAGGTACAATATTTAAAAGAATCTTTCTTTTTTTAATATAAAACATTATTAAAATCACTGCTCCAGGAGCAGCGATTTTAATGATGCTTAAATTAAAAAAAATTAAAATAAAATTCCTTTAAATATTGTACCTGCTGGGTGTCTATACGTGTGATAGCGTCTTTAAATAGCACAATCACCTGCCTGCCAGTAAATTAGGCTAAGCTATACAGTGTATAAATATATGTACAACTCCTAGGGATGTATATATATTCTCTACACACTGTAAATTAAGCTAAACTGACTAGCCTGCCTGCCTGCCTGCTCTATCTAGCTATCTAAAAAGACAATCTCTCTCTCTCTGACTGCTCTCATTAACAAGCCTGAACACACTACACGAGGCCGCCCAGCAGGCGGCCTTTTATAGTGTGGGGCGTGTGCTAAAGCCCTGAGTCATAATTGCCCAAAGCCACCCAGGCTTTGGCCAATTATGGCTCTTCGTTTTTGCGCGCTGTGATTGGCCAAGCATGCGGGACATACAGCATGCTTGGCCAATCATCAGCCTGCAAAGCCGCAGTGGATTATGGGCCATATTGCGTTACTCAAATTTGTCGCGAACGACCGCTTTTGTTCGAATTTCGTCGAACGTACGAACAGATGATGTTCGAGTCGAACATACGTTCGTATCGAACGTGAAGCTCATCCCTAAACGTATACTACATAAAAAATTGCCGTTCATTGCATTGAGGTAATGAATTTAATGTACTACAAAAAAAAAAAAAAAAACATATTTGCCGTGCATGGAGACCACTTGTACGCCACACCAGGTGACAGCAGAGCGGTACAGCGTTTTTATGGGGAGGGGAATCAGACCCCGGCACAGTCCCTGCCTGGAACAAAGACTATTTTCCTGGATTCTGCCTGGGACATGCTCAGCCTGGGATATGGGTCTGAATTCTGTGAACGTCCAGGGAAAATTAGGACTGTTGGCAACTATGTGTTGGTTGAATAGAATGCTTGCTACCCTTACCAACTAATGCTGTTCCTCTCACCGCCTCCTGCATTTTGACATGGTGTACAAACCAGCAGAAAAAAAAAAAACAGCTGCCGTTGGAGGGTTGCAGGCTGCTGAAGATTTCAAGCATTCAGCAGGGTCGCTTTAAATTCACTGTGAAGTATTTCCCTGTCTGTTCAGTTGGAGAGATTTTTTTCTTACTTCCTATCAAAGAGTCATAATATGAAGTGGAAGGAAATCATGCGAGTTCATTTATAAAAGCAAGGGGCCAATAAATAACATATTTACTGGCCCCTTCCACTGCTCTCCATCTTGAAACGAGCCCCCACAGCACCACAGTGCTGCCAACTTCCCCTCTTTCTCCTGCCAGCTGCTGCACACACAAGGGAGCCTGGGCAGCATCATTTACTAAAAATCGATCCCCTGTGGTTCCCCCCTGCAGTAGCTGAAAGCTGACAAGAGGGAGGAGGATGATATTCTGGCTTTTAGTTGCTGCAGGGGAAACGACCGGGGGAACAGTTCCAGTAAATGCTGCCCCCCACCCCCGTCGCCCCTTCTGTCTAGGTTCCACTTCTTTTGTCAGCTGCCTGAGCCCCCCTGTTGAACTGATAGTGCCCAGGCATCGTATAGGGGAACCAGTGGTTCCTCCCTTATCGGCGGCCTTGTATCCTATAGTATATTGCTACCTGCAAGCAGCGATTCCTGTACGGATTCTGCCACCTGAAACTCCTCTCATCACCTAAGAAGGCAGGTTCTGTGAAGTGTGTGACACAGCAGTGTCTACTCACAGGGCATACAGAATATGTGTTGGAAAGGTGCAGCATGGTATGGTAGGCAGTAAACACTCACAATTTGCAAGGAATGTTATACTGAAATACAACTACAACGATGCAACGCATTGACAGCGAGCAGAGGACTCAGCGATGACAATAGCATTTGCCATGAGGGGCAAAGTGCGGCCTGGGTGGCCTAACCCAAACCAAGAGGTAAAGGTAGTCCCTGCTCACTCCCTACTCTGCCAGAACCTTTTCCTACCACTGTCACTGTCACTGTCCCTGTCAGATGGGGAACTTGTCTACCTACAAAAAATGTGCCAAACCCAGGGGTCAGAAAGTAGAAGAAGTTCAACACCTAACTATAAATCTACTTTCAGCCACATTCTAAAACAAATCCATCTAGCCCTGTAAAGAAAAAATATTGCTGTACTTACCTGTTCTGCAACCACTCCGGTCCCACGATAAGTTGTCAGCGGCAGCTTCAGTGTGTGGGAGTGTGCGCAAGAAAGGCAGCCGGCAATGGAAGCCACATAGTAACTCTATGAGTGATAATACTTCCCAGGCATTTCACAGCCGGTGTTGGTTCTCTCCTGCACACAGCATTTGCTGCTGGAGACTGGACCAGATTGGCTGCAGAAAAGGCATGTATAGAGATTTCTTCTTTACAGGGCTAGATAGATTAGTTTTAGAATGTGGCTGCAAGTAGGTTTAGATTTAGTTGGGTTTTGGGTGAACGTCTACTTTAAATAGACTCTGCTTACCCAAGATGGCCACCAGGGTCACATGAATGTGCCAGGTGCATCCAACCGGATCACTGCACAAGTGGCCGGGGAAATCAGAGAGAAAACACAGTGGAGGTCATTTACTGAGGGCCGATCCGCCCTATAGGCTCATTATGCAAGCCGCTTAGGGTCCCACAAAGCTGCAGAGGGCCCCCCAAATTACTAGAGGCCCAGCCTGGTGAGAAGTAATTTTCAATTCAATGTAAGATGCAATTTCCGCCAGCAGAACACCACCCCCTTCCCCGCTTCTCAACTTTAGTCTTTAATGTGACATGTCACTGTCGGCAGCACCCCCCCTTCCCCCCACCGCTTCTTAACTTTAATGTGATATGTCATTTTGCTTAGGGCCCCAGGGAGGTCAGGATCGGCATTGCATTTACTATAGCTCTGCTGATTACCACAAATTAGCACTAATCATGCTAATTAACGCTAAAACAGTATTCAATATAGCGCTGGTAAAACAAAAAAACTCCCAAAATCGAATTTACTATAGTTCCCTAAAACCTAAATAGCGCCCAAACCCTTATGCCGCGTACGCACGATCGGTCAAACTGATGAGAATGGTCTGATGGACCGTTTTCATTGGTCAAAACCGATCTGGTGTGGGCGCCATCGGTTATTTAACCAACTTGTTTTAAATTTAACCGATGGATTCTTAACCGGTTAAAAATCCACGCATGCTCAGAATCAAGTCGATGCATGCTTGGAAGCATGGAACTTCATTTTTTTCAGCACGTCGTTGCGTTTTACGTCACCGCGTTCCGACACAATCGTTTTTTAAGCCAATGGTGTGTAGGCACAACTGACCATCAGTCGGCTTCATCGGTTTACCGATGAAAACAGTCCTTCAGAACGTTCTCATCGGATGGATCGATCATGTGTACGCGACATGACTCTGCTAAAACCTGGAGTAGTGCACATGGAAATGTTTAGAGCATGATATAGTTGCCTAAATCTTTTGTGTGGTGACAGGCCATGTGAAGCGGCTAAGGGAAGACAGAAAAAAATTAAATCACCACAGAGAGAAGAAAAGAAAAAAAAGCGAGAGGGAAAGAGCAAACGGAGGTTCAGCATAGAAAATGAAAATGCAGCACACTGGCGCTTTAAAAAGTATGTAAACAAACACTTCCTACCTTCAGTACTCTCCATGCTGGCTCCTCTGGGCAGCAGGATAGCAAGCAGCAGAGCAGGCGGGAGGCAAGACAGCAGCCATTTTCCCCTGCTCCCCCACCTGTTTAAATAAAGTGAGGGCAAAATCAGCTGTGAGGAACAACCAAGATGGCCGCTTCTGTGTTTCCTGCTACACGCCCCATTCAGGAAGAAAGGGAACCAGGAAGAGCCACGCATAGCGCCCACAGCTATCATACAGGCTGCAATAACAGAGACAGCACCTCTACCTACAGAGCAAGAGAAAACAGAGAAAGGGAGTCTGGCAGTGGGATAAGGCAGGACAGAGCCGCTGTGGGGACCAAATGGTGCATCCCACATTCACTGCCCCAAAAAGTTCCACATAAACACGGGCTCCCCCACTCCTTTGCGCATTTAGTAGCCCAAATGGCGGGACCTCATCTCAGGAGAGCATGCACCTGAATGGTGGCACAAATTTTTTTGGGGTGAGGCTGGGGCTGATGAATCTATGATCCTGTGTGGCCTTGAGGACAGAAAATAGAATGAGGGCGGAGGGAATTTTTGCTATAATGAATTTCCCCAAAAAACATAAATGATTTTTTTCCTCAGTTTAGGCCGATACGTATTTTTCTACATATTTTTGGTAAAAAAAAAATCGCAATACGCGTTTATTGATTGGTTTGCGCAAAAGTTATAGCGTCTACAAAATAGGGAATAGTTTTATGGCATTTTTATTAATTTTTTTACTAGTAATGGCAGCAATCAGCGATTTGTATCATGACTGCGACATTATGGCGGACACATTGGACACTTTTGACACCATTTTGGGACCATTGTAATTTTTACAGTGATCAGTGCTATAAAAATGCACTGAATGCTGAAAAAATGTCACTGGCAGTGAAGGGGTTAACCAATAGGTGCCGCTGTAGGGGATAAGTGTGACCTGATGGGTGATTTACTGTAGGGGGGATGGGCTGTGTGTGACATGACACTGATCTGCTCTCCGATTACACGGAGCGGAGATCAGTGTCATTGTCACTAGGCAGAGCGGGGAGATGCTTGTTTACATTAGCATCTCCCCGATCTATCTCTCTGCGAGACGATCGCGGGTATCCCTGTGGCGTTCGAGTCCGTGGGTCCCACGGTCAGGCTCACGGAGCTTGCGGCAGGGTCTCGAGCGCGCCCACACGGCAGCATCTTAAAGGGGATGTACCTGTACGCCCATGTGCCTGTCCATGCCATTCTGCCCAACGTAAATAGGTTAAAGAGCATTTTTTGGAAGTGAAAATTGGCTCTATTATAGTCCAAAGCAAGTTTCAGCCATTGATTCTCATGGTACAATTGTAACTTCCCCAAATACTTTTAATGTTGAGATGAAATGTATCTTTCTCTGAAATAAATTTTCCTTTGCAACAATGTTGCTTCTACTTCTACTAATATTTTGTTTTTAGGAATGTTAAAATGTGGAATGTTTTGGTAAAATATTTTTTTCTCTTTCACTTTCACTATTAGGCCCCTTTTACACTGGGGCTTTTTCTAGCGTTATTGGAGTATTATTCGAACGAAGCCTCACCTGCAATCCCAATGTGAAAGCCTGAGTGCTTTCAGAGCCCTTTCACACTGCCAGCGCCCGAAAAGTTTTAGGGCCTTTTTGCAGTGCCTCAGTGTGAAAGGGCAAGGTGTTTTTACAGCGCTTTCAATTCATTTCAATGGAGAGGGGCGTTTTTTTTCAGCACCCAAAAGCTGCTCCAAAAATGCTGTTTGCAGGACTTTTCTCAAAGCCCCGCCAGTGCAACGCCTCAGTGTGAAAGGGTAAGGTGTTTTTACAGCGCTTTCAATTCATTTCAATGGAGAGGGGCATTTTTTTCAGCGCCCAAAGATGCTGCTTGCAGGACTCGGTGTGAAAGGGTCCATTGAGATGCATGGAGAGCGTTTTATGAGCGTTTTAATAGCGCACTTTTTCACGCTAAAATGCTATAAAAACACTTCAGTGTGAAAGGGGTCTTACTCTCTATCTCACAACAATCTTTACCCAAACTGGCACAGATGTCATTACAAAGCACAAACAATACTGATGCAAATTTAAAACGAGTCACAATTTTTTGTGGTTTTTATTATTTCTAAATAATCATAATTTGAGCCCAAAAAATGTGATGCGTGTGCCAACATCAGAAATCAAAATGTAATTCCCCAAAATTTGAGGGTAATATCACTATTCTACACTCACCCACAAAGAACCACCAAATATTACAGAATAAATCAAGAAGTATAACTCTTGAGTGATGTAATTCCATCGCCTGTATGTCCAAAGAAATGCAGTATTTATGTGTATTTATGTTTAGGAGGTTCTCACATGTGACAGCTCTGTGGCTTAGAGGTTAGAACTTCTGCTTAGTATCCCTGAGTGTCTGGAACTGAATCCCAAACATGCTGCTTCATGTAGAGAATTTGTCTAATTTCCCAGGTTCTAAAACTATGTCTAAATGTAGTGTTTATGTGTAGGAGGGTTCCACCACCATTGTAAATCTTGCCAGATACACTATCTAGCCAAAAGTATTGGGACGCCTGCCTTAACACCAGTGTTTCTCCACTCCTCAAGGAACCCCAATGGGTCATGTTTTCAAGCACTCCATTATTTTGCACAGGTGATTTGATCAGTTCCACTGCCTTAGTAATTCCCACAGCTGTTTCATCTGAGGGAAATCCTGAAAACATGACCTGTTGGGGGCCCCTTGAGGGCTGGAGTTGAGAAACACTGCTTTACACACACATGAACTTTAATGGCAGCCTAGTCTTATGCCGCGTACACACGGTCGTTTTTTGCGATGAAAGAAAAAAAACGTTTTTTAAAACGTCATTTAAATTGATCGTGTGTGGGCAAAACGTTGTTTTTTGTCTTAAAAAAAACGACCAAAAAAAATTCCAACATGCTTGCATTTTTTGTGTCGTTTTTCAAAACGTAATTTTTTGTTTCACAAAAAGTCACCGTGTGTAGCAAAAAAGTCGTTTAAAACAACGTTTTTCAACCCGCGCATGCCCAGAAGCAAGTTATGAAGCGAGCTTCAATGGAAAAGAGTGGTGAACGTAACCTCGCTTTTTGTGAAACATCGTCTTTGAAAAGTGACGTTTCAAAAACTTTGTTTTTTACTTCACAGAAAACGTCGTTTTTTTCCTCACAAAAAATGATCGTGTATACGCAGCATTAGTCCATAGGGTTCAAATTTGATTTGGCCCACCCTTTGTAGCTAGAACAGCTTCTGGGAAGGCTGTCCACAAGGTTTAGTGTGTCTATGGGAATGTTTGACCATTCTTCCAGAAGTTTGTGAGGCCAGGCACTGATGTTGGATGAGAAGGCCTGGCTCGCAGTCTCTGCTCTAATTCTGCCAAAAGTGTTATATCGGGTTGAGGTCAGGACAGTCAAGTTCCTCCACCCCAAACTTTCTCATCCGTGTCTTTATGGACCTTGCTTTGTGCAGTCATGTTGGAACAGGAAGGGGCCATCCCCAAACTGTTCCCACAAAGTTGGGAGCATAAAATTGTCCAAAATGTCTTAGTATGATGATGCCTAAGGAGTTTCATTCACTGGAACTAAGAGGCCAAGCCCAACCCCTGAAAAATAACCCCACATCATAATCCCCCTCAATCAAATGATTTCAACCATTCCACAAAGCAAGGTCCATAAAGACATGGATGAGTGAGTTTGGGGTGGAGGAACTTGACTGGCCTGGACAGAGTCCTGACCTCAACACAACAAAAGGTTGAATTAGAGCAGCAGCTGTAAGCCAGGCCTTCTCGTCCAACATCAGTACCTGACCTCACAAATGCACTTGGAAGAATGGGCCAACATTCCCATAGACACACTCCTAAACCTTGTGGACAGCCTTCCCAGAAGAGTTGAAGCTGTTGTAGCTGCAAAGGGTGAGCCAAATGAGTTTTAAACCCTACGGACTAAAACTGGGATGCCCATGGTCAGGGCCATCCTAATAGCATCATGGGCCCCTGGGCAGAGGTGTATTTAGGTTTTGTGCTGCCCTAGGCCTGACTAAACTTGTGCACCCCCTAATTTAAATATGACCCACCCCTTCCTGTCACGGCCACACCCTGTGTTGTTTAAGACCTGCCCTGAAATTTTCCTGAAATTTTCGAGTGAGGACACTAGTTCTGAGGGCCTGGGGGGGGGGGGGGCAATGTATTCCCTTAATTTACTTTGATTTCCTCCTACTTCCTGGTTGCCCATAGAGCAGGAAGTGAAGGGAAATCTTCGCAATGGGACAGGGATGGTAAAAGTGTTGCCTATAGTTCTACTTTAAGTAGATGGTTCAGAAGAAACATATAGCACAGTGAGGAAGGTTTGTGGTCCAGGATGACAAAACAGTCACAATCTCCCCCCCCCCCCCCCACAGTTGCAGAATGCCGGCCGCCTGCATACTAGAAGAGGCGTGGGCACTTAATGGGGGCACTAGACTAATTTTCCTAACAGTGTAGCGCAAGCTAGGGACTCTTTTTGTGCTGCCCCCCTGCAAAGTGCTGCCCTAGGCCTGGGCCTTGTTGGCCTAGGCCAGGATACAGCTCTGCCCCTGGGCAAAGTAATGCTATGGGGGCCCTACAAACCTGCCCCAATTTACGCACCTACTCTCTATGAGAGTACAATATTTCTACTTTACAGCATGTCACTTGCCACCGGTCCCTTGTCACCAGATTCAGCGTGTCACTTACATCTATCCCCCCCACTAGATTCAACGTGTCAATGCCACCCGTCCCCTGCCACCAGATTCAGCATGTCACTTGCCACCGTCACCTGCCTCCAGATTCAGAGTGTCACCTGCCACCGGTCCCTTGTCACCAGATTCAGTGTGTCACTTGCATCCATCCCCTTCCAGTAGATTCAGCGTGCCACTTGCCACCATCCCCTGTCACCAGATTCAGTGTGTCACTTGCCACTTGTCCCCTGCCACCAAATTCAGGCTGTCACTTGCCACCAGATTCAGCATGTCATTTGCCACCGTCCCGTCACCAAATTCAGCGTGTCAATTGCCACCCGTCCCCTGCTACCTTATTCAGTGTGTCACTTACATTCCATCCCCTGCCACCAGACAAGGAACAGAAAATTACTTCAGAAGAAGGAGAAAGGAAATACAGAAAATAATAAATAAAATGTAATACAAAAAAACAATCACAAGGTGGCAGCATAGTAAAAAAAAAACAATTAACTAGGAAACCAACGCAGGCAGTAACACATACAACTAGATTTTCTATGTTCTGTGGGGGTAGCACACTAAATAATATCCTTATTCTCCAAAAATAATTCACATCCATCAACTACTGTATTTATTGGTGTATAACACTTTTTTACCCTGAAACTGTGCCTGCATGTTATACGCAGGGGGCTGTGAAATGTTTTTTTCCTGAAACTTCCCTCTTAAAGTTAGGGTGCGTGTTATACGCCGATAAATACAGTAATTACTGGTCCTGTAATACATTTTTCATGAAATTGCGTCTTAGACCCCTTTCACACTGGGGCATTTTTCAGGCGCTCTAGCGGTAAAAAAAAGCACCTGTAAAGCGACTGAAAGAAGCCTCATCGGCAATCACAATGTGAAAGCCCAAGTGCTTTGAAAGCCCTTTCACACTGCCAGAGTACAAAAAACGCTGGTAACGTGTCGCTAGAACTAGTGGCGCTTTACCGGCGTTTTTCAAGCACTAGTGGGGAGCTTTTAACCCCTGCTAGTGGCTGAATAAAGGGTTAAAAGCACACACAAAGCACCGCTGCGAAGGCGCTGGAGAGACGGAGTTCCAATCTCAGCCGGGAGCTAGGGAGAACAGGTTTTCTGGGGGAAAGTGATTTTGGCACACCGCTCTGTGAGAGGCATAGCCAAGGGATTCTACTGCACTGGGGACACCTGATGTAAGAAAGCACGCATCTGGAGACACCTGATGTAAATAAGCACTCCGCTGGGGACACCTGATGTAAGGAAGCACGCATCTGGAGACACCTGATGTAAGTAAGTAATCCACTGGGGACACCTGATATAAGGAGGGGCTACGTTGGGGACGCCTTATGTAAGGAGGGACTCCGCTGGGGACACCTGATGTAAGTAAGCACTCATCTGGAGACACCTGATATAAGTAATTACTCCGCTAGGGACACCTGATGTAAGGAGGAGCTACGGTGGGGACGCCTTATGTAAGGAGGCACTCCGCTGGGGACACCTGATGTAAGGAGGGACACTGCTGGGGACGCCTGATGTAAGGAAGGACTCATCTGGAGACACCTGATGTAAGTAAGCACTCCGCTGGGGACACCTGATGTAAGGAAGCACTCATCTGGAGACACCTGATGTAAGTAATTACTCCACTGGGGACACCTGATGTAAGGAGGGGCTACGCTGGGGACGCCTTATGTAAGGAGGGACTCCGCTGGGGACACCTGATGTAAGGAGGGACACTGCTGGGGACGCCTGATGTAAGGAAGGACTCCACTGGGGAAACCTGATGTAAGGAAGGACTCTACTGGGGGGCACTTGATGTAAGGAGTCACTCCGCTGGGGACATCTGGTGGCAGGCGACTTGACAAGTAACACGCTCAGGGCTCCCACTGATTCAGCATTATGGCGAGTTGAACTATTTAATTTTATATTACAATGTAATAATATAAACAATGCGCTTCAATCATCCTGACACCATAACAATCATGGTGCCGGGATAATTGAAGCGCTAACACCAGGTGTTTGGAGTACCTTTATCTGCTGATTGTTAAACTTTCTGGCATACACATATTTCTATTGTGGTGTAGGATCTGGGGCCTGGACCTGCTGTCCCTCAATCCCTCTTTCCTTCCTTCTCTCTCCTTCCCTCCCTACCTCTTTCTTTCTTTCTCTCTCCATCCCTCGTTCATCTCAGACTCGGACCGCACCCCTTAAGCCATGCCCCTTTACGCCTTGCCCACTGTTTGGTTTAAACCACGCCAATTTTTCGCAGCGGCGAGCATTTTCCTTTTCCTTGCACACCATATCTTAAAATGACACCCTCTATTTACAATAAGTCTGCCTACAGACAAAAAAGTGTCCCTTTATTTTTGTTTACAATGTTGGCAACTATGCCTTAGTTGTGGTCATATGCACTGCTCTGTGTACACTACAGATACCATAGTCCCCAGTCCATCTCAGACATGAGTTAGAAAGGGTGGCTACTTTACTACATACAGTAAGGCTCCATTCACATCTAGGCGTTTTGTCGCCCTACGCCCGGCGCTGAAGCAGCCTGACATACGCTGGAGGGGGGAATTTACATTGTCGGCTATGGAGATGGTTCACATCTCTACGCCGAACGCCGATACGCCTGAAGCGTGAAGCCTGAAACAAGTCCGGACCCTTTTTTTCAGGCGTATCGGGCGTTTGGCCATAGCCGACAGTGTAAAATTCTGCCCTCCAGCAAAAAAGCAATAGGCGTTTTGTCGCCGCAAATCGCGGGGACAAAACGCCTATTAAATGTCGCCCAAATACGCCGCTGCAGCCGACGCCTAGATGTGAATGCAGCCTTAGACCAATGAGAATGAACATACTAGAGATGAGGCAATGGTTTGGTCCAAACCTGTTCTGTGGTTATCATATATATGAGTGGTATTTCCTCCCACTGCTGTGACTATATCATATAGAAGCAGTGGGTGCTTGCACCTGCCATGTCTTTAGGGACCATTGACATCACCGGCAATCCCCAGCACATAAGCAAATGGGTGGGAATACTAGTGATATCACTGCCCAAATATGGCCGCAGGTCATATCTGAGCGTTGATGTCACCACTATCCTTGACCCTAATCTTATATAGCTGATGACAGCTCATGGAGTTGTCATTCGGCTATGAGAACCGTCAATATCAGTCGTGTGTGTAGTGGGTCATCAGTTTTTTTCCCCAGCCAGCTAGTGACAGGCATTGTGATTTACAAAAGATTTATAACCAGGGAAGGTTTTTGGGAAATTTTGATTTTTTTAATTAATGAATTGTCAAAGGTTTGAGTGTCTTTCTAGGCATGAGGAGGGGTAATATTAATGTACAAGGGGGTTAGGGCAGTATCTGGGGGCGCCCTTATTATTAAACGGGGCTTCCAAATTCTAATAAGCCCTCTTCCCATAAACCCCAAAACCACCGGCCAGGGTTGTTGGGAAGTGGTCCTTGTCCTTATCAACATGGGTCCCTCAGACTCAAAGGGTCTGATATGTATTTTGGGGGAGGGGGGGGCTCAACTACTGTAGGATGTTGTACAGCAAAAGTGACGATCTACACGATTTACAAAGAAAAAAATATATATAGTTTAAATTGTCAATAAATGCTATTTAATTGCCAGCTACTTAAAAAAAAAAAAAAAAAGTACACAGACCCCTGCAAAGGTCCCCAAAATACATAGCAGACCCTTTGTGCTATTGTTTTTTTTTTTTTTTTTTAAGTTGGCAATGAAATGTCATTTTCTGACAATTCTAAACACTTTTTTCCTTTGTAAATGTTTTTGTGTTGTTTTTTGTTAGAATTATTGTGATCATTTATTGTAACCACTAGGTGGCACTAGCTTTAAAGAAAAATAAATTACCACTCTATTGGAATTGATTTCCTGTTTTATCTAGTTACACGTCAGCAGTTGTATAAGTGCCAATTCTTGAGAAGTTAGGCTGTTGCATTTATTGAAATCACCCCCTGTTATTGTTTGGGTTCATAGGCATTCTTGTCAAAACGCTGCGTTTGACCTACTTTGCATACAGTTCAAAGGCACCCTAAAAGGGCAAACTGCGTCCAAAGAAACACAGTACAACATGAAGCAGATCAGGGATTATGCTGAACCGCCTTTGACATGAGTCCTTCTTCTTTCTTCGGCATGGGCAGATAGCTGAAGCTTTGCTCCTCATGGATAATGACCTTCATTTATCTGTCTTAAGATGGCCAAACATGAGTCGAAATTTGGATTCATGTTGAATTTCAATGCACGTGTGACTGCTCCTGCTTGACAGAAGTTGATCTAACAATCGAACAGGCTTATTGGAAATTTTTCCTCGATCAGCGCCTGCAGGAAGTGGGTTGCATTAACTGATCCGTGTATTCTGACAGTGGAGGAGTCCCCACTGTCAGAATACAATGGCAAAGCGAGGAGGATTCCTCCATCCACATCGCTTGTGTGGATCGTGGAATGTGTTTCATCTAGAAATCCAACATTTTGTGTTATTACAAGTGGGCAAATCTTCCAATGGGGACACTTGTTTTAATTAAAACCAAGAATTCTCTTTGAGAAAAAATAAAAACCAAGAATTCTCTCATTTCCAGTTATGGCACAGGAAGTGATGGTAAATCTCCCCAATGGGACAAAGACTGCATCCGAAATGAAAAAAAAAAAAAAAGTTTTGCTTATAGTTCCACTTTAAAGGCCTCGTACACACGATCAAATCTGTCTGCTGGAAACGGTCTGCTAGACCGTCCCAGCAGACAGATTAGATCGTGTGTACGGGCGAGGCGACGGATTTGGCCACCCGACAGATTTCAAAGCATGCTTTGAAATCTATCGGGTGGGAATCTGTCCGCCCGACATGTCTGCTGGTTAGTACACTTACCAGCAGACATGTCGCCTCGCACCGCCGCCGAATGGATTCGGCGCATGCGCGGAAGTGTTTTACTTCCTGGTGCGGTGACGTGGCGGCGTCAACGTCACCGCCACGTCACCGACACGTCAGCGCGCCGTCTGCTGGCGGGGATTTTGGTTTGCTCGTGTGTACACGCGAGCAAACCAAAATCCTAACAAACAGATTTGTTCAAATCGGTCGGTCCGACCGATTTGAACAAATAGATTGCCTCGTGTGTACGAGGCCAAAGTGATTGGAAAGTCTTGTTTTTTTTTTTTTGTTAAAAATAACAAACATGTTATACCTACCTGCTCTGTGAAAATGGTTTTGCCAGAGCAGTCCAGATCCTCCTCTTCTTGGGACCCTCTTCGATGCCCCTGGCCGCTCCTTCCAGTTGAGTGTCCCAACAGCAAGCAGCTTAGCAGAAACACAAGATCACTGCCTTCCCTTGTCACCGAACTGCGATCTGCCTTGTTTACATATCGCCTTTCTGCCTGTGCCTCAAACAATCAGCGGGTCTCGGCAGACATCGCATCCGCCGGACCTGCTGATTGGCTCCCACTGTGTCCAATCATAGTGGGAGCGGGGTGCGCGTGGGCACCCCAGACCTGGAAGTGCAGAATCATGTACCTGTATGTGATTCTGCACAGAGCAACCGCCCTGCCCCAGTAAATGTGAGTAGGGCGGATCAGGTTAAAGTGGTTAAAAAGGCAAAACGGTTTTCACCTTAAAGTGGTTGTAAAGGCAGAAGGTTTTATTATCTTAATGCATTCAATGCTTTAGTAAAAATGCTTCTGTTTGCAGCAACCCCCTTCAACCCTCCCAACACTTACCTGAGCCCCCTATCGATCCAGCAATGTGCACGTCTGCCTCGACCGTCTTCCCCCTGATTGGCTGAGACATAGCAGCAGTGCCATTGGTTACCGCTGCTGTCAATCAAAGTTGGGGCAGGGGGTAGGGCCGGACCACGGCTCTGTGTCTGGACACGGGGAGCTGTGGCTTGCCTCAGGTGCCCCATTGCTGTGGGGGGCACTCAACAGGAGGAAGGGAACTGGAGCATCAGCGAGGGACCCGAGAAGAGGAGGATCCAGGCTGCTCTTTAGAATTACTTCATTGCATTTTCTGCATACCCCTTTCAAAAACAGCTCCCCAGCCCCTTTAACACTTATCTGAGCCCTATCTTCATCCAGAGCTTGATCAGGGTGAACACAGGGGTCATGGCTTGAGATCAGCATGCAGATAATTTAAACCCCTGTAGGGAGTCCCTGATAAATACTGGCTGACTCCACATCCAGGGAGATCCTGTGTCGCCTGCTCTTACCTGCGACCATCCTTGTACTGGCAGGTTATTTTCCAAGTCCCAGGTCTTATCTATTCCAAGCGGATCCTAATACAGTTCCCTGGTCTCATCCCTTCTAGTGTGTTCCCGTGTGTTTCCTACTCCGCAGATCCAGGGCTGGTGCAAGGATTTTTAACATCCTAGGCAAAACCTATTTTTTCCGCCTCCATTGGCTCCACCCCCTTTGCTCTGCCCATGTGAGAGGAGGCAGTGGAATACAGGAAGCATCGGCTCTGCTTACTCTAGTGCTGGCTCCTGTGCTATGCTGCACTTCTAACCGGCCTGCCTGAGACTGAGTTAGTTACATGCTGCAGACTGCAGAGCATGCAGACGCGGAGGGGAATCAGCAGCTGGGTGTCCCCAGGCAGCAGTGCGCCCTAGGTGGCTGCCTTATTTGCCTAGTGGTAGTACCAACCCTGCGCAGATCCAGTACCAAGGTCTATCATATTCCATGGTTCTTTGCCCTACTGGAAGAACGGTAGTTGACCTACATTTCTCATGTACACCTACTTCCTTTCCTAAGATATTACTTACAGTGTCGCTGGAGGGTCCACATCAGTGCTGTCACCACCCTGATAATTTTACATTTTGCAGCTGAAGCCCAACTGTAGAAACACTATGGGGTTGATTTACTAAAACTAGACAGTGCAGAATTTGCTTCAGGCCTGCATAGAAATCAATCAGCTTCCATTTATTTTTATTTTTTTGTCAAAGCTTAATTGAGCAAGCTGAAGTTAGAAGCTGGCTACCATATACAGCTGCACCAGATTTTGCACTCTCCAGTTCTAGTAAATCAGCCTCTATGTGTGGTAGATTTAGGATCGTTGTCTGTCGGACCAAAGTTTTAAAACTAGCTTTAAAATCGGACCGATGGACGCCTGACCATCGGGTCAAACCGATGGTTAGTACGCAAAAGCATCGGTCCAAAAACCTGTGCATGCTCAGAATCAAGTCGACGCATGCTTGGAAGCTTTGAACTTAGTTTTTTCAGCACGTCGTTGTGTTTTACGTCACCGCGTTATGACCCGATCGGATTTTGGACTGATGGTGTGTACACACATCAGACCATCAGGCCACTTCAGCGGAGAACCAATGAAAACGGTCCATCGGGCCATTCTCATCGGGTTGGACCGATCGTGTGTACGCGGCCTTACAGTTCCAGAGAAACGGAATAGGGCAAAAGAGGCCATAGACGCTGATAATGCTGGTGTAGCAGCAGCGGTTGCAGGAACTGGTATTGGTGGCAGACTATCAGTGGTAGCAGGAACTGGTAATGGTGGCAGTGGCAGGCTGGGGGAGGGAGAGGTAGCAGAAATTGGTAATAGTGGCTTTCCAGCAAAGGTGACAGAACCTGGTAATGGTGGCAGTCCAGAACCTGGTAGAGGTTTCAGAAGCTGGTAATGCCTGCAGACCAAAATAGGTGTCAGAAGCTGGAAATGGTGGAAGCAGAAGACCAGGAGAAGTGGCAGGATCTGGTAATGGTGGCAGGTCAGGGAAGGTGACAGAAGATGGTAATAATGGAAGCGCAGGCCAGGAGACATGGCAGGAGCTGGTAATAGATGGAGGCCAGCAGTGAGCGTACTAGCTGGTAATGGTGGCAGGCAAGGAAAGGTGGCAGGAGCTAGTAATAGTTGCTGAAGCAAGTCAGGAGAGGTGGAAAGTGGTGGTAATAGTGGAAGCAGCTGGCCAGGTGTGAATGCAGGAGCTGGTAATAGAGGCAGGCCAGCAGAGGCTGCATAACCTGGTAAGGGAGACAGGAGCTGGTAACGGTGGCAGTTGCAGACCAGGAAAGATGGCAGGAGCTGGTAATGGTGGCAGCCCAGCAAA
The DNA here is from genome assembly GCA_029574335.1 of Rana kukunoris. Taxonomy (NCBI): domain Eukaryota; kingdom Metazoa; phylum Chordata; class Amphibia; order Anura; family Ranidae; genus Rana; species Rana kukunoris. The sequence continues at coordinate 143,497,525 of CM056050.1, read as the reverse complement.
GGTGGCAGGAGCTTGCAATTGTGGCAGTGGCTGGCCAGGGGATGGTAGTGGTGGCAGTTCAACAGACATGACAGAAGTAAGTAATGTAAGCCGTGCAGTAGAGGTGGCAGGAGCTGGTAACGATGGCAGCGACTTCATGGGATTATGTGAAGCTCTATAAAATTACAAAGAGTTTACACAACATGAGTTATGTGTAGTTATCCAATTTTTTTAATGAGTATGTTGTCAATGTTAGGGCCAGAACGTTTTTTAACGACTTCTATGTAAAAAATATTTTTGATATCATTTTACCAATAAATAAATAAATACCAATTTTTATGTAACATCTCTTGCTTTTCAATATTTATCTCGCTGCTAAAAAAAAACTTAGGCCGCGTACACACGATCGAACATGTCCGATGAAACTGGTCTGCAGACCAGTTTCATCGGATCAGTTTGATCGTGTGTACGGCCTATCGGACCGTTGGACAAAAGTTTTAAAACATGCTTTAAAACCTGTCCGATGGAAACCTGTCCGTCGGACAGGTTCGATGGTTAGTACACAAAAGCATCGGACCAAAAACCTGCTCATGCTCAGAATCAAGTTGTTGCCGCACTGGTCTGATCGGATTTTGGTCCGATGGTGTGTACGCACGTCAGACCATCAGACAAGTTCAGAGTTGTCTGATGAAAACGGTCTGCCGGACAAGTCTCATCAGACATGTCTGATCGTGTGTACAGGGCCTTAGGGGTCTTCCGTTAAACGGTGGCAGCGATAGGCCAGGAGAGGTGGCAGGAGATAGTAATGGTGGCAGGCCTTGATAGATGGCAGGAGCACCACCTGTCCTGGCCTGCTGCTTCCACCATTAGATTCAGATTCCAAATATTTTATTATTCCCAATTACCAGCAACTGCTACCTCTCCTGACCTGCTGGTGCAACCATCACCTGAGGATTCCACTGGATATGGGAAAGACTGAGGCACATTAGTGTTAGGAGGAACTGCTTTGCGTTTTACTGCCCATGTATTTTTACAATTTCCCATTTTTTGCTCAGTCTTGTCAAGTCAGTGACCATATTACTATATACAGTATCCCCTGCAGGCCTGTCACTAATAAACCACAGCACTCCTAATCCTATATTTGTCTGTGTAGCTCCGCTAATAAACAATTGCTGACAATTCGGCATGGCATGCTGTGTATGCCACTGTTTACCTCTTCCCTTTCCCTACCCCTCACCCCATCACAATCCCAGCCTCACCAGCTTTGGAAAGTTCCCAGGTATGCTTTATTCTTCAAAATATGTATTATTCATTTTCAAGTATTTTTTTTCCATGGTGCATCTGCTTTTAAAATAAATTGAGTTTCAGGATTGGCGACAACACTCCTAACACCCTCACAGCACTTGCAAAAAGCAATGTTTGGAGCCAGCCAGCCCTGTGTACAGCAATATTCTTTTTACGTCATTCTTTATCAGGCAAAATAATGTTACTGTGATAAGTTACAGTCATATGTACTATTTCTTTCAGTGATTTCCAGTCTAATGTCATTCCGTATTCATCTGTAATGTGCAGACTGGTCATATCATCCTTCTTCTAAATTATGTAGCGTGATGAATAATGACTGTGTGTTTGATCCATCCCACAGTAGCTTATCACAGGGATCCTTTTCAGAGATTAATGTGGTATGCAAATCAGCTAAACGTCACAGCAGCAGTTTGTAGCTAATTTAGCACTTCTCGTTTTCCACAAGCAGCTTGTTCTTTTTTCTCTCACATAAAAACAGTGATCCTGTGCTTGTTCCTTACTATGATAAAAGAAAGTGTCTGTTTTTTATTTCGGATCAGTGACCTACTAAACTAGTTAAGAAAATACAGTCCTTAGGGCACTTCAGGAAATAGTAGTCAGTAGTCAGTATTAAATGCAGTTATAGACAGCAGCCTCACTGATCTGCATAGTTCCTCCACCTATCCAATCAAGACAAATGTAGCAGTCAGCAGACAGAGTAAGATATAGCCATACAAGTGGGGTAGGGAGTTCCAAAGAATGGAGGGGCTCTGGAGAAGTTTTGGATGTGAACATGGGTAGAAGCAACAAAGGCGCTAAAAAGCAGGAGGTCTTGGGAGAAGAAAAGAGAATAGTTTGGGTGATATTTTGAAATAAGTTTGGTGATATAGCTGGGGGGAGAAGTTGGGGATGGCTTTGTAAGTTGTTGATAATAGAAGTGGGAGTTTCAATAGTCGAACTGAGAGATAAAAAGTGAGTCAATGTAAAATGGGTTGGGGCCCTTCATTGCAGGATTTTGGAGGAGATTTTGAGAGAGTGCTGAGGGATTTGAATACTTGTCATGTCTTATATTTCAATATTTTATTGAAAAGATCTGCAGCCATGTCCCTAATTCAGCCATGTCCCTAATGCAGCCATGTCCCTAAATTCAGCCATGTCCCTAATTCAGCCATGTCCCTAATTCAGCCATGTCCCTAATGCAGAAATGTCCCTAATGCAGCCATGTCCCTAAATTCAGAAATGTCCCTAATGCAGCCATGTCCCTAAATTCAGCCATGTCCCTAAATGCAGCCATGTCCCTAAATTCAGCCATGTCCCTAAATTCAGCCATGTCCCTAAATTCAGCCATGTCCCTAATTCAGCCATGTCCCTAATGCAGCCATGTCCCTAATGCAGCCATGTCCCTAATGCAGCAATGTCCCCTGCATTTGGGGACACATGGCTGCATTTAAAAAAAGTATCGGTATCGGCGAGTACATGAAAAAAAGTATCAGTACTTGTACTCGGTCCTAAAAAAGTGGTATCGGGACAACCCTAGTTAAAACGATAACAAAAATACCTGAAATTCAGACGAAAATGCATTCGGATGCAAACGAATGCACATGTCTAATCTTGATAAGTTTGATAAAAGATCAAACAAGCAAGAAGGTTTGGGTGGCACTTCAAAAATGCATGAAAACTCTTAAAATATATGTGTCTCTGTTCTATTATAAAAAAAAATCCTTAGTTTTTTTAGCCAGAATTACGACATTTTAAAAATTACACTAATCTAGCATCCTTCATTTTGTCTAGACTCAGTGGGGTAGATTCATGTAGATCAGCGGATCTTTTGATCCGCGTGATCTATCTTTTTTACGATCCGCCTGTGCCAGTTTTTGAGGCAAGTGCTGTATTCAGAAAGCACTTGCCTCGTAATTAGCCCTGGCGGATCGTAAATCCCCCGGCGGAATGCAAATTCCGTGGCTAGGGGGAGTTTACTATTTAAATCACGCGCGTCCCCGCGCCGATCGTACTGCGCATGCGCCGCCGGCAAAATTTCCCAGCGTGCATTGCTTTAAATGACGTCGCAAGGACGTCATTGTTTTCGATGTTAACGCAATTAACGTATGGCCGTATTCCCGGACGACTTACGTAAACGACGTAAAAAATTCAAAACTCGGCGCGGGAACGACGGCCATACTTAACATAGGATCCGCCGCACTTACCCCGCATATAGCAGGGGTAACGATCCGCCGGAAAAAGACGAACGCAAACGACGTAAAAAAAAGCGACGGCCGGGCGTTCAGTTCTGAATCGGCGGTTCTCCTCATTTGCATATTCGTCGCGTAGAAAAAAAGAAGCGCCACCTAGCGGACGGCGGGAGAATGCAGCCTAAGAACCGACAGTGTAACTCACTTACACCAGTCGGCTCTAAGGGAGATCTATGCGGAACCTGATTCGAGGAATCAGCCGCATAGATCCGAGCGTCGGATCTCACAGATCCGACGGTGTATCAGTAGATACACCGTCGGATCTGTACATGAATCTACCCCAGTAAGTTGAAACAAAAAATGCCAAAATGCATTCTTGTATATCCATATATATCAGATATATATATTTGAGAATGTTCACACAGTAATTTGTGTGAAGATTCGCTTCAACTATTCAATCATGTGCAGAAAAAGTAAAACGTGATTTTCTTTCCATGTGATAGGATAATTGAATTGAATGTTCATGCTATTTATTTTGTGAACATTCTCATATTCTTTATTAACTCAACCCCATTGTGTTTAAACTGTAGAACTTCTTTGATTTTCAGCAATGGTGGGATTTTTATATAGTTCATTCTAAAATGGGGGTCTGCAGCGTCCCAGCCCTGCTGACCCCTGTTTGAAGTGCTTCCCCCTTACCTTCACAGTGAGAGGGGAAACAACACAGCTAGTGTACTGAACTGATCGAAAAACAAACACACAACACTGCTACTAGCACTTCACTAATCCTCCTTATAAGAAACACCTGGCTGACACCTGCTGTAAGGTTCTAGTAAGACTGTATTGTGATGAAAAAGGTGTCACTATGAATGAATGAATGAATGAATGAATGAAAAAAACTTATGAATGAATGAATGAAAACTTATATAGCGCGGCACATGCGAACTGAATCGTCTCTGGGCGCTTGTTGTTCCTGTCTCCTTTGCTATCAAAAGAGAAAAGTCTTGACCTTTTTCCTAAATGCTAGGTGGTTCTCCTCCAACCGAATGCTGGTTGGTAAAGCGTTCCATAGTCTGGGACCCTGGATCGCAAATCTTCTTTCTCCTTTGGACTTGAAGTTGGCTTTCGGGAACCTGGAGCAGGTTCTGATTCGTGGATCGCAAAACGCGATTTGGATTATGCGCTTTTATTAATTCGCATAAGTAAAGGGGGGCATTCCCATGGACACATCTATGCGTAAGACAGAGAGCTTTAAAAGCAATTCTGTCTTTAACTGGCAGCCAATGAAGGGCTCTCAGTGAAGGTGAGATGGATTCCCAGGGTTTTTTCCCAGTCACAAGTCTGGCGGCCGTATTCTGAACGACTTGCAGACGAGCGATTTGGTACTTGGGGAGGCCGAGGTAAAGGGCATTTGCATAATCCAGCCTGGAGTTTACAATAGCTCCCACCACGACCGCTAGATCTTCTTTAGGGATGAACGGAGTGAGTCTGCGTAGTAGGCGCAGTAGATGGTGAGATCCGCTGACCACTGACCCTATTTGTGCGTCCATTGTCATAAAGGAGTCAAAAATGACCCCTAGGCTTTTGACTTTGGCGCTAGGGGTGATGAGCTTGCCCAAAATAGGCGGGGGAGTCCATGTATGGATTTGATGTTTTTATTGCGGGGGGGATGGTGGAAATACTGAATATAATTGCATGGTGGTCTGTCCATGGCAATTTTTCATTTCCCCCAATTTTTATTTCCAGAGCTTGTCTGAAAATAAGATCAAGTGTGTGACCTGAAGCATGTGTGGGCCCACATACTAGTTGCTGTAATCCTAATCCTTCCAGGTGGTCAATACAGGCGTCGGCAATGGGGTCTTGTGAGGAGTTGGCCCAGAGATTGAAATCCCCTAACAGCAAAAGTTGTTTACTGTTGAGGGTATAAGTGGAGAAGAAATCCGTCCATGATGAGAGCAGCTGCGATTTTGGGCCGGGCGGCCTATAGCAGAGCAGAATGTGGACGGTCTCCTTTGAACTTGCTTGCAGTTGCAGAGTAAGGGTTTCCATGAATGGCAGAGGGTTTTGGCGGACTGGTTTGGTGATCGTAAGATGCGTCTTGTGGATCACCGCCAGGCCGCCTCCTCTTTGCCCTATTCTGTTTTCCGTTATGATACGGTAATTTTCTGGCACCAGTTCTCCTAGAATGGTGTTACAGTCGGCTGTGAGCCAGCTCTCTGTAATAAAAAGACAGTCTAGATCCTTTTGTTGAATGAAGTCGCGGATTTCTAGTCGGTGTTTTACTGCCAATCTAGTATTGATCAGAGCACATGATATGTGCTTGAGCTGGGGTAAATGACTGAAATGTCTAACCGTCGATCTATGATTGATTCTCCATAGTCGCTCAGTTCTTAGGGCCTTTTTGGTGATGGCTGGCAGTATTGCGGCGCATTGCCTCAAACTCCAAATGGTTTCGGCAGAATATTGCCTACATGCCATGATCGCCAATACACCAGGGGGGGGGGGGGGTGGATTTTTAGGGCAGTGGGGAGAGGAATTGGCTAAACTCCTCTCTCCTGGCTTGGTCCAGAGGAAGGCTAAAAACCCTGGCGGCGCTCGGCCAATGTGCTCCGGCAGGGAAAAAATTCCTTCCTGACCCCTGTAAGAGGCGATCGGGTAACCCCTGGATCAAGCTTCTGTATGCTGGAGAGACAGGGGGGGGGGGGCTGGGGCTAGGAGGGTGACCCTGTTACTGGTCTGGTGGGATGGCTGACTATACCAGCGGTGGGATGAGGGCTAACAGGGTGCTTCTTTAGATACACTAGGGGCTGAGAGGGTGTACAATAGGGCCGGGTAACAGTCCTTCTGGGGTAAGGGGGGGTTTCTTGGAGGCTGGGTGAGGACCACAGAGGCAAGGGGAGCGGCGCGCCGTTAGGCCGCAAGTGAAGCCGCGGTCTTTCCTAGACCACGGCCCCGCGATTTAAGACGGCCTGGCGCGGTGCACTCAAAAAGAGCCCCGAATCTGCGCAAATTTCCGTGTGGAGGATAGAGAGGGGGGCCCTTGAGGATGATGGAGGTGTGGGAGAGCAGGGGGACACCAAGATGGGTAAATGGAGGTCCGTATTGCTGCTGCGGCTTTATCCTAAAAAAAGGACGGCCGTCAGCAGCTTAGGTGAAAGGCTCTTACCTGTAGAGAGCCAGGGAGCGGTGCTGGAGGAGAGGCGAGATCCGGGACACAGGGTTTCCAGGGCTGGAAACTGGAGAAGAGGACTGAGCTAGCAGGGCTGGGAGCAGAGCTGGGAGGGACGCTGACCTGTCTGCCTCCTAAGCCTGCCTGGAGCTAAAGCACACACGCTCCTACTCTAGGAGACGTGCGCCGTGTGGAGCTCCTGTGGCTAATCCTCTGCCTTACTGACTAAGGAGGTGAACTGTTCTGCATACAGACGGCAGGTAAGAGGGACAAATCATCTTTATTTCTAAGAAACAATGCATAAAATGTACTAAAAATAACAAAGTGTTTCGGACGTTAGGCCTCAATCATGGCTAACAGTAAACAACTTTAACACACTTCATATAAAATATAGATAGACATGTGATAGTGAAGCACAGAATGAGTTAAAACACACAGCTATTTTTACTGTAAAAAAAAAACACACACACACAGCTATATGCAAAGATCGGTCCGAAGTATGGAAAAACAATACAAAAGTCTGCTAGAAAAAACACTAAGGCCTCGTACACACGATCAAATCTGTCTGCTGGAAACGGTCTGCTAGACCGTTTCAGCAGACAGATTCGATCGTGTGTACGGGCGAGCCGACGGATTTGGCCACCCGACAGATTTCAAAGCATGCTTTGAAATCTATCGGGTGGCAACCCGTCTGCCCGACATGTCTGCTGGTTAGTACACTTACCAGCAGACATGTCGTCTCGCACCGGCGCCGAATGATTTCGGAGCATGCGCGGAAGTGTTTTACTTCCTGGTGCGGTGACGTGGCGGCATCAACGTCACCGCCACGTCACCGCCACGTCAGCGCGCGGGGATTTTGGTTTGCTCGTGTGTACACGCGAGCAAACCAAAATGACAGCAGACAGATTTGTTCAAATCGGTCGGACAGACCGTTTTGAACAAATCTATTGCCTCTTGTGTACGAGGCCTAATACACAGAATAAAATGCATTAAATATCAAGCTGTTTATTTAACCACTTAAGACCCGGACCAATACGCTGGTAAATGACCCAAGGTGTTTTTGCGATTCGGCACTGCGTCGCTTTAACAGACAATTGCGCGGTCGTGCGACGTGGCTCCTAAACAAAATTTGCGTCCTTTTCTTCCCACAAATAGAGCTTTCTTTGGTGGTATTTGATCACCTCTGCGATTTTTATTTTTTGCGCTATATACAAAAATAGAGCGACATTTTTGAAAAAAAAACACTATTTTTTACTTTTTGTTTAAAAAAAAATCAAATAAACTAAATTTTAGTCAAACATTTAGGCCAAAATTTATTTAGCCACATGTCTTTAGTAAAAAAAAAAAAATCGCAATAAAAAAAAATAGCTACCTAGCGGGAACAGCGACACTAATACAGCGATCAGAAAAATGATCGCTTAGTGACGCTGGCAATAGGGAGTGAAAGGGTTAACTAGGGCGGTGATCAGGGGGTTAAAACTTTATTAGGGGGGGTGGGGGGGCTATCCTGAACCTAACACTAACTGTTTTTTACAGTGCCTGTCACACTGACACTAAATGCAGTGATTAAATCACTGCATTCAGTAACACTGTGACAGGGGGGTGGGGGGGGCGATCACAAGGGGTTAATATGCCTATGTGAGTGTGTGTCAGTGTTGTGTTGGTGCACACTTACTTGTGATGTCTTCTCTCATCAGCAGCGCTGGGAAACAGCGCTGCGATGAGAGAAATGATCATTTCCTCCTTCCTGGAGGAGGAAGTGACAGGCTGGGAGCGCGCTCCCATTGGCTGGGAGCGATCGCGGGGGGGGGGGGGAAACACGGACATCCGCCCGCAGATCCCGGATCGCTCCCAGAGGTAGGGAGACCCCCGCACGCCGCGGAGGGGGTCCCGATGGGACCCCCGAACCGCACTCAGGCGGGGACGTAAATTTACGCCCTTGTGCCTGTACGAGCCATGTTGAGGCCGTATATGTGCGTGCGGGGGTCTTTAAGTGGTTAAAGGGGTTGTAAAGGTAAAAAAAAATCCCTAAATAGCTCCCTTTACCTTAGTGCAGTCCTCCTTCACTTACCTCATCCTTCCATTTTGCTTTTAAATGTCCTTATTTCTTCTGAGAATTCCTCACTTGCTGTTCTTCTGTCTGTAACTACACACAGTAATGCAATGTTTTCTCCCTGGTGTGGAGAAAGCCTCTTGACGGGGGAGGAGGTGAGCAGGAGGGGCAGGACACTCTCTACTTTGCAGATAGAGAAAGGAGCTGTGTGTTAGTGGGCATCCTGACACTCCTGTTTGCCCCTTCCCCCCTCAAGAGGCTTTCTCCACACCAGGGAGAAAGCCTTGCATTACAGTGTTTAGTTACAGACAGAATAACAGGAAGTGAGGATTTCTCAGAAGAAATAAGGACATTTAAAAGAAAAATGGAAGGATGAGGTAAGTAAAGGAGGACTGCACTAAGGTAAAGGAAGCTATTAAGGGAATTTTTTTTTTACCTTTACAACCCCTTTAAGGTGCAAATAAACATCCCAGTGGTAATTGAAACCATATGGTGCACAGGTTTTAAGTTTATCAATCCGCCAAACCTCTCTTTGCATAAGCCAACGATACCTTATGACCTCATCTCTCGATCCTAAGCAGGCTTTCTATTCCACAGAATAACAAAAAATTACATTTGACTATTGTGGCAGGCGCAGCACTATGAAGTGCGTTATGCCCTGTGGCATTAGAAGAATTGTGAAATCTCTGACTTTTCAGTCCAACAAGACTGTCTATTACTCTGAAATTCCTCTAGCGCCGTTCTATGGAAGCAGTAGGTTTAAAGAGCACACCAAATGCTTAAAATAACTTCTTTATTAACTTCACTTTTCTTCATATATAATACTGCTGCTTTGCAGCAGACAGTCCATGTACAAAAAACACGTGATGAATAAAGTATAACAAAATGGTGGTTCAAATATTCAATCTTGTCATTTAACATAAGACAGTGGATATATTTGATTTCTTCAGTATTTACTCTCTCTCTACAAGTTATCAAAGCATTCTCTGATTTCTCTGAAAGGTATAACTGTGGTTTGCAGGGTTAGCTTAGTTTGGTTTGGTTTAAAGGTATGATATGGTATGGTTCCGTTTGGTTATAAGGTATGGTGGAACTACAAGTGAACACACAACTAGATCAGTATACAGTTCTAACCACACTATTTACAATAAGAACATATATATAACTGTGTCACATACCTATTTTTAGCCCCTGGCCTCCATAAAACAAGACTCTGGCCTTGTGTGTCTGCTCTCTGTCTCCATGTGGCTCTCTGTCTCTGTGGTGGAATAATCTAGCAGCACATGGAGTATTAGGAATCTCCCAGACAGAAATGGATGCAAAGGAGGCTGTGATAGGTCAAGACTCTGCTCAATGTGAGCTTAGCTGTGATTGGGCAAAGATACCAATGAGTCACAAAAGCTTAACTCTATGCTTGCTGGCATGAATTCAACTGTGGTATTCCTTACCTCCTGCTGCCATACAAACAAATGACTCTTAACCACTTAATCACCGCCCTATAGCCGAAATACGGCTATAGGGCGGTTCCTGTACTCTAACAGGACGTCCATGGACGTCCTCCGTTAGAGTCAGTGTGCGCGCCCAACCGGGCGCGCACACCGCGCGATCACCGGTGCTCACCGGGTCCACGGGACCCGCAGCACCGATGATCGCGGTAAGGAGCCAATGGCGGCGGCTCCTTACCACGTGATCGCGCCGTCCAATGACGGCGCGACCACGTGTGTAAACAAATCTGACGTGCGTCAGATCCGCCGCGCCCGAGCGGGCGCGCACACGCGCGGTCACGGCGCTCGGCGGGTCCACGGGACCCGCAGCGTCAGTGATCTCGGTAAGGAGCCAATGGTGGCGGCTCCTTACCACGTGATCGCGCCGTCCAATGACGGCGTGATCACATGTAAACAAACCGCGTCACTTGCTGACGCCGGTTCTTCCCTCCTCTCGCTGTACCGATCGGTACAGCGTGAGAGGAGAGCGCGGATGGCTGCAGCAGTGTGGGATGGATCTGTGACTATTGCAGTCACAGATCCATCCATCCCTGCTCAGCCATCCCTGCATTAACTCCTTCCTTCCCTGCGCAAAACTCTGCATACCCCCCCCAATACTCTGCATACCCCCCCAATACTCTGCATACCCCCCCCCCAATACTCTGCATAACCCCCCCCAATACTCTGCATACCCCCCCCAATACTCTGCATACCCCCCCCAATACTCTGCATACCCCCAATACTCCTCAATACTCTGCATACCCCCAATACTCCTCAATACTCTGCAATACCCCGCAATACTCCGCAGTACCCCGCAATACTCCGCAGTACCCCGCAATACTCCGCAGTACCCCGCAATACTCTGCAATACCCCGCAATACTCCGCAGTACCCCGCAATACTCCGCAGTACCCCGCAATACTCCGCAGTACCCCGCAATACTCTGCAATACCCCGCAATACTCCGCAGTACCCCGCAATACTCCGCAGTCCCCCGCAATACTCCGCAGTACCCCGCAATACTCCGCAATACCCCGCAGTACCCCGCACAATACTCCCGCACAATACTCCCGCACAATACTCCCGCGCAATACTCCCCCGCGCAATACTCCCCCGCGCAATACTCCCCCGCGCAATACTCCCCCGCGCAATACTCCCCCGCGCAATACTCTGCAATCATTTTTTTTTTAGGCTTCCCAACCTAGAGGGGAGATGTGGGGTCTTATTGACCCCATATCTCACTGTAAAGAGGACCTGTCATGCTATATTCCTATTACAAGGGATGTTTACATTCCTTGTAATAGGAATAAAAGTAACCAAAACATTTATTTTTGGGGAAAAAGGTGTCAAACTAAAATAAATAAAGTAAAATGAACAATAAAAAAATAAAAAAAAAAATTACAGCGCCCCTGTACCCGTGTGCTCGTATACAGACGCGACCGCACACGTAAGTCCCCGCCACATATGAAAACGGTGTTCAAACCACACATGTGAGGTATCGCTGCGAACGTTAGAGCGAGAGCAATAATTTTGGCCCTAGACCTCCTCTCCAACTAAAAAGATGTAACCAGGAAAAACATTTAAAGCGTCGCCTATGGGGATTTTTAAGTCGCGTAGTTTGGCGCCATTCCACAAGCGTGTGCAATATTGAAGGGTTGACATGTTGGGTATCTATTTACTCCGGCGTAACTTCATCTTTCATATTATGCAAAAAACATTGGGCTAACTTACTGTTTTTTTTTTTTTAAGCACAAAACTGTTTTGTTTCCAAAAAAAAACGCGTTCGAAAAATTGCTGTGCAAATACAATGCGAGATAAAAAGTTGTAACGGCCGCCATTGTATTCTCTAGGGTCTTTGCTAAAAAAGCATATATAATGTTTTGGGGTTCTATGTAATTTTCTAGCAAATTAAATGATGATTTTTCCATGTAGGGAGAAAATGTCAGAATTGGTCTGGGTGTTCCAGAACGCCTGATGGCGTTCCCTGCATGTTGGGCCTCTGTATGTGGCCACGCTGTGTAAAAGTCTCACACATGGGGTATCGCCATACTCGGGAGGAATAGCAGAATGTGTTTTGGGTGTAATTTGTGGTATGCATATGCCTGTGTGTGAGAAATAACCTAATAATTGAACATTTTGTGGAAAAAAAATTTAAAATAAAAATCTTGATTTTGCAAAGAATTGTGGGAAAAAATGACAACTTCAAAAAACTCACGATGCCTCTTTCTGAATACCTTGGAATTCTTCTTTCCAAAAAGGGTCATTTGGGGGGTATTTGTACTTTTCTGGCATGTTAGGGTCTCAAGAAATGAGAGAGGCTGTCAGTACATCAGATGTGATCAAATTGATCAATTTTCAGTAATTGGTACCAAAGCTTGTAGAAACCCATAACTTTCAACCCAGACTAAATATTATCCAATTTTTTTTTTTTTTGTTACCAAAGATATGTAGCAGTATACATTTTAGGCCAAATTTATGAAGAAAAATACTTTTTTTTGCAAAATTTTATAATAGAAATGAAGAAAAAATTCATTTTTTTACAAAATTTTACGTTCTTTTTTCATTTATAGCGAAAAAAATAAAAACCGCAGAGGTGATCAAAATACCACCAAAAGAAAGCTCTATTTGTGGGAAAAAAAGGACAAAAATTTCATTTGGTTAGAGTGTTGTATGACTGAGTTATTGCCATTCAAACTGTGAGAGCACCGAAAGCTGAAAATTGGTCTGGTTATTAAGGGGGTTTAAGTGCCCAGTGGTCAAGTGGTTAAAGGCATAGGGCCAGATTCAGGTAGATGGGAGCATCTTTGCTCCAGAGTAACGCTTCTCATTTACGTTACTCTGCCGAAATTTTAGCAGCAAGTGCTGTCATTCACAAAGCACTTGCTCCTAAAGTTGCGGCAGCGTAACGAAAATGAGCCGGCGGAATTCAAATTGGGCGGGTACGGGGCGTGTAGTATTTAAACTAAGCGCGATCCCGCCGCGAACGTACTGCGCATGCTCCAAAGTGTCAAAGCATCCCCGTGCGCATGCTCCAAATTCTGTGAATGAACGTCAATGACGTCACATTCCCATTCATGATCTTTTTACGCAAGCGAAGTGATTTTTTTTTTCCCGACGCGATGACGACGCCTATACCTAACATAGGATACTCCAACCCCATGTAGGAATATCTTCGCGCTGCGTATCGCTTCCGGAAACGTCGTACCGTCATTGCGTCGCGCCGGAATTCGCTCGTGAATTGCCGATTTCCGCTCATTAACATATTTTTTGAGCGGAAATTTTTAAGTTGAAGTAACGATGCGATGGCGAAACTCAGTTACGCTGATCGCATCGGAGCTTCAACCCGGCGTTTCTTGTTTTCTGGTTACAGAAAACAAAAACGCCGGCTCAAAGTGACAGTTAGGCTGGCGGATCACTCGATCCGCCAGCCTAAGGCCTCGTACACACGATCGGACATATCCGATGAAAACGGTCCGCGGACCATTTCCATCGGATATGTCCGATCGGGAGTTTGATCCGATGGCGTGTACACACCATCGGATCAAATTCCCCGCCGCCGCCGACGGCACGGTGACGTGGCGGTGACGTTGACGCCGCCGCACGTCAACGCTACGTCACCGCACCAGGAAGTTAAACACTTCCGCGCATGCGCCGAATCCATTCGGCGGCGGCGCGGCGGCGGCGGACGGGGGACACATGTCTGCTGGTAAGTGTACTAACCAGCAGACATGTCGGGCGGACAGATTCCACCAGGATAGATTTCAAAGCTTGCTTTGAAATCTGTCGGGTGGAGAAATCTGTCCGCTAGCCCATACACACGAGCGGAGATGTCTGCTGAAACGGTCCATCGGACCGTTTTCAGCGGACATATCCCCTCGTGTGTACGAGGCCTAACTGTTCCTGAATCTGGCCCATATTTTTTATTTTCCTTCTGTGAACACAACATACAACTGTTATATGACATCCAAGCACAAAATCACACTGAATATCTCTGCTTTTGTCTCTCACATATAAACATGTGCTCTACATTAGATTCTTAGCAGGTTTAGCTGTATACATGTAGGTTATATTAGCTACCTAGGACAGGTTCTAGCTGGCCAGCTACAACTATTGTGTATACTTTTGAAGTGCTTAGACACATAATTTTCGCATTTATATTTACTTCCTCGTAATACTATTCCCCTACCTTTGTACGCAAGGGGCATGTACTGCAACCCACATATTGCACATGACAACTGGCACATTGAAATACATATATCACATAAGTAGTCCCACAATGAATGTATTGTTTAATAGGATGCTGTTGTCCTGTGGTGGGAGAGGTGACTATTTTGGTAACTTTATGTACATGTATAGCAAATAATTGTTGTGCTACCACACACAAGAAAAAAATTATACAAACAAATGTGTAATATGACTGTTTGCCAATAAAAAGCAAATGGTAAAATATGCAATTAAATAAATGGTAATCTCATAGTCCATATATGCTAATTGTGCTCAGTGAGAAAAATGGCTTGACAGAAGGTTAATCATGTGTTCTGTTCATCAAACAAAAGGCGTTCTACACTGTTTATCAGATGGGATGGATCTCAGATTATAGAGATCAAATGGGCACATCAACGGAAACTCCGATTGTCAAGAGTGATACATCCATGAATTCTTCCAGTGGTGGGACCTCTCCACTCACACTGTTTTTTGCTCCTGCTACGGAGTTTCCTTCCAGATCGGTGGAATGGTAGGTTAGTACAGTAAGGTACACTCCCATGGCCGATATTTGGGAAAGGCAGAGATGAAAAAGTGCAGTAATCGGTTTTATTTAAAAAAACACAGTACTGACATCGAACAAAATCACAGCCGCGGCGCACAACCAGACTGCGTAGTGCTTGGTGACGTCAATGACTGTGGTTCCACCCAACGCATTTCCCCATAGAAGGCATCAACTGGGAAAGTTCTAAGGTGATTGTCCAATCCAGTTGGAATCGTTTGTAAGTCTGCGACTGCCCCAGTGTGAACCGGCTCTAAACGAAATGAAGAATAAGTGTTATTATTATTCTTATAAAAACAAATACAACAAGTTTTTTCTTTTTTAAAAAGAAAACAGATGCATATATTTTTATGCTTTTTCAAATTCCACCCAAAACGTTTTGTTTTGAAATGTCCCATATCCATATTATACTTGAAAGTGGGGTCTCTTTTATGTTTCAATGGTTTTTATTCAAGTTTTTTGTACAATCCAAAGTATGGACTATGGCATTGATTGTAACAAAATAGCATACAGTGTTATCCCGGATAACCCACCTCTCTCTCAGAAGAGGGTGGATGATACTTTCTATGTTGTCTTTCTTTTCTCAGTTTACATCTTTTTTATAAAATATCTCGACCTGACATTAAAAATGGGCCATCCGCGACCTCTGCTGGGCTGGGGTCACAATAACAGGCATACAACATGCAATGACAATATAAAAGTGAATTACCTGGTGTTATGGGTGGTCCCTCGAGATGAGAAAATACACTCCACACAGTGAATATATTTAAATACAAGAGGGTAAGTTTACTGTATTAAAACTTAAGGAAGACAGACATAGAGTTTAACACCAACAAAACTAATCAGTAACGAGTCAGTCTGATTTGTAAGAGCCTTTGCAAGAATCATACTTTTAATACAAGTAAAAGAGATTATAACCCCAAGAATGGTACCATTCACTTAAACTAAACAGGCAGTCTATGCTTGTGAGCGCCCTCTAGCGGGCAGTTCTGCGGAACAGTAAATGTCCACGATGCGGCCGTTAGAATTTGTAATCCACACGTTAGAATTTGTAATCCACAGAGGGCACGTTAGAATTTGTAATCCACAGAGGGCAAATGATCAAAGAAAGTTGATTAAGCAAAGTATCCTGAACAGCACGTAGGTGAATAGTAGTGTTGAGCAGAATATGCCATATTCGATTTCGCGATATATCACGAATATATAGTCGAATATTCGAGATATATTCGCTAAATACGAATATTCGTGATATATTTTGGAAATGAAATCATTGCGAATTTTCGCTATCGCGAATACGAATGCGAATGCGAGCGAAATTTTCGAGAAATGCGGAATGGAGCACTCTGATTGGCTCAGAATATTCGTGAATATTACAATATAAAAATAATTGCGAATATTCGAGAAATGCGGAATGGAGCACTCTGATTGGCTCAGAATATTCGTGATATATTACAATATAAAATAATTGCGAATATTCGAGAAATGCGGAATGGAGCACTCTGATTGGCTCAGAATATTCGTGATATATTACAATACACAATAATTGCGAATATTCGAGAAATGCGGAAGGAGCACTCTGATTGGCTCAGAATATTCGTGATATATTACAAAATAAAATAATTGCGAAATTTCGAGAAATGCGGAATGGAGCACTCTGATTGGCTCAGAATATTCGTGATATATTACAATATAAAATAATTGCGAAATTTCGAGAAATGCGGAATGGAGCACTCTGATTGGCTCAGAATATTCGTGATATATTACAATACAAAATAATCGCGCGATATCGCTATTGCCGAATAATCGCATTGCGATTTTTCGGCAATATAAAATGAGCGCTGCAGCTACTCGGCCCAAGGTCTCTAATCATACCAGCAATGCTTTTAGACGTTGATGGGGATCTCTAGGATGTGATCTGTTCTAAAAAAAAATTGAAAAAATACGAATATTCGAAATAGCGAATATTCGCCGCGATATTCGCGTTATTCGCGAATACTCGAATATGCAATATTCGTAGCGAATATTCGCAATGCGAATATTCGTGAGCAACACTAGTGAATAGATCACGGTCCAGTGTCAATGAGTTCGGTGTAGATACTGTAAACAACACAGGCCCCTTAAGTCTGAACTGAGAGCCTAAAGGGAGTGGGTGACCTGTGAGGTGATACTGAAAGGTCTGTCTAAGAGAAGAGTTTAGAAGTTGAGCTTGTGCTCCCTCACCCGACAGGCCGATCCGCCTGTATTCCTCACAGGGGGTGCGTTGACAAAACACTGCTCCACAGCACAAGGGTCCCGGACGAGGGTGCCCCACTGTTCCAGTTGTCAGCTGGGCTGCCTCTCCGATCTCCGGGTACACGGGTTGGATACTGGAGATCTTTCGTCCCTCCGGATGGATGGTCTCTCGGTAAATCTAGGTCCCGCCTTCTGGCCTAACCACACGGCTGTCTCTGTCAGCAGCTCCGCAGAGGAGAAGAGGCTGGACCCGAGAGAGAGAAAAAGCGCCACTCCCTTTCCTTAAGTAACCCCCCGACAAGTCTGTGCAGAGGTATGACATGTTCCAACTGGGCAAGGCATTACGGGAAATGTAGTCCGTTTCTCCTAAGAGTCAATGGAGTCCATATCTCCCTCTACTGGTAATCCCGCAATGCATGAGTTCACAACAATGTCTAACATATTTACAAATTATACATAAAGTTCCAGCGGGATGGCCTGTCATTAGACTCAGACAGGGCGACCCCGCTACATTTATATTTTACGTTGAAGCAGATTTTGGCCCCATTCACATCTGCATGCTTCGGGATTGCATGCAGAAATGTGCAATCCCACGTGCATTCCCAGAATGTGTGAAAATGTGTGTTTGCGCTTGCGGTGCCTTTGATTTCTCCTATCGTCCATGGACGAACACAGCCTTCTCAAGTCTTGACAAGTGGGTTATGTTCCTGTTCATAGAAGAGGACTAGGCAGAACATGTTAGATATCTAAATACATGTTACTTAAAAAGTTGAACAGCCAGACATAACCCTCCTCCCTGCAGCATGCAGCCTCAGTTTTTTTCTGCTTAGCAAAGGACATGGACGTGGCTCCCTTTGGGCCCAGCACCCTGAAGAAATTTTTTGTTTTATTCTGTTTTCTTTTTAATTTTCTTTATTTAAGATTCTTCTATCAACTGCCAGCTAGGTGACAGGCTGGATATATAGATCCTTGTAGTCTCCTCAGTCCGGCCAGCGAGCATGAGCACACCATTGCTAAGGGCTGGGTCTGCTACGACATACTCCATGACTCCTGGGGTGGCCGGTGGGCTTTTTGCTCCAGGGTCCACACATGACTGAGCTGTGGTGTTGTCTCACTCACAGTGGACCGGGCCGACAGCTCCTCCAACTCGGTTGTATGCCTGTCAGGAATGCGCCAGCGGGTTCTCACATGGAAGGGTAAGTACAGTCCTTCCTGCCTCAGCAGGTCGGTGTGGCTGGGCATTCTTGGGGTTAGGGGGTCCTCTTATTCTTCCTTCCCCTGCTTTCTGTCATTTTTTCCTCTGCTGGCTACCTCTGCTTACTGGGGTGGACCTGTGGGGGGGCTCTTTCACCACCGGGGGACTATGGGGTGTCTGGGCCTATTTTGGCTGTGGAGGTTGTGCTTGCCTTGGGAGGCCCCTATGCTGCCTTCTCATCCACATTGCAGTGTTTCGCCACCAATAGCAGTCTGCTATTTACATTGAAAAGTACCTTTCGGTGGCCATTTTGTCATGGCCATACCTAGTTATCTCTAAAGGCGTTCCAGCAGCCATTTTGTGAGGGTTTTGACCTCTAGAGCTGGCTTCTAAACACGGCGCAAGCACATATCTCCTCACAGACCTTTTACCTCACAGCTTTACCTCAGTTTTTCCTTACAGCACACGCTGTATACTGGAGGCGGGAAACGGCACTGAGCAGTCTCTTGCTGGGTTGGTGAGTCCCCTGGGTAACCCCCTGGTCAGCACAGCAAGAGGGTGGGCTTTTTCAGGTCTGAATAGGTCCCTAAAAGCGGACTGTGGTTATTAAATCATTATCTGGCCCTTCTTCCCCAAACATGCCTGAGGTGGCAGCTGGTGCCCCTGCACCTGCGGTTCCCATGGACACTTTATCGGCAGTCATGGAAACATTTGTTGCCAGGGTGCACGATGCGTGCGGGCGTAAAGGGGATACAAAGCGCCCTCTCCCCGCCATCTCCTGGGGAATGCTCTGACTCAGACCCTGGTTCTAGGTTGTTAGAGGATGTGGACCAGAACCTTCCTTGTGAGGAAGACTCCTCCCTTGGGTCAGTAAGGGACAGGGCACTTGTCAGTGTGCTTATCAGTGCGGTAAGGGACTCCCTTAAGCTGAATAGTGCAGCAGAGGCATCCACTGAGGGTTCAGTCTTTTTTGGGTCCCACAAGTGGGACCGCTCTGCGGAGGTTTTTCCTTATGTGCCTTTTTTTGACAAGTTAATTAATAAGGAATGGGAAAGGCCGCAGAAGTCCTTTTTGGTTCCTCAGCACCTTGGGGTCCGTTACCCTTTTAAGGACAGCCTGTTGAAAAAATGGGCTTCTCCTCCGGTAGTTGACCCCCCCTAAGGTGACCACTCTCCCTATTGAAGGGACCCCTGCCTACAAGGACTATACTAATAGGAGGTCCAAGTCGCTGACCCGCTCCATGTTGGGGTTTGCATTGCGGCCTATTGTGGCTGCTACCTTGGTGTCTCAGACACTCACTGAATGGGCAAAGGTTTTGCACCAGCTCCCTCCTGAATTTATTAGCCTGGCCGACCAGTTGGTCCAGGGCCTTGTTTATGTCTGTGATGCTACATTGGATGCAGCCCCATTGATATCCAGAGCCTCTGTTTCGGCTTTTATGCCGCCTGATTTGGCTGAAATGCTTGCCTGCTGACCAAGCATCCAAAAAAGCCCTAGCGAATTTACCCTTCAAGGGTGGAAAGTAAGGAAGTTCCGCATGGAATCCATTTGCTCGGTGGTGGCTGCGCTCCATCTGGGAGACTTTCTGGCGTCCTTGGACATCAAGGACGCATACTTGCATGTCCCCTTTCTGCGCAAGTCACCAGAGGTTGCGATAAGGAAAGCCCACTATAAGTTCGTGGCCCTTCCTTTTGGGCTAGCGTCAGCACCAAGAGTTTTCACCAAGGTGCTCGCAACGATCCTAGCTTTGCTGAGACAGCGAGGCATTGCCATCATGGGCTACGACCTTCTTCTGAGAACAGCTTCTGGCTCAGAATTAGAGGTGGATGTGTCTTTAGCCAGCCAGACCATCCGAGAATTCGGGTTGGTGTTTAAACATCCAGAAGTCGGTCCTGGTACCGTCTCAGCGTTTAGAGTAGCTAGGGTTGATTCCGGACTCCTCGAGGTGAGAGTCTTTCTTCCCCTGGAAAAATTGAAGACTCTTCAGTCTGCGGTGTAGCTATTGACATCCCGCAAATGGTCGTCTCTCCATTTTTGCATGTGAGTCCTGGGTCTGATGGTAGCCTCCTTCGAGGCAGTACCGTATGCCCAGTTCAACACTCGAGTATTGCAGAAGGAGATCCTGTCCAAAAAGAACAAATCTCCATTGTCTCTGGATTGTCAGATTCAGGTAAACCGCCTAGTCAGAGCCTCTCTTAATTGGTGGCTAAGATGGACGGTGATTAAGACAGACACCAGTCTAACGGGTTGGGGGGCGTCTGGGGGTCCAGTCGGCACAGGGTCAGTAGACTCTAGAGGAATCCCTGCCGATCAATGTCATGTAATTTCGAGCGATCAGGCTATGTCTCTCCTCGTGGTCCAGGAGGTTGCAAGGTTACCCAATCAGGATCCAGTCGGACAACGCCACGGCGGTGGCTTATGTCAACCATTAGGGGGGAATTCGGAGCTCAGTTGCAGCATCCGAGGTCGCTCACATCCTAAGGTGGGTGGAAAGAAGCGCGCCTGCTCTGTCGGCCATCTACATTCCGGACGTACCTGAGTCGCCAGATGCTGGACCAGGGAGAATGTTCATTGCATCCGGAGGTGTTTCAACTCCTTTGCAGGAGATGGGGCACACCAGATGTGGATCTTCTGGCCTCTCACCTCAACCGCAATGTGTCGAGGTTCGTGGCCAGATCCAGGGATCCCTGGGCAGATGAGTCAGACGCGTTGGTGGCCGCATGGGGTCAGTATCGGCTAGTTTATGCATTTCACCCTCTGAAGTTGCTTCCTCGTCTGCTCCACAGAATAGAGGCCAAGGGAATCCCGTTGATTCTAATTGCCCCGGATTGGGCCTAGTGTCCCTGGTACGCTGACCTTGTGCGCCTAGTGGCGGATGCACCCTGGCAGCTGCCAATGCGGGAGGACCTTCTGTCTCGAGGTATCATACTTCATCCTGCTTACAGTCGCTGGCTTTAACGGCAT
Source organism: Rana kukunoris (assembly GCA_029574335.1). Lineage (NCBI taxonomy): Eukaryota > Metazoa > Chordata > Amphibia > Anura > Ranidae > Rana > Rana kukunoris. The sequence goes on along the minus strand of CM056050.1, from coordinate 143,476,213 downwards.
TTTAATTGAAAGCCAGGTATCGAGGGGCCGAGGTCTTTCCGACTCGGTCATCTCAACCGCGCTAAGGGGAAGAAAGTCTTCTTCCAGGAGGATCTACCATCACACCTGGAAGGCCTACATCTCTTATTGTGAAGAGATGGAGTGGCGTCCACGGACGTATTCGATTTCTAGGGCCCTGCTGTTTTTTACAGCGTGGAGTGCATCAGAAACTTGCCTTAAGCACCATTAACAGACAGATTTCAGCCTTGGCTGTGTTCTTTCAGCGGCCTTTGGCAGCTCATTCTCTGGTGGGTACAGGGGGTTCGTCACATACTTCCCCCTCTTAAACCACCTCTTCCGCTATGGAATTTGAATCTGGTGCTCTCAGTTCTTCAGTACCCTCCTTTTGAAAACATCAGAGAGATTCCTGTCCTGACACTATCTCAGAAGGTGGCCTTTTTGTTGGCCATTACTTCTGTCAGACATTTCTGAGTTGGCAGCCTGTACTTGCAGGTCGCCATACTTGGTTCTCCATAAGGATAAGGCGGTGTTGCGCCCGCAGCCTTCCTTTCTTCCGAAGGTGGTTTCGACCTTTCAGCTTAACAAGGACATTGTATTTCCATCCTTGTGTCCTTGGCCGGCGCATCCTAAGGAGGTTGCGCTACATACTTTGGACGTGGTTACTGCTTTGCGGGTGTACCTGTCTGCTACGGCTCAGTTTCAGAGGTCTGACTCACTTTTTGTGTCGGTATCTGGTCCACAAATGTCCTGGCAGTCTCGTCGGCCACCATTTCTCAGTGGATCAGGCAGACCATCATACAGGCCTATGCTCTTGAGGGGGCGGGTGCCCCCCTTTCCGGTCACGGGACATTCGACCAGGGCGATTGGTGCTTCCTGGGCTTTCCAACATCAAGCGTTGATGTGAGTGCATCTTCAGATGCTTCCTTCGGCCACAAGGTTTTGCAGGCGACTGTTTAGAGTTGCAACTCCTCTGCTTGTTTGGGGTGAAGTTGTGTGTTTTTTACTGATACTGTTCCCACCCCTCATTTTTTGACACTGCTTGGGGACGTCCCACTTGTCAAGACTTGAAAAGGCTGTGCCCTTCCATGGACGATAGGAGAAATTAGGATTTTTTGTACTCACGTTAAAATCCTTTTCTCTGTCATCCATGGACGAACACAGCACCCACCCCCACTATTTTTAGGTTTGTACTGCTTGTTACGAACTGAGGCTGCATGCTGCAGGGAGAAGGGTTATGTCTGGGCGGAGCTGTTCAACTCTGTTAAAGTAACATGTATTTTTTTTGAAGGCTCTAAGGTTTCATTCTACCCTGATTTCTCCACTCAGCTTCAGAAGCGGAGGGCGAGCTTCATTGAGGTTAAACGGAAAATGCAAAAGATTAATCTTTCTTATGGTTTATTATATCCGGCGCGCCTACGGGTGTCAGCGATGGGCAGATCATTTTTCTTTGACACACCTGAGGCAGCGGCAATATGGCTGGAGGAAAAAAAAGATCAATTATTAGTAGGGGACACATAAATCCCAAGTAGTGAAGGGGGGGATTATGGGGGTCAATTTAAATTAATTTAATACACTATGAAGGGGGGAGTGGGGGGGTGAGAAGGGAGCACGCACTCAATTAGAGGAATAGGTCACGAATGGAGGGATGGTATGATTGGAAAAGGGGGTGGTGGGAGGGGGGAGGAGGGGAGAATGAATGTAAGCATGGTAGTAGTGGAACCGGTCACCAAATCGGCTCTTAGGGGATACCTAGAAAGGTGGGGGAAGGGGGGTGGGGGGCGAAGGGGGATTCATAATGGTGAGACACCTCTGGGGCAAGAGATGGGATCCAGTATAGGGTGGACAAGAGATATATACAAACAACTAGCACAACGTGTGGCAACACACAGAAAAACACGGATACTATATCACAAGGGATTGAGTAAAATGTCACGGAATACAAAAGATAAAACACACATACCACAAGTTTTTTAAAGGAAATACTAAGGGGAGGGGATATGGCCTTGGTCTATATTACTAGATCGAGATTATGCTTTCTCCCCCATTGCTTTTTTTTCCTTTTTTTTTTGCTTGATGACCAGTTTGGTATGTTCACTGAATTTTCAAATAACACTTTCACAGAGAGATTTTGCATCACAAAATATATAAATATATAAATGTATGTATAAATGAGTAGAATTTTGAAAATAGGATCTTGAATTGTCCGTGGGATGGGGACACCAGCTAAAAAAGCAGTTGTTTTTTGATGCATTAGAAGGGTAGAAGGGTATAAGGTGGGATTAATTTGCTTACAGGAAACCCATTTTACAAATGACAGTAAAACACAGATTCCACACAGGAAATTTCAACATCAATTTCACTCAGTTCACACATCATATTCAAGGGGGGTGACAATCCTGGTAAAAGGGGGAGTGGGGTTTACTTGCAGGAAGGCTAGTATTGATGATGAGGGGCGTTATGTTTTCCTTTATTGTGTAATAGAGAGCAGAGAATATATACTCGCTAACATACATATCCCTCCTCCATTCAAACTAGAGGTTATGTACAAATTTATGGACTTTATCCTGGATAAACCGGGATACCTGTCATTGCAATGGGGGATTTTAACGAAGTATTAAATAAAAAAATGGATAGGTTTCCCAATGGCAAATGTACAGGAGACTCACCTATATCTGTTTTTACAAGAGACAGGGTTGTTTGATGTATGGAAGAAGAGAAATCCAGAGGGGGTACAGTTCTCTTGCTGCTCTAGCACCCATGCCACATTGTTCAGGATTGATTTAGTCGTGGGCAATGTGGAAGCCTCTCAAATAATCGGGGAAATAGAAGATCTACCACGGGGAATATCAGATCACTCCCCGGTGATAACAACGGTAAATCTAGAGGGAAGAAGATCCGCCACGGTATGGAAAATAAGCCCCCTATGGTTCGAATTATTGGGAAACTCTGAGGAGATAATGGCTAAAATAAAAGTGTTTATAGATTTTAATGAGGGAACTGCAACACGGGGGGTAATGTGGGACACGCTGAAAGCCTTCCTCAGAGGTATATGTATCCAACAGGTGGCGAAAGCAAAAATGATCTCAAAAGAACGAGAAAATAGAATTAGAAATGAAGTAGCGAACACCGAAAAGGAATATATAGTAAATCCAACAGAGGACAGGAAAATAATATGGCTAGATAAACAACAAGAATACAAAATAGAGCTGATAAAAAAAATCAGAAAACAAGAGAATGTTCCAAAGACAAGCGGCATATGGGAGGGGGAGGGGGTAGGAAAAATGTTGGCCCATTTAATAAGAACAAATTCCATTCCTTCCGCTGTTTCCGGCCATTAAAAGTAGTACCGGTAATATATCCACAAAAGTGGCGGAGATAACGGACATATTCAGAGAATACTATGAAAAAAACTATATAAGTCCCAAAACAGGCGGGGGGAGGGATTGCAACGCGCTTTTTAGAAACTTAGAACTGCCCTCTCTCACAGGAGATGGAGCAATGGCAAATGGAGAAATAACATTAGAAGAGGCTCAGATAGCAGTCAGAGAAATGGCCAATCAGGTGCTGGAGAGAGGGCAAATGGTCACAGTTTCACCTGCCCAAGTACTACAAAAGCTGTGGTAAGGTGCCTTTTTCAGGCAAGAAAATTAATTGCCCAAATATGGCAAGCAGTAACTAACAGTGTGACAGAAACAATATGGAAAGAGAAAACAGTTTTTATCAAAAGAGGAAAAAATCAAGGAATTTGATAAAATATGGAAACCGTGGTTACTTGAAATAGGATATCCGGTATGAAATGCCATGGAGCAAACTGGGAATTAAGGGTGGGAGGTAGGGAGAGAAGGGGAAAATAAGTAATCAATAGGGGTTAAGTCCAAGATTATGGTATGCGGGGAATGAGAAACGTTTTGTATAAAGAAAATTTTGTATGTAATCTGTTTTTTAAATATGAAAGATAACGAAATAAAGAGAATTAATCAAAAAAAAAAGTAACATGTATTTAAATATCTAACATGTTCTACCTAGTCCTCTCCTATGAACAGGAACATAACCCACTTGTCAAGACTTGAGAAGGCTGTGTCCGTCCATGGACGAGAGAGAAAAGGATTTTAATTTGTTGCACGTCAGGCAGCCTATTCGAGTGAACAGTTTGCCCTATGCTGTGACATGATAAAACATGCATTAGCGCAACATGAATGGGTAAATGGAGTCTAACAGGGTAGTAAAAATGTAATGGACTAGTGGTGTGATATTGCCAGTATCAGCAGTTGTGGGATAACCTGAGGATGCAGTATTTCTGGTTCAAAAAGAACCAATAAAATAGGACGTTAATGGACTACTAGTGGCGTCAGATTGTCAATATCAACAATTATGAGATAACCTGAGTACAAACAACCAATAAGGTAGCAGGATAGATTTGTTATATTTGTTCTATGATTCGCTGCTGATAGTATACAAGTGACACAGTGCTGCAATTCCTTGCCTGTGGGAAGTTCATCTGACACACACTATTGGATGTTCCAATGGTTTGATCATTCACTTTGTGTGGCCAGCTGTCACTTTTTCTGGAAATTACATGATAGTGGATAACATATGGGTTGTGCTTTTTATCTTAATTTTAAAAAACCGAAACCATTCAATAGAAAGAGATAAGACATAGCTACTGTTTTTCTGTCTTGCAGTGAGTCAAATCATTTCCCAAATTCAAAATTAAAGGGTGGGATTATTTGTTACTTTGTAATTATACCATTGAAACCTTTCTCTTTAAAAGAATTTACAGAAAGATGATGAGATTTGTTACTTCATAACAGAGGATTGTGACTATACTAGGGCTGTTACTGATTACAATTTTTCTGTTTGATTAATCGATTTTTTTTAAATTGATTAATTGACTAATTTCGATTAATTATAACGCACATACAGATCCAACTACTTTTAACTGATCTCCTTGCATTACAACTCTGCATTAGTCAGTGGTAAATGTGGTATACACTTTATACAATCACCCGTCACTAGTTTCCACAATCCATGACTTAACTTCACAGTTTACACAAATACGTATTAAATTCAAATTGTAGCACTGACGCAAGTAATTTTTTCTTAGTAAACTTTAAGAAAAACGTAGAAAGTTAGTTTGACTTTAATTATACAACTCATCTAGTATATTGACTGTCAGTCATTTTATAGTAGGCAAGTAGGCATCACTTTAGCCAGTCACGCAGACATACCATTTTTATATTACATTTTCTGGATACATTTGATTGACAATATACCCTGAAGAACTGAACAGTCTTTCACACGGAACAGATGTTTCCGATACACAAAGAATTGTCTGCACAAAACTGCTTAGAACAGGAAAACAATGGTTATTTTTGCCCCTTACCCTGATGGAGCCTGATGCATCCTCCTGCTCCACAGATGCAGAGGTACCTCAATCCAATGGGTGCAGTTTGCTCGCATCAAGCAGGGTAAGTCTCACTGTCCAGGCTGTCCAGTGACATCAAGAATTTTGATCGATCAAAAAAATTAAAGATTAATCGAGGAATTAATCTTTAATTTCCCCAGCCCTAGGATATACCATTAAAACTTTTCTCTTAAGAATATACAGAAAGCTGATAAAAGATGGCTTTTTTAAAACCATATACAGTAGTTATTTAAACCGCACTTATATACTAAATTATAATTTAACCGTCTACTATTGTAATAGCCCATACAGGCAAGTTCAGATTAAGCAAGTAGAAATAAGGCAGGATGAAATAATAAACTACGATTGTTATGATCTCTTTAGTTAATTAGATAATGTTTCTGATTAGTAATTGCAAGAGCGTGCCTGTTCCAGAATGGCCAAGGACGGGGTTACTACAAAACATTTTAAAGCAGCATTTTAGCAGGCAGTATGTGCAGAAGAGGAAAACAGAGTATGACAGTGGGCAGTATGTACAGGAGAGTGTGGAGAGTATGACAGTGGGCACCCACAGGTATTTGCACCCACTTCCAGCCACAGCAGAGTCGGGCAAAAGACGGGTTTTCCTAGCTTCCCGTCGCCCCCCGTTGTGTGCTGGGAACTCTCGGCTCCCAGCACACATCCGTAGCCAATTGGAGGGCTCAGCGTGACTCGCGCATGTGCTGTAGTGAACCGGGCAGTGAAGCCGGAGCGCTTCACTTCCTGGTTCCCTCACCGTGGATGGAGGGGGGAGCAGCAGAGACAAGCGAACGCTCGTCTCTCTGCTGCGGACGGCGCTGGACTCCAGGACAGGTAAGTGTCCTAATATTAAAAGTCAGCAGCTGCAGTATTTGTAGCTGCTGGCTTTTAATATTTTTTTTAATGAGCCATCCGCTTTAAGGCTGGCCACACATATTACATTTTCTTGTACAATTTTCCCTTAGATTTACCTTAAACTATGTAGTGCAAGGACCTGCCTAATTAGATACAATTGAAAGTTGTTTAGATTTTAAGTCATATTATATGGTTTTTGGTAAATCTAGGGGAAAATTGTACAAAAAAATTGAACATGCATGGCCAGCATAATGAGGAATGTCAACAATACATAAACTGACATTTGAAATGGAACAGAATAATAAATAAAAAGTTAAAATTTCTATAAAAAGTAACAGCCTATGCCGCATGTAAACAAGGACGGTGTTGAAATATCTTAATTTTTGTATGCATACTTCACTAGTCAAAAAATGTCTCCTTCATTTTCAGTGGAATAACCCTTTCAATTTATGAAAATAAATTATGACAGTAACACTAGAAAGTAGGCATAGCCCAGGATACAAGGTGATACTGCCAAATAAGAATAGGTGTGAATTTCTAGGTAGTTTTAATGAATACCTTACATTGCAAAAATATGCAGGCTGTAATGCCATGCATACCTCCTTTTAGAGATGAAATACGAGCTGAAACAAAAAAATAGCCTTGCAGTTGGGCTCTCCCGCTTCAAGCGGAATAAGGAGAAATATGTACATTAGTCTATGCTCCAGCAGGTTCCCTCTATCAGTGGGACTAAGTCGCTGCTCCCTCTCCAAATGTGTTGGCTTGATGTACATGTTTATACTATTAATAAATGTTTTATGAACTTGTAGCGCCCCCTTACTGTCAGTAAGGGACGCTGTTCAAATTTAGTGGGGGAATGAGAGAGTTATGTTGCTCTCATTCTTTGATTTTGTTAAATTTTCCTGTCGCCAAATCTGGATTGCTCTGTGGGTCAGTCTGCGCTCCAGGGATGTGGTTTCATCTCTGAGCAGCAGATGGCACCAGAGGGGTTCCAGAACAGAGCCGACTTTCCTCAGCAGCCAATCAGAGGAGTGTTTCCCTTGCTGGGCATGCTGGGAGAGCATATATCTGAGGCGAGCGCCTTTTTGTCTGGGTCTTCTACCCGGGTCTCCTACCCACAGCGGTTTGCAGGTGCGGCACCCACCTTCAGGGTGTGCGCACACACCACAAGGCCGCCACTATGGCCTACCTGGCCTGGGACCTACACTATGCAGAGCTACGAACTCTGGGCAACATGGCTCAGAGCAACTAATGCTGTCAGGGACCCCAGTGACTTACTGGGTTCCGACTTCTACTGAGAAGATCCCAAGCTGGGTGCTGTTCGGTGGGGGATCGGTCTGAGGAGAACCCTGAGGCAGGTGATCCAACAGGGCTTGAAGGAACCATCGGGGATCTGGTTGCCAGAAACTGACAGCTGGTGACCTTTACAAAAAGACATACTGGGAGGATTTGCTCTACAGTTCTACTGTACAAACATTGGGCCTGTGACAGAGGTTTCTATCTTAAAACTTAATCCAATTAGAGCCATGTCGGTGGCAGAGACTTGTTCCTTCCCAGAAGCTCTAAGTGATGCTCTGGCTGCCAGGCTCGTGAGAGGGGTCTGTCCAGGGGCACTTCACCCACTCTGGCTAGAGTGGCGACGTGATAGATACAATTGTTGAAGGCAGGACTGTTTTCCCTATCCAAAGCCTGATGCTGCAAAGTTCATCTTCTTTTATCAACCTGTCCTGTCTACCTCAAGTTGATGTTGCCTGTGTTTGACCAGGAATAAAGCATTGGAAAATTCAATCATTCGTCTGGACATTCAATCACTGCTCTGCTCACCACCTTCACCCCAAGACACCACACAGAGGTAACTTAAACACGGCGATCCCAAATCTAATCAGCGGCTCCCGAATGGGGTAGCACTACAAACTATACATCATAGTTGCAGTTAGCTGGACACAGGTGCTCCTTCTATCTGACCCAAGACTTCTCACTGAAATGACCATAAGGCCCTATTGGAAAGGTAGCAGTCCAATGCTCCAAGAGGGTTTATTTTTTTATAACTAGCACACCCTGAAAGAGCCACTGAATAAGCCCCCTCTGAGACTAATCTGACAGACAAACTATTGATGTTACCACTTTGACCACTCTGACACACCCCCCCCCCCCCCCCCCCCCCCCCCCCCGCTCGATAAGCCAGGCAACACCAATGGGGTATTAATTAATATCAAA